>VZTH01016113.1:310238-345043 GCA_013397815.1 Aleadryas rufinucha
CTCTCCCTACAATTTTCATATCATAACCAAACCATTTTGCAACTTGTTCCACATTTTAAAAAATCCCTGCATACATCTACCCCCTTATATATTTTTGGTTTTCTTCTGAAGTCTGTCATTCACAGTAACTCCTCCATATCAGGCTTAAGAAAATACATTTTACGGGGTTCCTCTAACATTAATATCTGTAGTTTTTGTTGTTTAGGTATAAATACATTTTTATGCATACATATATATATATATATATATATACACACATGCACAGATTATTATATCAATAGAAGAATAGAAACAGTATCAAAAGAAGAGTCGACAATCTGTTCCACATGAAAATGTCATATCTAAATTACCTAAAAGAGATATGAAACTCTATGTTGGTTGTAAATTTGACCATACATCTACACCTTTTACCTGATCAGTTCACATGATCTTAGAGGTTATGTTTTCTTTATTTTTCCACTATCATTTATGTTTGTATTCACTCTAATACAGCCTTCTAGTATTGAGACTAAACCTTTTCCATAAAACATCTAAAAATTTTCAGCTGTTGCTGAAGAAAACATATAGCTGAACTTGAATCTCTATTTATCAGAAATTCTCTCTAATAAAAAGAGTAGTATAACAGAAAAGAGTAACATGTCTACTCTCAAACTAACTCTTAAGGCAAAATAGAATGAAGACCCTGAAAACTTCCATGGAGGTGAGATGATTCACTGTGAATCGTTTGTTCACTTCTAATCTCCAATTGTTGAAGCTTTTCCACAACAACAGCAAATATTTTTTTTCCTATTTTCTAAACTGTCTGCAGACTCTTATATCAAAGCACAGTTTTCTAAACTCCAACTTCATGTTGTTTTATTTTTGTCAACATTCAGTTGCCTTCAATTTTCTTCAAAAAATCAACTCCTGTAACAAAAATGCAGAAGACATCTCAAGTGAATCAGATAAATTAAACAGCAATTGTATCTCTAAATCCAATTCATATGGGACCACTAGCTACAACTTTAGAAGCATTCAGAGGTAAACAGAAATTAAACATCACCAAACAGTATAATTATTCATTTGAAAAATCTTTTCAAATGGCTGAAATCCTCTCTTCCTCTTAAAAGACAAGAAATTAATAATAACAGCTGGTTTGGATACAGCCCTGTTGATATTTGTATGATGTCCCATTATTGTGAATGGGGTCTGGCTTCCTTCCAGATCCTGATGTGGCTGCAAGCTGTTTCAAGTACCAGCTAGTATGGAAGCTGTCAATCAAAATATGCTTCCTTTATCACCACTGTGGTATTTTATAAAATATCAGATCGAGATGCCACTCTTGCATCTGCTCTAGTGTGAGATGCAGTGTATCACCCAGGTGCGGACCCAGATCCTTTTGAGTGCTGTGCCCATGGGTATGCTAACATCAGGACCATCCTTCAGAGGCCAACTTTCCACTGGGTAATTTGGAATCTTATCAAAAGCCCATTGAAGTCAAAGGAAATATTCCCATTGATCTCAGAGGGCTTTGATCAGGCCCATGGTGAGCATGTACTTTAGCAGTCTTTTAGTGCTCTTGCAACATGCACAGTCAAATGAATACACTTAATCTTTTGAGTAAAAATATGAAAGTCAGCACAGTTCAGCTGACCGGAGTCAGAAGTCAGAAGGGGACTTAGCACATGGAATTTGTGACCTCAAAGCCTTTTTTAGCTGCCAAAGTTGAACCTTTAAGCAATCAGGAATATTCACAATTGCCTTTGCCTAGTTGCTGCTAAAGTCTCTCCCATGTCTCTGCTGGTGAAGCCCTCATGACATTTAAATTATTGCTGTGGCATAAGGCTCTGACACAAAGCCATTTTCTAGTGACCAGTTTGCACCTAAAACCCACTGACCCTAATGAAATAGATGTTTTCTGCTGAGCACAGACGCACGTTTCACTGTGTGCTTGTACTGTGGCTAACCCTCCCTCATGCTTTTCTGCACATGATCAATGTGTTTCACATGCATGAATCAGGAGTGAAAACTTCTCTATTTGAGAGTTTTTATGTGTGGGCCTTCCCACTGACACTGCTTTAAACCCCATTGTTTGACTAGAGAGGAATTTAAATATCACTTTACCTCAAAACTTTAATTTAATTCTAATTATTGGATTAATATGAAGAATGGGCATAGGCAGTCCTTTCCTGGTCATGGCTCAGAGAGGATATACTATTCACCTCCTGGCTATTCCAAGGTGGTTTCCCTCCAAGCAGAATGCTGCTTACTTGAGGAAAACCTCTCTCCCTCAAAAGTATTTCAGGGAACTTCTGTCTCAGATTGCTGATCTCTGTGAATCTCTTTTCAAATGGCGTGTGTGGGAAGTTATGAATTTGGCAGCAAGGTGTAAGGAAAATACTGCAGCAGATGTCACTGTTGTGATTTTATGTTGTGTTTACCTTTGGACTTGCTTCAGCTCCTGCAGCTTTAAAGCTACACTCTTCGGGAAAGTTCCCTTGCATTGAAGTGCTACAAAGGTTAGAATTAGGTGACCCACTAAAGACTCAGAAGAGATGTACGGACTCCTAACGAATGTGTTTAACATTGCTTTTATAACCAAGATTATTTCAGAACTGCAATGATATCAGACTTCTCTGAAAACAGAAGTGGGAATTCATGCCTCTAGCTGGAGTAGACTTTAATCTTTTTTTAATGAAGTGACCTAGTAAGGAAAATCTAAATGAATACTAGGAACTTGCTGGCAAGATACAATAGCACTGATTCCCCTACTGAAGTATTTAGTAAGGTAATACCCACAGATTTAGCAATTTAGTGATATTGCTGGGGTATCTAAAGTGGAAATAAACTCATATATTTAAGCCTATGCTTCTGAAAGATAATTTAAAAATTATTTTTCAAGATGGCATCTCTGTAACTAGCTACTGACTACACACTTGGAAACTGCAAAATGTGGCCTGGCATTCAGAACAAGAATGAGCACTGTTGAACACAACTTCCAAAACCATGTCAGTAGCACATTATATTTGAATAATAACAAAGTGTGTAGGAATGCATACACTAAGGTCAATGTTACAGACTTGCATAAAAATAGAGAAAACTCTGGGGCAAAGTAACTGATATGTATTTGTCTTGTTATCAGAAGCAAAGCAATAATTTCTGTAGCAGATCATTGCTCACATAAGGTAATTAGTCACAGATACACCCCCTATAGTTTTTTAACTTTTTCCGATAGTCTTGCATTCAAACAGAGGTAGGAGAAATATTTCAAAAGCATCAAAGTGACTTCAAGGCTTGAAGGAGACACTTCAAAAGCAGTTCATACATATTGGGTTTTTAAGGTCCCTAAATTAATGGATGTGCATCACCCAGAGCATTTGGTAGTGCTCAGACACAATCATGAAGCCTAACAGGGTAACTTTTACTACAACACAGTATTTGAAAATGTGTCTAGAGCTCTTAATTCACTCTGCTGAGAAGGACTAGAGTGCTACTTGTAGTCTTTTACCTCTAAACTTAAAGTTGTGTCTCTGTGTGGTGAACTTTGAAGGGCTCACTGTTAGGGAAATAATTCTCACTTCGAAGTTTTCTGACCGGTGACAGTTTTGACAAGGGGCGTGTTTAGGAGGTAAAAATTTTTGAAAAAGACCATAGGTACAGAAAAAAAAAAAGTCTTTAAAAGAATCTTGTGATTTGGCAAAAAAGTTTTAACAATATCTGCTATGGTGGAAAAGAGCTTTAATTGGTTCTGCTTTCACAGACTGTTGGTTTTGCTTTTTGGTTTGTTCTTTTTAAGACCAGCTATTTTGTCTCCAGTTTGGTTTAGTTTTCACTGTTTCCTGTGTGTTTTAATTTTTGGGATTTGGTTTTGATTTTGGTTTTACATCCAGATCAGGGGCTGTGACCTTTTAGAGGCTTCTACACAAATTTTAACCATTAGAATATTTGGAAATCTGTGACAGAATCAGAAGTCTGGCATAAAGCAGTGGAGTACTATGTACCAGTCCCTCTACCATGGAAACAGAGGGATAGACAGCTGTGTCAATGTTGCCATGGTGAATAAGGTGAGATTAGTTTGTGGCTGGCAAACAAGAGCAGGCATGTTCCAGACTGGTAATGCTATACTCACTTACCTGAAGGAATACGATTGTTTTATATGGAAAAAATTGGTCCTTGTAGCAGTAGAAGCACATTTGTACAAAACCTGTCACTCACTGTGCATCACTGGAAATTCTGCAGATAAAATTTCCAAGTATTCCAGTGCCAGAGATTGATCTTTGCAGTTCATGGGTTTGGGTCCAGGTGAGCGTTGAGGCTTTTGTCATTTATTTTGGGGGGAGGGGCTGTGTGGATGATGTGGCAATAGAAGGTGATAAAATATTTAATTAAGTGACTAGCTGCACTAAATCTGATGTAGGAATTCACTATCCACTTTCCAATCAACATTTCATCTTCAATTATTTCATTGAATTTGTAGTAAGAAGTTGAACCTTTTCAGCTCTGGTGATCATTTGGAACAGAACCCCGTCTTTTTCCTGATGCTGTTTCTGTAAAGAGAGTTACTAACAGTCAGGCATGCTTCCATAAAAATCCCCTTGTTCCAGCACAGAAAACTTCATTCCATAAAGATGGACTTCTGACACTTTGCTACAGATGATGAGACATAGCTGTGTATTCATTAATCATGGAATCTAATACACAATCACAAAATAAAATAGAAATCATTTTATCCCCCAAGTGGTCAAACCCTACTCAGTGTTGGACTTTGTTATTTATGTCTATCTGGGATTGTGTCATTCTTTACTGCTGCAGCTCAATGACTTTGTGAGAGGAGGATATTTGTCTTTAAAAGTTCTGGAAATGGATTGTACATCGGAGTACAAGGGCATCCTAGGGGAGAGAGAGAATTTGTGTGGAGGATTACTCTTTTCTTAAGTAAAAATGCTACATCTTATCTAGAAAACTGGCAGCTAATTTTGCTGTCAAACATCTGCAACTGTTTTAGGCTTCACCTCTTTCTTTCTTCATATTAGGACATTCAAAACCAATGAATAATAAGACAATGAAGTACCACCGTTAAATCCAGAGCTGAAGTGGCAGCAATAGTGTCTTTCCTTCATTGCAGGAAAGCAATCAAAGGAAGACACAGCTGTCAACAATCCTAAGGTTAAGTCACAGATTTGAATGCCTAAACAATGTATTTAGGTGCTTAATCTTAAAATGTTCTATTCTATTCTATGTATTTAACAAATGCACATTTAATAAAGCATCTTTTTGATTTATTGCTGTTTCAAGTTCTGAAAAAATTTTTCTCATTCATAAGCACCTCTATCTATAAAATACAGAAATTCTCCAACATTTTTGAGGTGATGAAAAATATGAATTATCTCCCACAGTAGTTCTATGAATAATTGCAATGCACAAGTCCATTAAAATATAAAAATTATGTCCTTTTAAAGCTGAACATTGTGAAAGACCATGCAGTTCAATAATCTCTTGGACTAATATATTTTAGTCTAATATATTTAATCTGGGCATTGAACGAGAGGTTCGAGCTGAGAAATGTAGGTTTCTGAAAATCAACAGATCTACAAATGTGTATCAGGGTTCTTGAATGTTTTTCTTTTTTGTCACCACAGATGGTGCAGTTGATCTCACTAGAACTTTGATTTAAATATCTGAATTTGATGCAGTCAATATTGAATCCAGACTCTCATTTGCGTCACATAAAAGATTATTTTTAATGATGGATATAAAGTTTCTTTTCAAATAAAAAGTGAAGATTAGAAACTAACAATTGCAAGTGGCAATAGCACTGCTAACAATTGAGTAATCTATTTCCCCATGCCAGAAATGTCTCCTTACCTTCTGCTTTCAGAAGCAAACGGTGAAATTTCTTGTTAAATTGCATCAAGCTAGAACTGAAGACAAAACTTGAGATGTTATGATCAGGGACCAAAAAAAAAAAAAAAAAAAAAAAAAAAAAAAAAAAAAAAAAAAAAAANAAAAAATTCAAAGCACTCAAAATTAGACATTTTACAAAAGTGATTTTTGCTGAGGGAAGTAAGTCTACAGTGCTAATACAAGATAATGTGAGCAGATGTATTAAACCCCTCTATATTATCTAAATCTACTACATTCCTCTTTGGCTACCACCTTGGGGCACAGTTACATTTGCTTTTTCTTGACTTTAATGTGAACTTAATGAATTACTGCTTCTTCTCCTCCTCCTCTTTTCATTTCTGCTCCAGCACCAATCTCAGGTCAGCCCCACAGCCATTTTTGCCAGCACCACTAAGTGAGTGGTACACCACAAGTGATGAAGGGCAAGATATGAAGAAGGGTTGGGAAAAAAAAAAAAATCTTAGGCCAGTGTTGCCTCTAGGATGTCTGGAAATGAAGATCCTGGTGTTGATTTTCATCTCAGATCAGTTCAGGACATGACACTACTTTTTTCAGGTTATGTTATGAGGATATTACATATCTTCAGAGCACAGAAAACCTTTTGAAAACTTATTAATGATTCCCAATGAGTTCTGGGGAAAGAAATACCAATATGGGAAATTAAAGTCTTTTATTAAACATTAAAATAGAATTATTTCAACTACAACCCATGATGAGGTTAAAAATAGAAGCCTGAAACAAAAAGGGAACCATTACATTAAAAAAAAAAACCCTGAATGAAGACAGAATTTCTTGTGAGTAATATGAAATGAATTAAACATTTCTGAGCATTGTGGGGAATTTTTAAAAACAAGTTATTATTCATGTGGCTTTCTTTTTGTTCTGTTGGTGTTATATCTGTTCACATATAGCCTTCAGCAACATAACTGCTATACCTAAATAACTTAGTACATGTCTGTAGGAGTTCATATGTAGAACTCCCTATAAAATCCCAATAAGTAGCAATGTTATATCATTTGGCCTGCCCAGTGATCAGAGATTTGGAGTCTGAATCCTTTCAAACCACTTCAGNTTCAGGGTTACATGGCAATTTATAACTTTCTAATCCAATAAGCAATTAACATGAAACTTTGTTTTGACTTTATGACCTATCACCTGTAGTACTTTTTACTGCAATGCGGCTGTCTCTTAACCAATAATTCTTCAGGTCACGTACACACATATCCTTCTATTGTAACATCTAAATTCTTAACTTAAACTATAAAATCACATTATTATACTTAAAACCCTTCACCATAACACCCAATACATATTCTTACTTATAACTATAGAGACACAGGTTTGTAATTCTCTTGCTTAAAGTCTATATATTTCTCTGTTGTTACACCAGCCCAAGCTTCTTCCAGGGCTGCAGATCAAACCCATCATCAACTGCAGAAGTTTTTGTTTCTCTGTTTCCTACATGAAATACATTGTTTCTTCCCCTTTTCTAGAAAAATATCAAATTCTATAGTGTAAAACATGGGTGTTATGAAAATGGATGCATAACATCAAAGTAGAAAGGTGAAAAGAGAATGAAAGTTAATACTTTAATAACACCTTTATCTACATATTTTCCTTCGTTTTGCCCCCTCTTTCTCCAGCAGCTCTGATACTGTTTTTCACAATTTCTTGTGTGTTTAAGTTTTTCAAACATCTGAATAAAAGAGGGTTGTGGTTTGATGTCCCAATTGACCACATTTTAATTCCACTTGATTCCTGGTATCAGTTTATATAGTGACATTTAACATACTCTCTAATCATTTGAAGCCTGGTACATGTGTACTTGCCAAGATGTTGACCCAGTAATCCAAATATTGACTGCAGAAATAGTGACTTTATATGTTGTATTATCAACCAGAGAGCTATACACCATAATAATTTAGAGCTCGGCTACAAGAACGCAAAATGCAAACCTAAATATAGCACAGCTCCCAATATATAAACATATTATCCTGAAAATTATGTACCAAATGCAATCATCAAAAATCATAGAAGCTGTTAAGTAAATAAACATTAAATTTTTAAGGAAAATTATTTATTAATTTTTGATGGAAGACTTGGACAGATTGATTTGCTGAAATTGTCTGCAATTCAAGGATAATTTCTATTTAAAGTCTGTTTACTTTAAAACTAAAACAGGGTCCTTAGCATCCCACCCTGTAAGACGCTGGAAATCCACCTTATTATTACTGGGCTGTTTGTTCCTGGTAAGGAAGTTTCAGAACTATGACAGTTAGTTGAGACTTGAGAATTCTAGGTTCAATTTTCAGCTATTTCCCAGGCTTCATATCTCTTCTCCAATATATGCACATATTCATTTTCCTGATCTAACTTCAAGGTTAGAAGATTTTATCTGAATTTTCTATACAGAGTCTCATAATGGTTGGCCTATCCTGTCCTAATATTATAGGAATTGTCCTCTGGAAGTGCTTTTTTTCCTTTCTGTAGTATAAAGATTTATAAAAATTGATTTTGTAACTTAGACAAGATCTAAATTTAGGCAATATGAGCACATTCCACAAAATATATTATTTACTGTGGAAATCTAGCCTAGGCAAGGCAACTACATTTTTTAAATCTCAAGCTATCTGAGAAGGGTAAAAATAATATTATTGTGAGATAGTTTTCAATTTATAAATGCTTTTATTCTTGATATGTCTAATTTTCTTATTCAGATTATTATTTATGCATATCATATATACGAGTGTTATTTTTGTGTGTATTCCCTTTGTTTGTATTATTTATATTATTGGCAATTGTTTGTATTAATTTTTGCTTAACACCATCTGTCTGTCAGTATCCATCTGCCATCTCTAGTTTTAGGCTTAGATTGCAAGATCTTGAAGCATGATTCATCTTTTTCTTCCTAATCCATTATAAGTACTCATACTTCCTACAATGTCTAGGAAGTCTAGTTCTGAAATAGTGGCCCACTTAAAAAGGTGGTCTACAATCAAAGAATAAAAAAATAATCCTTGCTCCAAAGAGGTGGGATAACAAGTAAGTACAGAAAGACAGATGGTACAGTACAGGGAGACAATGAGACAAAGTTAGCCAGCATGATAGGTAATGTATTACAACAACCTTCTTATTTTTCATCTCTTTTGCACACATAATAAGAAATAAAAAATGGTATTATTGGAAACTCCTCTCAGTGAGGGGCATGTCTCAGCATCAAAAAAAAAAAAGAAAAATATGCTTACTTAACAATACAGGAAGTTGGGGAGTGAACTTCAGATACGTGATGGGAGTAACATCATAGAAAATAGAAAAGGCCATGGAAAGCTTCTAAAATGGAAACAAGTTACTTAATTTGTGCCATAAAGGAGCACTAAGAAAATACGCAAAGCTGAGCAGCAAGATGATCAAAGCAATGAGATAGGAAAATGGTATTTGCAGCAAAATTTCAAATGGTTGTGAGCAGGGCAAACCAATAGGGATTGCAGTCAGAGAGGTGGAAAGTACAGTCATGAGACAGGAAGCAAAGGTAATTGGAAACGCTTTGGACATTTAAATATCGTTTCATTACACAGAACAAACTGCAATTGCTGAAGTAGCAGACACATGCAAACAGTAGGCAAGATAAGCTTCTGGAAAATCGACATTATTCGTCACATTTAAGCATTATTAATAGAAGAAAATAATTAGTCAGCAAAAATTCTGCTCTGCATGCAGGGGCTTTTTGCAGAAGTACATAGCGAGATACACTGCCCGTGCACATCCCCAGCAGCCTGATGACCATTTCTTGATTTTGATTCTTTTATGGGCAGACCAGACCAAAGTGTCAGTCTGAATTTCTTGATTATTTTAGATGTCCCAGTGTCTGCGGTAATTCATAAGATTTTCCATTCCTGCCATACATTATTTAAATTTGTGAGTCATTTTGAGTTAAAGACAGAAACTGAGTAAGAGACTTGGTGAAAAATACAGCTTTACTGTACTTACCTGACATGTCTCCTCTTCCTTGCTGCATTTATTTATGATAGAGAACATGTGAAAATTATTTCTGTAGGTCTTGGATTCACTTATTCATGGATCGACTGTTCACATTCAGTTTGCTCCCTGAATAGCAGAATCTGCAAAGGACAGAGTTCAGAGATAGTTTACAACACTTACATGTAGAAATGTTCATTAACAAAAATGAACCAACTACCCTCACCACATTCTAACTAGCATCTCATAATCCTGAAAACGGTTTTTTTCACTTAAATTTATATGGACTCCTAATTTAAAATATAGTCAAATGTGCTGTAAATGTATTGGACTGAAAAATATATGTTGTTTTTTAGCTTTAGTGCACAATAAATCAAAATCATATAGATGTTTAAAAGCAGAAGACACAAGGTTAAGGACTTGACTCTATTGATTCAATCCTCAGGAAAAGGTAAATCTGAGCTATATCACAGAATCGCAGAATTGCTGAAATTGGAAGGGATCTCAAGATCATTTCATCCAACTCCCTGATCAAGCAGGGCCACCTAGACCTGGTTACAGAGGATCATGTCCAGACAGCTTTAGAGTATCTCCAAGGATGAAGATTCCACAACATCCTTGGGCAACCGGTGCTCAGTCACCTTCACACTGAAGAAGTGTTTTCTGATTTTGTGGTAGGAAACCTGCTACCGATGTTTAGACTGAATCACCCATATTTCAGTTTGTGCCCATTTTCTCTGTTCCTGTCACTGGACACAACAGGAAAGAGACTTTCCCCACCCTTCTTTCAGCCATGTATATATGTTAGTAAAATCCCCAATGAGCTATCTCTTCTGCAGGCTGAACAGTTTCAGTTTTCTCAGCCTTTCCTCATACGAGAGGTTCTCCAGTCCCTTAACCACCTTAACGTCCCTTCTTTGGAGTCTTGACACGTCTCTCTTGTACTGAGCAGTACAAAGCTGGACAGAGCACTCCAGGTGTGGTCTCACCAAGTGCTGAGTAGGAGGGAAGGATTACATCTCTTGACATGTAGGCATTGCTCCTAATGCAACCCAGGATACCAACAGTCTTCTGAGTTTCAAAGAGACCATTTTGGTTCATGATCAAGTTAGTGCTCAGCCAACTAGGTCCTCAGGTCCTTATCTGCCAAGCTGCTTTCCAGTTGGATGGCCCCAGCTTGTACTGGTGCATGGAGCTGTTCCTCTCCAGGTGTAGGACCTGGCACTTCTTGTTAAACATCCCTGGCAGGTAGCAATCCAGTCACTAGTTTTCCATCCTTCCCTCTCTCCAAAATTTTCATTTACATTGATAGTGAGGATGAACCCTGAGTACTTCTATTCTGCAGATGGCGTGTAAAGCTTTTCAAGCTGCTGAGTCTCAGTGATGATCCTATCTTTTTCCCTTTCTTCTCAGATGCTCATTTCTGCTCTTAATTCGTCCACTTGTGTTGCGTTCCACTGTGGGGAACTGCGGAGAGTTCTTTTAAAAAATGGATGGTTGGGAACGAAATGAAGCCAAACAGGTTGGGGCAAACGTTGTATCTGAGAACTGTTTATTGATAAGAAAAAGGAGAAGGAAAAGGAGTTGCCCAAGCGAAAGCAGGCTAGAAGAGACAGAAAAGAAGAAAGGAAAATGGAAAAGGACTGCGGGAGAGGAGAGGGGACGCAGAGAAAAAGAGGGCATTACCACCAGCAAGGCAGGGCACTGCTGTCGGCGTCCAGGCAGCGGGGGGTGTGCACGCTGTGGCCGGGCTGGGTTTTAGCGAGCCTGCACGGCTCCCGGAGGGGCGCGGCTCCAGAGGCGCGGCTCCTGCGGCGACGGCACCAGACACGTGGTGAGTGGGTGCTGGGACGGGAGGACCGGGATGCTGGACAGGGTCCTAGTGACTGGCTGGATCGGGGTGGCAGGGTGGGCAGTGATCGGTGCAGCAGGGTTGGAAGCTGGCAGCCCAGGCAAGGATGTGGGGTGAAGCGGCAAGGCTGCGGTCAGGGGCACAGGGAGGCGGGAGAGGTGTGAGGGCGAAGCAGCGCGGGCAGGAGAGCAGGAAGGCAGGCTGGGCCGGGGCAAAGGAGGGAGTGACCAGGAGCAGCGAACAGTAGTGAGCCCCAGCAAGCAGCTGCGATCCCTGACGCAGTTGGTTTTTATGCTCCTCTGGCCCCTCCCAAAGCCTGCCCGCTAACAGGGAACCACTGGTCCGGTGCAAGCTTCCTGTGCCATCCATTGGTGGAGAGCTCTTCGCTACCCAACTGGAGAAGCCCCTCCACGATGTCTCCTACTGCCTGCCTCCTGTGGGGTGCTGCCAGGCAAAGTCTCCCCAGAGATGGGGCTTCCCCTACTCCTGGCTGTCTCCTGCAAGAGGCAGGTGTACGCTCCCTCCCCCCCACATGCCTCTGACAACCCCAACAACCAGAGTTGAGGGAAACGAAAATGGCTGAATTCAAACTGAATTGGCTCCTCACAACTTGCTGGAACAACTCCTCCATGAGGGCAAACTATCCCCACAGGATAGAAGTGCATCTCTCCTGGAATTCCCTCCATCCTCAAACTTGTAGGGTTTATTCTGCTGCCTGAGACTTAGTTGCTGTCAAAGCCTCTACCCTTGCAGGGACAGCTGCTCTAACACCTACAGAGGAAAATGCCCTATGATGTTACCACCGTGTGTGAGACTAGTACAGCAACAGAATTTCACGTGAGGGCCTCTTTGACATCCCCTTCTTTTATCCTTATGCTCAAACTGCAATGTCTGTTGGCCTTCTCTGTTAGTTAATGTTAGCACATTAAATCTATGTATGCCAAATCTCAGGTCATCAAAAGATACAACTGTTCCAAGCATAACTCAGAATATAATTTTATCTTTTTGGAAACTTTAAAGAAACCCTTGCTGCCTAGCTTTGCATAGGTCTCTTTCTGTTTCTATTTCTATTACTAGACTTTGTATAAGAAAATCTGTTCTTCATGACTCGGTGCCTGAAAGTCCACTGAGAAGCTCAATTACTTTGATGCTTAGAACTCGTATAAGAGTGAGTTTTCACACTCTTATATATCATTATGTTAGCAGGAAATGTGTGAATCCCTTCATTCCAGTCTTTTCTTAAGCTTATTTAGAAAAAACCTCATAGAAGTCTCATCTCTTCCTACTGAATCCTAAGCCTCTGCTATGTCACTGAGTGTTTGGTCACATGAGTGACCAGAGGTCCTGGTCACCCCAGGTCCCTGAGCCCTTTATTATGCAAAGGGTCAGCAGTTCATGGCCTCTTGTTTGATGCCTTAAGGACCTAAAAATAAAACAACAGACTTTTGAGACAATATTAGTATAGGAGGTAATATAAAGGTTTGTCTTTATTGGAGGCCTCCAAGGGGCAGATACGGAAAATGCCCGCCTCTGCACCAGGTGAATACAGTTTTATATGTTTAGAAAATTAACATAACTGAAAAAAATCCCCAATTAGAGACATAAGTAGTGACATAATTCTTCCTCAGTTCAACACTTTTCTAAATCCTCCTCCATTAGAGAGGAACTAAACTTTGTTTATGAAAATGTGTCTCAAAGAGCTGGTTTCAACCTTGGCTCCCACAAGGAACCAAGAAAGGATAGGGGCCTTGGACCCCGAGATTGGAGCCTCTGGAATGTGTTTTGTCTTTCTGCCTATCAGGGTAGGGAAAAGTACTGGGGCTAGCTAGGAACTATATAACCATACAACAGTAGAGCTAGAATATATATATGAAGGAAATACAAAGGCAAAAATTGTTCCGGTATCCGTATGTCCAGCCACCCAGAGATCAACCTGCAGCTGGCACTGTATCTGCATCCCAAGCTGCCTGCACTGATTGTATTCCTCAACAGAAGAATTTTGATAAGGTAGAATTAAAGTAGAGAAAACATGAAAAAAGGCCAGGAAAAGAAACAATAAAGGACAGTAAAAGGGGATATTAAGGATAGTAAAAAAAAAATTTTTAAAAATAAAAAAATTAAGGGAAAATAAAATGTCTAAAGAACCTGAGTTATGATAAAACCTACAAGAAAGGTAAATGTCTGGAGAATTAAACAGACTTGTCATTCAGACTAAGCCATTCCTGCTTCTGTAGACTTGTGACTCTCTCACCTTCTTTACTGCCAAGTACAATATAAAGCATGTTTACCAAAACCCACAGGTTGTATGAATTGTTGATTCATTTTTAAATCAAGGGATATTTTTCTCTTTATAAATAATAAAGCATACAGACAAGTATCTTCTGTTGAATTTGCATAGACACACATGAATTCTTCAGTGCTACCTCAAGATATGACAAGATGGCAACTTCCAGATCATTTTCTTCCAATGGAATATTCATCATGCAGATGATCTCCAACTACAGTGCTGAAGGGCTCACAGTGTGATGCTTGTAAAACTTCAGTGTGAAACCTTGGGGTCTCTGTGGCTTCCTTCAGCCCTCTGCCTAGAGCATGCAGACGGAGAGGGCCTTCCTTGTGTTACAGAGCAGACAGCTGCCATCACTGCCGTCATGAATCCCACTGTTACCTCTGCTGCTGAGAAGACCAGTTCTCTGGATGAATGAACTCAGTTGTTTCCAAACAGGGATATTAAGGTGATGGAAGGGCTTTTGGAGATACGGCTGTGGAGACACAGCCTTCATCCTGAGCAAGGGCATTGACATTCTTCCTCACCTTGCTCCCAGCACGAGCAGGCTACTGGGTCCAAAGGCTATAACAGAAGAGCTGTTCTGAAATTTTGCATCAGATATATGCATCAAACTGGTTTACTTTTTAATTTTCCTTCTATTTTCTTCACAATTCTTTATCATAAAACGCCTGCTACTGACATTATCTACCTTCTTCTACTCTTTTAGTGAGAATATTTTCTCCTCTGAGGGACAGGGAGGTTCAGATTCTGCTAGCTGGACAACTGGGTGATGGGTTTTGTCTGGTCATTACATGAGATCCAGAAATTCCATGCATGGAAATGGTTACAGTTTCTACAGAAGATATATACCTTTCTGGAACTGGAGGACAATCAGGTGAATTTGAAATCACTCAGATGGCACAAGATGCCCATGTTCAGACAGCTGAAAGAGTAGGAGAGAATTCAAATGCAGCAGTAGGTTTTTACTGGAGAGAGTTTCCATGTGACAAAAGCACGTTTCCTAAATGCCCATTATGGTTTGTCAAGAGAAAGGGATTTACCTTGACTGTCAAGTGAGATCACTGTGTGTTGCCACTGGAAATCCTAAACTGAACTCCTGCTTCTAGTGAGATGAACATGCATCTCAGCTTTTGGTTTCATCTCACTTAATTTTAAGAACTTATTTAACTCATTTACACACCAGAAGAGTAAAAGATAGGGATGAGGTATAAACAATTATATGTATTGGGAAATCAGTAGCATAGAAAAATAGTGGTTAGAAACCCTTGAGTGATGCCAAATAGGTGCAATTTGTTACCCTAAGGGAAGGTTTTACAATTAGAGGGATAAATCTGGGCTGTTTTCATGAACCTGGGATATGATGACTGGCATATGGAATTGTAAATTTGAATCCTGTGTTAGGCTGCAGGCATCTCTATGTCAGTTGTGTTTTTTGTTTCCTTCCTGTATTCAACACAGTTGTGATTGGTTCAGCTTCCACTTCTGCTTTACAAAGTAATCTAACAAACCCTGTGATTCACTAGAGAATGAGATGGGCTACCTTCAAGACATGAAATTACATGACATGGAGTCTTATGGTCATTCTCATGTGGGATTTCCTATAGCACAAAACCTCACTACTGTAGGAGATTAACTTAATTGCTGTCATGAAATGCCTTTATCACACCAGGGAAAGTTGTATTAATATAATTGATGTCTTCCTCTTGAATGTAGAATAATGATTGTTACAATATATTATCTAATGCTTATTAAACCTGAACAAACTGCTCTTGTAATTTTATTTCCTGTTGTTTTACTGGTAAGAACAGTATGAAATCTGAACTTTCCCTCATGTCCAGAAACTGAAAGAAGACAGAATAAAGGTAAAAACTAGAGTTCAGTTGTGGTGCATGGTGGGAGATGAAATTTAAATCGACAGAGATTGAGACACTAATAGCTTGTAGGGAAAGATTATGTAATTCGTGGGACAAGCCCCTCAATAATTTGTTTTATTTGTTTTTTTCTACACTAAAGGGACACTGTGCCATGTGGATGCATAATAAAAACATACATACACTTATTTACATAAGAAAAGGAATATACTTTTGTGTGTGTGCATGTATACGTGTGCATGTTTGTTTACATTTCGTATACATAAACTTTACTTGTAGTTACATCTAAATGCATATTTACATATTTATAATTTTATGTCTTTAAATTTATGTTGCAACTGATGTGTATTTGTATGATATATAAAGGAAAAATATGATGTCTCTTGGATATGTGTTTATAATACATAAAGTATAGCTTGATGGCCCTGATGAATCTGAGCATGGTCTTACTGGACTATAGACTATGTTATATAGAAGCAGCAGAACTGCTCTTGAAAGGCTTATGATCTCAGTGTTCAGGGCAGGTAAAGTGAAATGGTAGCAAGCTAATAAGAATTTTTAAAGGGAAAAAAAAAAGGGAGAGTGTACAGTGTGTCCTTATTTACTTTTCACGTGGTAACCTCACCGCCCACTCTCCTTTGTCTTGCTGCCTCGCCAAGTCTGCTGCACCGTCTTGATTTATGACAAGTTCTCTCCTGTTTTATTACCAGCCATGAAGAAACACTGCCTCTCTTTGAACACTGGGTGCTTTAAAAAAATTCAAAAGAAGCAACTTACTATATTTGCCCAGCACTCAGTTCCCAGCACTTCCTACCCTGTAACCGTGGGAGAATTTCTCTTGTGCCCCTTACAGGACTCTTATTTACAACTGCAGTTTCTTATACCTATGTGCTCATTCACACACAGTATTATTACTCAGCACAAATAAATGGTAGGCCTACAAATCACCTGATTCCAGTGTGTTTTGCTATAAAATAGATTTATTAAATACAGACTATCCTCTTCTTTTCATTACTAGTCATTTAGCCTGTGAAGCAGTCCTTGAAAGGGAAGAGAAAACATATGACAACTAGTAATTTGCAAGAGCTGGATCTGCTTCAGTGAACAATAGCATTACCTGAGATAGTCTCGAGGTCCGATAGTGAGCTCATAGGTCAGACAATACCAGACCTTCTTCAAATAACAGAATGGCTTCTCTCAGGCACTTTGTATTTCTGTAAAAGTCTGTGTCTCATCTTGCTCAAACAAGTAGAGAGAAGGCAGGAAATACAGAAAATGAGAAACCTGTGGAAGAATACAATGGAAGGAAAAGAAATCATTTTAATCTCTCTGGACCTAACTAATTATGAAGAGAAAAAGACTGATGCCTCCAGTTTAAGTAAATCATTAATAATTTTCTGCACTAAGAGAAATAGCTGAGTTCACAGAGATGTTATAAAGATTTAAGATCATAAGTGCCTAAGTGCAAAGCAAGACATAGTGGGAAATACTCTTAAAAGGCAAATGCAGTGACAAAAACTCCCTATTGCTTTTAATAGATAATAAATGGGACTCCTCTGAGTTAACTTTTCACATGTACATTTCAGGGAAATGGCAAGGATTTTTTTCAGAAGACTTGGGTAAGGAGGTATATTAACTAGAACAATGATACTTTAAATTATTCTGCAAGATATAACAGGGATATAATGAAATACTACAGAGGGTTATGACTTCACCATGCAGATATTGTGTGTATGTAACACAAAAGGTTAAGGGTCCTTTAACATTAAAGTTGGGAAAAAATGAAGCAGACAGATTTGACATGTGGCTCTTATAATGAAAATGCACCTGATATACCTTTAATAAATCTAGATTCCTTTATTAAAACAGTAGGTACACTTAATAGAAGCCTGATGATAAGAAGGGCACTGTCACTGTTTATACATTAATCCTAGAGAAAATATAAACATCACTAAATGGAATTATGTGTCTGCCTACAAAGACAGTTGGGTTGAAATCTAATTAATTTATTTTATACGTCAAGCATTTTTTGAAAATATCTGAAAGCTAACATTTGCAACATGCTGCAGAAATATTTATTGAAAATAAATTTTAAATGCTAGCGTTCTTTGTGCTACTTACAATATTTTTTTTATTGTTTCTTGCAATTTTTTTTTCTATTCTGTCAAGACAAAGAAGAACTCAACATGTTTTATGAACTTTGTCACCAGAGCACTAACTGTGTGTTTCCATGACAGAATGTTGTAACAATTTGCAGGTCAAATTCAATCACTGAGAAAAAAATCTTATGAAATGTATTTTGATTTCTCAAATTGTTTTTGGATGTCTTTGAGGAAGAAAAAAGAAAAAAATAAAAAATTGCCATATGTGTTATCTGTAAGAATTTTTTTTTTCATAGCTATGTTTCTCAGCATGCAGATAAATGTCCCCTCTCTCTAGTACGGAAAGTTTGACAACAAGTATTTCCATGTCCAGACAGAAAGGACAGGCTTTCAACTGCTTATATTTCCAGGCCGTTGCCTATAATTTTGTAGGCCCTGATTCAAGCATGCACGTAAATTTATCTTTAAGCATCTGCCTTCATCTCATTAAGCACATGTTTAAGTCTTCTCTTGAAAAGGGACGCCTTCTGGAAAAGAGATCTAGAGGGATGCTCTTCTCTGCTTCTGACAGTGGATTGAGTCAATGGATCTTGCAAACTGCAGTTTAGAAAAAGAACTTTCTTACTTTCAAATCAGCTTGCTACGAGTTTTCTTTCTCTCTCTGTTTTTAAGGAATGAAAGGAATTCATGAGACTTGCAATTGTATGTCACATTCTTTCTTCTCTATTCTCCTTCTTTTCTGTTGTTCTAATGCTGTCTACTGTTCTCACATGGGTTTTGAATATTATTGATTCCCTTAAATCTTAAAACATAATGAGTTTAGTGAGAACAGCTAATTTTCTTCCTCATGTTATACATTAATACAACTTCTGTTGCTTTTTATTGCAATTCTTGGAGTCATCACACCACCTCTTTTTTGTAAGCAACAAAAGAAGTGGTGTTACAGTAAACATCAGAACAACTACAGCTGCTAAAGGGTTTAATAAAGCAGGAGTGCATAGGACTGTTCCAGTCTGTACCTGAATCAATGACAGAACTGCAGCTTGTAAGACTACATTAATTAAATTCACTACTAGAAGTCCAGCTGTCTGCAATCTCTAAAGACATCTTTGGTTCTAAGATTGACCTGATTTATGAAATAGAAAATTTTGGCAAATTTTATATAGCATAAAATTTGAGAAGCTTTAAGAAGAATAAGAAGGACTACAGGTATGATATTTAAGGTAAGTATGACCTAAAAGGCTACTTTTCTTCGACGAAGGAAGTTGTTATATTATTTCCCATTGTAGGAGAAGATCAGTTTTGAGATCAGCTGAAGAACCTGTATATAAGTTCATGACACGAGATGAGGTGCAACCTAGGATCCTGGGGGAACCATCTGATGTAGTTGCCAAGCTACTCTCAGTCAGATATGAAAAGTCATGTCAGTCAGTGAAGGGAAATATTATACCCAGTTTTAAAAAAGGTGGAAAAACAATAACCTTGGGAACTATCAGTCAGCCTCACCTCTGTGATCAGTAAGTGCTACTAAATCGAAAACATCTATGTTTCAGTGATGGATTGCTAGATGGGTAACAAAATGACTGGATGGTCGTGTCTGAAGAGTTAATATTAATGGCTCAACATCCAAGTGAAGATCAATAATGTATCATGTCCCTTGAAGGTCCGTACTGGGACCAATACTATTCATGTCTTCATCATTGGCATGGACAGTGGGATTGAGTGCGCTCCCAGCAAGTCTGCAGATGATGGCAAGCTGAGTGGGGCAGCTGATCTGCATGAGTGAAGGGATGCCATCCAGGGAGGCCCTGATAGGCTTGAGGAGTGTCTCCACATGAATATCATAAAGTTCAACAGGCCAAGCACAAGGTCCTGCACCTGGATTGAGACCGCCCGGTAACAGACTGGGTGATAAATGCGTTAAGAGCATCTCTGTAAGGAAAGACTTGGGAGTAAGGGTGGGTGATAAATTGAACATAAACTTTCCCTGTGCCTAGAAAGTGAACTATGTTGTATGTTGCATAAAAAGACATGTCAGCAGGTTGAAGGAGGTTATTCTCCCCCCTCTGTTGTGCTCTTTTGAGACCCCTACCTGCAGCACTGCACCCAGTTTGGAGGGTCCCAACAAAGGACTTAGACGTGTTGGAGCAGGTCCAGAAGAGGACCATGAAAATGGTCAGAATGCTGGAGCATCTCTCCGATGAAAATAGGTTGAGACATTCGGCCTAGAGAAAAGAAGGCTCTAGGCACACCCTATTGTAGTCCTTCAATATGTAAAGGGGAATTATAAGAAGGAGGAAGACTTTCTGTCAGAGCCTGTAAGTGACAGGAGAAGAGGCTGTGTTTTAAAATGAAAGAAGTTGGGGTTAGACTGAAAATAAGGAATTGTTTTTTATGGTGTGGGTGGTGAAACAGTACAACAGGTTGCCCAGAGCAGTTTGGATGTCCCACCATTATGTGTGTTCAAAGTAAGGTCAGGCTGGAGGAGGTTTTGTGCAACCTAATTGCTCTTTGTCACAGGCAGAGTGGGAGTTTCAAAGTTTGTCAGAGAAGGCCTCCAATTGAGTCACGAAGTGTAGAGAGGATCCCCTTGCTTTGTAAAGTCCTTCTCAGAGAGGAGCCTAGGTGCAGCTGGTTTCAATCTTAGCTGCAGATTTTCTCAGGGGTTTATGGCTAAAGGATTATACATGTGTAATTAGACTTTTATACAACTTTGTCCCTCAGGATTAAGGATGGAAACCCAAATATACTTATATAAATAAAATTATTTATTTAAATTGATTACAATAATGATTAGACAAAAATACCTTAATCAGAATTATTTACTACATTGTGTGTATACAACTACTTATACAGTGCACTATTTTTGAAGCAATATTGAAGCAGTTATATTAAAGCAATTATACTGAAGCAATACTAAAGCTAGCAAAACAATTGCTAAGTAGAGATTGATGTTATTTACCTATACTGACCACCATACTCAGATTTCTTTCTCAGCCTCAAGAAGTAACCTTGAGGGCCTCCCCATGCAAGGGAAGGATCTTCACACACCTTAGGGAGGTACACTAGATGTCCTCACTGTGTAAAAATGACCTTTTAAAGTATAAAGTGATTGACTGTCAGACATACGCATTTTTTAGATTATGGGCTGTCAGGCTTATTCAACAAAATATGCTTCATGTTAAAAAAAGTGTTAGCAGTTCTGCTCAGCATTTTTGACTCTGTATCAGGGTCTGCGAATCCTTGCTGCTCCCAGCCTGTCTTGCATANAAACCCAAATATACTTATATAAATAAAATTATTTATTTAAATTGATTACAATAATGATTAGACAAAAATACCTTAATCAGAATTATTTACTACATTGTGTGTATGCAACTACTTATACAGTGCACTATTTTTGAAGCAATATTGAAGTAGTTATATTAAAGCAATTATACTGAAGCAATACTAAAGCTAGCAAAACAATTGCTAAGTAGAGATTGATGTTATTTACCTATACTGACCACCATACTCAGATTTCTTTCTCAGCCTCAAGAAGTAACCTTGAGGGCCTCCCCATGCAAGGGAAGGATCTTCACACACCTTAGGGAGGTACACTAGATGTCCTCGCTGTGTAAAAATGACCTTTTAAAGTATAAAGTGATTGACTGTCAGACACGCATTTTTTAGATTATGGGCTGTCAGGCTTATTCAACAAAATATGCTTCATGTTAAAAAAAGTGTTAGCAGTTCTGCTCAGCATTTTTGACTCTGTATCAGGGTCTGCGAATCCTTGCTGCTTCCAGCCTGTCTTGCATATCCTTGTGGTGGGTCTGATAGCTTGGTCAAGCTGGTCTCAGCATAGTTCAGCACTAAGAACAGCAGACCCTCCTTGCTCAATCTTACCACTGATCAGAAGACCCTTCTTCCATCACCAAAAAGGAGGCCTTCTTTGCTCAAGCCACCACTGATAACAAAGTTTGAGCTGCAGTGTCCCCTCTTACGTAGAGTGTTGTGCTACACTCCTACACAAGTTGGTCTAGTGCCAGATGTTCCTGTCCATGGCGGAGGAGTTGGACTAGGTGATTTCCAAGAAGTCAGACTCTTACCAGTTCTATTCTTATTTCTGATATTGAATGCAAGTCTAAAGCTAAATGTGATACTGTGAACTAATCTCTTAATCCTTATTGACACAGAACAACTTGAATCTTGGCAGCACTAGCAATATCACAGGTTTTCAGAAGCTCTGCATGCATCGGTGCTTCCCTTCAAGGTACTAATTCCTCTTCTCCCCTACGTTTTAAGACATATTGTGCAGTGAAATATCATCTGAAAATCATCTGCTAATCATCTGTTTCTGTATGAAACCATAATGCATTAAAATAACATTAATCCAAGGCCTCTAGCACTGGAAAATAGGTGAAATATTGTGATAATTAACTACAGTGGTGGGGTGAGAATATGAACTTTGTTTCAGGATAGTCAGGATGAGTCTGATTAAATGATAAAGGGCACACAAAAATGGAACTCTAATCCCCTGTTTTAAAAATCGCACTCCAACACTTCCTCACTTATTTACTTGCGTTATCAATAATCTCCTTTAGTGTTTTATCATGCTTCTGCATTCCCTTTCAAATCGATTACTTTGAATTAAAATCTCACCAGGCATCATCATGCCTGATAGTGCAACATGCTCCACCAATAGAGTGAAGATGATGTCACTCCAAAGCCAGGCTCTCCTCTATATAATCTCTGCTGCTGGCCACTCAGGTGAACCACAGATCTGTGTGGAGCTTTCCCTCTAACTGAAGCATGACTTATAATATTTGAAGTCCTCTGATTTTCTGGAAAGTTTAGTTTGAGACTTGGCGATCATCCAGTATGACTGCCTGAAATACAATGTGTGAAAATCAAATGATCACACTAAGATTAAATTCCTGAGCTTCTTCAAACAGGGTTGATCCTGCACTAATGTTGACATATTTGCTATTTCTGAAGAGGTTTGGTTTTGAATGGCTCTTTTCCTTGCATAGGCTGGTAAAAATATGTATACCAGTCCCCCAAATACTAGTTGCTTTAAAAGGGGGGATTCGATGTCTGCATTTTCTTTTCAGTAAAGTGGATACACAAGTTTGTTATGGGAGCCAGTCAGGAAATCTGAGCAACAGGACTTCAATTCTGCAAAAACATAGATGATTATGACCTGCCTGGAAAGTTTTTGTTCTTTATAACCTGTTGTTTCTTGCACCTAGGAAGCAGTGTTGGGATTTACACCATTTGAAAGAAATACAGTTACATATTTTGATGAAATAATTTGATCATTGATTGTGCATTACATTTTGTTTCATAAATCATTTAGGAATGGTTAGTAAACACTTAGAGGTTATGCATATGAACACATAGTAAAGTTTATCTTCTGCCATTTGCCTATTTTATGTAAGTACAAATTAAGCCTTTAATTAATACACTTCACTGTTTTGTTTGAACATTTTTATGTATACTGAATAAAAACAGAAGGCTTCATCAATTTGATGGGACACTGATATTTCTGAGGTCAAAATCCTGATAGACTAATGTATTTTAAGAGCCATTTGGTACTGGTTCATAAAAGAAAAAATAAAATTGCCACTTATGAAATGAATTTTGCAATTCAGGGTTATTTGTCTTTTGGATGATGTAGCAAAAAATTACTTATCATTTAAAGCATTCTTAATAATTTCTGAACCACTCCAAGTGCAAAGTAGCAATAAATATGTCTGCAGGCACCAAGTTTTTCTGAGCCAGGTCAAATGCACTGACGACATCCTGGCTTATGTCAGCAACTGAGTATGCAGTAACACGTCAAACTATTCATTTCTACAAAAATTAAGCTTATGTGCATGATCTGCTTCCTAAATGTAGAAATCCTGGTGGGCTATCTTAGCCCACAATTAAGGATTTCTACAGATTAAGTTTTAGGGAATCTTCTTTAAGCAAAGGGTATAATGTCAAGTGTCCATTATCAGCCATTTTTGATGTCTCAGAATTTATTTCATTTCCTAGAGCTTACTTAATGCAATTCTCAACCCGTAAACTTTATTTTATTTGACAAGCTTTTTTTTTTTTTAAATTTAATTTTATATAGAAGTGGTAAAATTTAGCAGTTAATTCTTCAGTTAGGAAATCTCTCTCTGAATTTAAAGTAAATTTCAATCCTAGTTAGAATAATATTGGAAGAGCAAATTCACCTCTAGCCAGGGTGTTTTAAAGGAGTATTATTTATTTTAGATCAGCCCGTAATGAATTCATTCAAACCAGTCATTAAATGCCTAGCTAGTGGTAGCTCAGGTAAATATAAAACTTAGAATTTATTACAATGGTGTAGCCTTAAAAAATACAGACTTGGATACAGGATTATGTTCATGTTCATATACAGATAAATATATATGCCCTACAGAACTAAATATTTAACTGAATTGTATAAATTAATTTCTTCTGCATCTTTACTGCCTCATCTGTTCTGCTCCTGATGTCCCATCAAACCCAAGTTTTGCATTCTTAATCCTTAAATTGCTTCAAATGGATTCCTTTGTTGTTGTTCTTGTTGTTAAATCAAATTGCCATAAAAATGTTTCCTCCTTCTCCTTACAGATTTGGCATTTCTTCTCTGAAGCAATTGGGCTGGAGGCCAAAGCTGTAGAAGAATCAGTCCTGGATCAGTAACAAGTTTTTATACACAAACACACTGTGATTTTAAAGTTTATTATCACATTTCTCTACAGAGCTAGAAATGGGAGCTTTCTTTCTTGGAAATTAGAGATTCCCATTTTCCCACTGGGGTGCCCAATCCCTCATCCAAATTCTGAAAAGACAAAGGAAAACAGATGTTGAAAGCCATTATGTCCTCTTTATGAACAAAAATGTGCTTCATGACATGATTTTTTTTAAAACATTTATTATCGTTTACCCCCAAAATGTGCACATTTATCTTCAACACATAAATATTTTTATTCAAAATCTCATGGTGAAACCCCATAATATTCATGCTCTACAGCCTTGGTATCTTTGTAGACTACAGTATTTGGTTAGATTTCTTGATATAGTTTTTGCCTTTTGATGATAGAGGTGCAGGTTTCAGAATAGTTACTACTGTAACACAATCTGACTAGATATTTTTTCCCGTAAAGTGGAAAACCAGAATAATGCTGCTGAAGTAAAGCTTCCATGAGGCATGAGTAGCATATTTCATTGGGGAAAAAAAGGGCAGGTTTAGCTATTTCATTGGAATATTTTGACTCTAGACATGACAGTTGGGATAGCATACTTCATTTTCTTTGCAGAAATTTTATTTATTTATTTATTTATGTCATAAATTTTAGTTAGAATTAATTCAGTATTCCAGTAGAGATGTTGGTGGTAACCCAGAAGGCATTTTAACCAGCCCTCATCATTATTCAGATCTTTTTGTTATTACTGGAGACTTCACTAGTGACCATGCCCTTGGCAAATGAGAGAGAACTTCAGTCTTTGAAAGCTGGACAAAGGACAGCTACAGTTTTCCAGAACAGATTGTAGTGTTTTATGGGTTTATGCCATTTATATTTTCATTTTGCTTTGCTATGCAAAAATTATTTTGTATGGAAAACCTATGTATGTTTATGTTGTTATAACACAGACAGGATTTGCAGTATAGTTGACTTAATGTTGGTACAGAAAATAGACACTTTGCTTTTCATAACTTTCTCAGCCAAGCTATACTACTTTACAATACGTTAACATAGTTTTTCATGTTTAACGTCCTTGCAGGGGAGGCTGAATGAAAAGAAGGAAAAATTGCCCATGCTTAATAATATTAGCATTTATGTTGTCCCACTAGACATTAAAATTTGCACCTCATTAAAGCAAAGATTGTGCTTGAAGGACAGATTGCAAGGAGGTAGGAACAGGAGAAGCAATGAACTCATTATTGAGGTAAATGGGGTAAGACAGCTGAATTTTGCTCTTTACAGTCTGATTTTTGTAAAATGTTTCTTTGCATCCAACAAAGAAAGAAAAATCTTTAAAATGAAGCCTAAAACCACATTAAAAGACAATAGTATTTACGCTTCTTTTTTAAGCATTGGTGGCTTTGAGTGAGGGCTTCCAGAATGGTTGAATTAATAGAACATCAGTATTTTGATTAGTAGTTTGAGGGTTCTGTCTTAGTTCAGAGATTAATAAAATAAAGAAGGTATAGTTGACATTTAACTGAAGAAATCTGAATTCCCTTTAGCAATTAATCTAAATGCTTTTATGGAGACTTCATCTAAAAAACCTCACAGTAGTACTTTACTACCCACAGCTGCCTGTGAAGATGATGTGAAAACATAAACACCTGAAAGCCTGATCATTTCTAGCGAGAGTTTTGACCATAAATCAAGTTTTGACCTCAAGTCAATAGGGAAATAGGTTAGATTTGAGGGTTTTTTTCAGATGTACATCTGATTTCCTTGACTTGGCTTAGACACCTGTGATGCCCTACAGTAACAGAGGCATTTGTGTGAAGCTATAAACCAGAATCAAACCTTGTCTTCATGTAGTGGCCTAAAAGGCCAGCTGAGTGTATTGATTCCTGCATGTAACCAACTTCTAGTAAAGTTAACTAAATTTTTTTAATGTCTATTATTAACTCTCCACACTGGTAAGAATTCATGTTGATGCCTGAGGTAGGTGTGGACTGATAGTCAAATGAGCAGTACTCAAATTTAAGACAGTCTCAAATAGTGTGTAGGCTGGCTGTACATCACTGTGGCCATATAGGATCATCTTCTCCTTCCTCCATTCATTTAGTGAATACAGACTTCACTCAAGTGATTTTGCTGGCTAATACATCGTCCCTTTTATAAATTATGCATCAGTTCTTTCACTAAAATGACCTGAGCTTTTGACTCCTTGCTAACTGTACTATTAATTTATTTAGCTGCTACACCTTTGTTACAGGAAGGGAATAGGCAAGTGGAGAACCAGCTGGCATATTGTCTTCCTATTCCAAACTGTCAGAGTACAGATAAATACTTTGCAGTTAATACTACTTCTAACCCTGAGATATGGTTCAAGGCCAAGTTTTCATGCACTAATTGTGCTGTTTCAGAAAAGCTTACCTCCTGGAAGCCATTTTCTGTTTGCTGGAGTGGCTAAATAAACACAGTCTGTATGATTTGGCTCCCCAGACTAAATTATCTCTTTTGGATGCTTTGACTACTCAACCAATCCAGCTTTTTTAAAAGGAAATAAACATGACATTACGGACTGTGTTCAGGCAGAGAAAAGAGTACATTTTAGAATGAAATTCTCAGGAAACCAAAACTGAGAGCAGGCTTGGTCCAGTGTCACTTTTTAATCTGGTGATGTCTATTTGAGAAAAACTGCTGTTTGCAGACTCTCCTCTCTGCAACACCACTGGAAGGGAATGGATGGAGGTGAAAAAAAGGGAAGAAATTCTGGGGTTTGGTATTGGGAAAAGAGATACCAAAATAAGAAATTGATTTAATTTATTTTCACTGAGGGATTGGGTATTTTTTCAGGTTTTTTTCTGACTTCGTAGAGAGTAAATAGAGACGATCAATACAGATCTTCTCATCTGAAGATCTGGGAATATAAAAGTTTGCTCCAAGTCATTATTTTTGAGTAATCACTTTTAATTTATGTGTTTTATCAGGTTCCTGTATTCTTATTATGACTGTACAATAATGATGAATCTGTGTTGTACCAAGCAGAGTGCTCCTAGGAGGGCTTCTCTAGGAGTACTTGTTAATTGCCAGCATGGGCTGATATATGGCCAGAAGTTCATTCTGCCCTATAGATGACAATTATTTAAGCTATCTAACTATATTTCCACTAGGTAATAATGAGAGGCTGGTACTGGGCAAGGGATTTAGGCACAGTGTGGATTAATAGACCTTGAGGAAAATTCTACTTGCTGGTCTACTCTGGCTGTTTTTGTGTTGGGAATATTTCCCACCAGTTCAGAACCAGCCCCAGAAATACTATACAGAATATTAGAGTAGCTCTTTTACCCTTTGAATCCATGATGCAGTTCAGTTTACAAAGCAGCATAGGAGCAGCCAATACACTGATTTGACACAAGATATATACAAGTGCTCTGAAAATACCTTTACCCTTTACTGTATTATGTTTTTTCAATTATAGCTTATTTTAAATCACAAGGGTTCAAATCATCTTTCATTACAGTAGAAGGACTCAAAGAATTGATGTTACTTTAATTATACAGCACATATTTCACCTGAAGAATATAATGCATGGAACTCGCATGTTTTCTTTCAAGACCTTTTTGGTAAACTAGGAATTCACTCAGAAGATGTGAAATTAGAATGCATAAATTCTGGATTCAGATGATTTTATTCTATAGAAAATTATGTCGGAACTTCATTTTAACTTTCTAGTACGTGACCCTTGGATAACTGTAAAAAAAAACATTCCCTCTGGGTTGGAATTAATAATGGAAAAAATGTGAAAATAAGCATTTTCTTTGAAGACATTTAATATGATTAGAGCCAAGAAGTTATCTCACTTATTAGGATGTATGACACATACTCATACTCCCTCATTTACAGAAATAAATATCCTGGAAAAAAGGCATCCAAGGCACCTGTATGGCTAAACTTAAGTGGTTCCTTTTGTTTTGCCTGAAATGATAGCCATGTTTAAATTTTTTGAGAGCAATGAACTCCCTTCTCAAGGGCTGACTTGAAATGACTGAGTTCCCTGTAGTTATATAAAATCTATCTGGTACTAACACAGATCAGACAACAGAAGAATAAGTATTATGAAAGGCATTCTTAGTATACTACACTCATTGGCTTTCTAGTGACTGATCTTGCTAAATCAATATTCACTACTGCAGGCAGTCCTTTGCCACTTCTTACTGTCTTTGGACCAAATCCTACCTTCATTTTTATCTATGTGGCTATGCAAGGACAACAGATCTACACATGAACAGACAAAAGAGGAATTTTATCCAGTAGGACCTAGTGAATGCCTATAGTGTGACATCTTTTTAACAATGTTCTATTGATTATCCTTATGATGAAGATTTTGGGTCATGACAAAGACTAAGTTTTATTTCCTGTAGTAAGTCCAATAGCTAATACTTCTATCAGGCAGGAAATGGGGCAAAAGAACCAGCATTACAGGCAAGTGCTGCACAGAAATTGCAGAGGAAAAAGTCTAAATAACAAATGTAAAGAAACTAACAAGAGCAAAAATGTAATCTTGTCAAAGAAACCCTAGCTACATTATACACTATGAACTCAGCTTCCAAACAGACAGTCCCTGCAGGAAGAAGGAAATCTCTCAAAACCAGGTTTTTTTTAAAGGAAGTGCACAAGTAGGCAGGATTCCCGTCCCACTGTTTCTAAAACAAGTTATTTGCTCCTCAGACATAAAAAGAAAAGCAGCTGTATATCCCCTAATGAAGTGCACATTATTAAATAAGATTCCTTAAATAAATACACCACCTGCTTTTAATTTTCTCTCCAGGGTTACTATGGTATCTTTTTCTTTTCTTTTTTTTTTTTTTCTTCCATTTCGGAGAAGTTAATGTTATTCCTGGACTTCTGATCTGTGTATTTTCAAGTATTTTCCTCATTGAGTCAATGGAAATCTTCAGCACACAAGAAATATGAGATTAGACTCACTGGTTGGTTAGTTTTCTAATTATTCAGAAACTCCTCAACTCAGCCTATATCACTATTGTAAACTTGGATGGACCACAAGTTGTTTTTTGAAAACAAATTGCTATTAGAAAACAAAATGCATTCAGAAGATATTATTGAGCAATTTGTTCTTTTAGCACAGCTTTTTATGGTGGTTGTATCTTTTTAGAATGATCTGACTTAGAATTATGAGGGGAAACAATCCTTCCCCCCAGCTGATTGCCGTATAGGTGGCCCTTTCATGAATTTTTATTTGACACATTTTCTATTTTTCGATCATGTTCTTACTGTGTAAAGAAAAAGGCTTTTACAGCTCAGAGAAAAGTTTCAATGACAAGTACAAAAGACTAACAAGAGGCAAAAATCCTTCATACAACAATCCAAAGAAACCCCTCATAGCACAATGTCCACAGTGATGTCAGCTTCAAAACATCCTCCATTCTGATGAGAGGAAAAAGCCAATTAGACAAGTTATCCCAAAGCAATGTCAAAAGCCTACAAATTACAGTAGCTATAAAAGCCAATCCCAACAGACTTCTACAGACATGTAAATTAATGCCATTGAAAAGCAATGTAATCAGGTCTCATTTATCATAATAATATCTTCTGATATTATAATATCTGCTGAGACCTGATAGCAATCTATGTACATCATAGGCAGTTTATTTAAAGAGATAACAACTGCTACTTGAGCAGCTCTGAAAATGGCTGTTTTAATTGCCCCAAAAGTAAGCAGGGAAACTGAAATTTAAAAAGTGACCTATTGCAGTATTTGCTTGGGCTAAACTAGAATCAACTGCGCTCATTTCCAAGGTGCATGGAATAGACTAAAGAGCAAGAAGCTTTGCTTTTCCAAAATTACAACAGGTTTTAAATCTCTTCTGAATCTAACTTATTACAGGAAACACCTAAAAGCTCAGAGACATTGTGCTTCAAATATTTTTGATACCAGAGATAATAAATTAAAGATTACTCTACATTTCAGGGTGAGAATACTCCTGTTCTATACTAAAATCGTTGCTTCTAACTGCAGTCAATGATAATGCTCTTTCTGTACCATTCATGATAGATAAAGAAGTAATGGCTGAGATTTTTGACTGTAACAATATTTATGACCAAGGGGGTCTCTAAGGGTGAAGCAATATTATGTTGTTTCAACACTATTTCAAAATAACTGTTGAAAGAAAAAGCCTAAACTGTCTGAATGAATTCAAAAAGACTGAGCTGTCAGAATCTTTACCATGTTTTTCTGCTAATTCCCTACTTCCCTGTGTATAAGTTTCAAAACCAGACAACACTGTCTTACTGCAAGTGTCTGTCAGTGAAGAGAATAGAGCAAAGCAGAGGAGAAATAAGAATGACTCATTTTAACTCTCTCTCCAGTAGAATTTCCTTCCTTAGTGGTAAACAAAGCAAAATCAATCTCATCTTTGCCTTTAAAGAATTCAGAAACTATTTTTTCTTACCAAGCATTTGGATCTTTATGTTTTTCTTCTGTGAAAATTGTTTGTAGTAAAGATATGTGGCTTAACTCTCAGGGCTCTGCCAGATAAGCACTCACTGTAGCTCATCCATGTTTCTTACAGAGATTTCCACCCAGCATCCATAGCTACCTGGGCGTAAGCCTATGTTTGCTGGGTGGCATATTAAAGCAAACTCATTTTCACTGATGATCAAGCTCAAACACTGGATCAGAAACTGAAATGGTGTGCCAGGGCAGAAGGCAACTAGGAGGACAACAGGGGGCAATGCCAGTGTTTTCAAACCTGGATTTGCAAGAGCCATCTTTGAGAGCACTGGTCAAAATGATAAGTAGTAAATTATTCCAGACAAATATATATATATATGCATCTAAAGGTAAGATTTCATAAGAGCTATGAGAGAGAGAAAGAGATGTTAACAATGTTTTATATAAACATAAAACATTGACAATTTGGTTTCTGAAACCTGGATTCTGCAAATACAGGAGATTAAAAAAATCTGGAAAGATTTCTTTTAGAGACAGTTAAGACATTTGGGGTTCACATTATGCTGCTGTTTTAAAACAAATGTCTTTGAAATTTCTTTTCCAGAACATTATTTGGTCTGTTTCAATTCAGTGCCAGTTGGTGCAAGGTAAACCAGGGTCAAATTTTCTTATTCCAAATCCAAACTTGCCTTGCAGATTTGATTTTGGAAATCTTATTTCACTCTGGTTTTCTCAGGATTATCTGATTGGAGTTTTAAGACTTGGCACAAGTATGCTCTGAGAGCAGTGAAGAGATGGAACATATGTTTCCAAAAATACCTTAGGAGAAGACAGAACATGTTAAGAAGCCATAATTACTCACAGCCAGAAATCTTTGCCTCTGGGGAAAACAGGCTTCCTGAATCTCATTCTGTGACAAATATTGACAAGCTCTGTGCCACACTGTGTTTTTCTGACACAATTTTGCCTAGAGAGTAGAACAGAGTAACACCAAATCAAGGGAAGATTGGATAATGTTATGGTTCAGGAAGGAAAATCTTTTCGTTACGGTCCTGGTAAATGAGAGTCAAGTGCAATGTACACCGTCTCATAGACAGCTCAGTCAGCCTCTGCCAGTGCACCTGGTTGCCCCACCCCTCTAAATTATTGTCCATTAAAAAAAAAGCAGGACCACTACAGATGCAAACTGTGTGCGATGAACATGGGACAACACTTCCTGCACCCTCCTCTTGGTCTGTCCCTCATCATCCTTGCACACTCTCTCCTGTCTCACATGCTTGGCTAGTCTCTTTGAAAGGCATCCTGCTCATTTGGGATCACATCTGGTGCATGCAGAGGGAAGGGAGGCACAGCACAGGAGATGAGGAGGAGAGGGCAAAGGGCCATCAACTGTGGGGAAGGGCATGATCTTGCTCATTGGCGCACAAATTGGGACAACACACTGGGATCAGAAGCTTTCTGAAAGAAACTTTCTCCCATTGAAAGCTCTGAATATCTGTCTCTGAATAGCTAGCTCTATATCTAGAGCTAGATATAGATATCTATTAATATCTAGCTCTGAATATCTATAAATTATTTTATAATTAAAATATTTTAGCAGTGCTGGACAAAAGCTTTACATCTCTGATTGTTCATGAGTATTTTTAGGCTATATGAACTGGCTACTGATGTTTTATTAACTGAACCAGCTACCCAAGATGTAAAAGGTAACTTCAGACAAGTCACTTAATCTTTCTGTGTCTGTATTTCCTTGTTTGCCTTCTCTAGTCAGACTGCAAGTTCTAAATGTACCCATACATACACATGCCTGGGCACCTCAGATTGTAAGAGTGCAGTCCTCACTGGCATTTCTTCAAACTGTCCAAATACAAATAATTCCTGGCATCCTTAATCATAGAATCAATCATAGAATCATATAATAGTTTGGGTTGGAAGGGACTTTAAAGGTCATCTCATCTAACCCTCCTGCAGTGAACATGGACAAATTCATTTTTCTTCTATTAAGCTACCAAGTGGTCCAAGAATTGGAGATTTCTGGTTATGTTTTATTTTTTTCATCAGAGATGGCCTTGGTTTTAGCTTCTCTATTCACAGGTGCAAGCATAATCTTACTCCATGTAAGTGAGGATCAGAAAAAGAGCCATGTTTTTTCACCTACCTGTATATCTGGCAATATAAAACCTTGCTAAAATTTACTACCTCTATCAGTCTATGAATATTTCTGGCAGGGTGTCAGCTGTGAGTAAGTCACCTTGATATGGATAAATTAAACAACTTTCTCTAATCTGGAACTTCGCATTTTGCTTGTTGGGGCAACCTCCCGAGGAAAAATTCATGGTTTTCATTAAGGCCCAATGCTTTCAATGCTTTTTTTTTCTCAAAGCATACTAAAATTTTATTCAGTAACAGTGCATTTATGAATGATTAACAAGAAATTACTATTTCTTTATTAATAAAGAAATAACAGCAAATCCTATGCAATTTGGAAGAGCTTCATTCTTGAGTCATGGTTATAAGTACTCAGTAAGGTGAGATATAAAATATCTTTAAATATTTTGTAATATTTGGCTGAAAATACATCTGATCCTGGTGCCTGCCTTAAGCTCAGAGATGGAATTTCTTCTGTTTCTGTCTGATGTGAAAATGACTGCATGTAGACTGAATTTTCAGGTGTTTGTGTGTGTATATGCACTTGTGAGTGAGACAGAGACTGTCAGAGAAGAAATTTAAAGTTACCACGTATGTATGTATATGTTATATCTATTTGTTTGTATAGGTACTTTCAGATGTACCTCACTAGCACAATTCTGATTCAAAATATGAGAATGAGTAATATTGTCTCACACTAATAACTCTCCATTTTTCTCAATCTGTGCCTCCCTATATAAAACAGATGGTTTGATATTTTGTAGTGAGACAGTAAGCATTCCCTCGTCCCAAGCCAAATCTGCCATCGGCAAATTCATTCCTGCTGTAAATTATAACTCAGTTGTCAAATTAAAAATGTGACGTTATATGAGACCTTGTAGCACTAAACAATAATTTACTCATCCCTGTGATTTTATGCTACTAATTTTTGTTGTGTCCTTCAGACAGATGCCTTTCCCATGCTGTGAGGTTAAGAGACACACTACTCTCTGCTCCCATTTCTTCTTTGTCACTAAGTTGATTTACTCTTCCCTGGATTTATCTGTTCTCTAGGCATGTTTGCTCAGTCCCACTGAGAGTAACATCTTTCTGCCCTTGGAGTTAAGAAAAGCCACTGAACTTCTACTTCACAAGAAAAAGAAGAGAAATACATGAACCCACTAAGGTATCCAAATGGTTCTAATACATTATTCTTTGCCTTTCAAACACTATTGCTTATTGCCATGCATAAAAATAAGGCATGTCTCTTTTCTAACAACAGCTATTAAACTAAAAGTATATCATAGGTAGAACATTTAAATGTTATTCTACAGCTGTAGACAGGAGAGAAAAGATGCATGGTTATATTTTGTGAGAATGAAATGGTTGTAGCATTCTTTTTTTCCTCATTTACACTCTTAAAAATAAATAAATGTGGAATTTATAAAATGTCAGTCTTTTCAGGATGGAAAATTTCTTATGAACTCCGTTCCTTCCCATAATCCATATAAAATTCAAACTCTGCTATTGTCAGAACCAAAAAAAAAAAAAAAAAAAAAAAA
>VZTH01016113.1:345122-417007 GCA_013397815.1 Aleadryas rufinucha
CAAACAAAAAATCTGTGAAATAAAATGAGAAGACAGCATGTAAAGTAAAATGATAAATTCTTGCAAATAAACTGTTCAAGCAATCAGAAACTGTTTTTAAGTTTTAAAGCTGGAATCTTCTCTGCCTATAGTAATAGTACACAAGCATAAATGGAGCTTTACATAATAGTAAAAACCTCCGATGAAATAATATTTTCTAAGACAATGAGAATTATTAGTTATGCTTCCTGATAAAAGGATTTAAAAAGTGATTTATGGGATGGAAAATACACAAATAAAAGTAGCATTTCTGTGATGTGCTCTTCAGAAATTCAAATACCTCCCATTGATATCTCTATTTTTTTACAGTGGGAAGGGTCTAGCCTGGGCTTACCAATACCAGGTAAGAGATATGAAAAAAGGGTGCATGGTTTTCAAGCTCACTCCCATCTAGCAACCAGCATTACCTCTCAAGCACACTGACATGATTTTATTACAGCACCATATGAGAAGATAACATTGAAATTTTATTTCTTCTATGGTCTTTCATCCTTCCTCAGCTTTTCACTGTGAAAAATTCTATTCCCCTACCAAATAGTTTCTGTCAGAAGACAGCACTGTCTTGGGAGGCTGCTCATATGAGATCCCACACTCAAAAGGCAGTGTGGGTAAGGTACACCAATGATAGCTCTTCATCCTACTGCGTTAAACACCTACTCAAAAGACTGCATTCTCAAGCACCCATATGCTATATCCCATGGAATACTATTCCTTGGTTACATACTATAAAATGTCCCCACTTACAAAGCGTGATAGGCCTACACATTGCTTAAAACATTCTGAAATAATTACATATCTTATGACTCATGAGAGCCTCAGGGAGCTCCAACACGGAGCATGATGTAGCCTGCGTAGTCTGCACATGGCCAGCTTGCTCCAAAGGGGGTTAATGTCAGGCAGTGTGAATAAGTTGTTATCCTAAGACAGCTGCCTCTAAAGTCAGAGATCAATGCCTGGCTTTCTTTTTTGAGTAACACAGACATAGCTCGTGTAGTCACATAGTTGTGTTGTAGAAGTGCTTCCTGTCCCACAACAAAGATCCAAATAAAGGGGAGGTGCCTTCCAGTGCCAACAACCTCTCCCATAGTTTTCACTCTCAAATGCCTCCTTCTCCACACATCATATCCTCATTTCTTCCCAGTCCAATGCTCCTGTTTTGCCAATCTGTCTTTCCCAAAGCCATAAGTTTTCCTTGTTTTCTTCCTCATCACTGTATTTTGGTGCAGGTGCAATGCTCTTTTTTCACTCTGCCAGATGAATCAAGACACATGAAACCAGGAGAAAGACCCAAATATGGAGGTAGCCTTGAGTTTTAGCACCTCAGGAGCCAAGTGAGAAGATCAGTATTCAGTAGGAAGATTGCTGTTTGCTTGTAGACTTGACTTTTCATGTTGTTTGGAAATGTCTTTCACAGGCTTCATTTTCATGAGGAGCGCAGTACCTTCAGAAGGTGGGAGTGTGTGGTAGAGACGTTATTAGGAATACACTTGGCCCGGAGACCCAGGAATCAAAGGTGTGTCTGAGGGGTATCTGACCCCTGAGGTATCCACTTCTCTCCATTTGTTTTAACTCTAAATGCTTTAATGAAACAAGAGGTAAAACAAGATCAAAAGCACAGACAGCATTGAGTGCAGTTCTGCAATATTCTCCTCATAGGTGAAGTAACAGGATGGCAATAATATGGTGATTGAGTTTTCTGAATCCTTTACATCCTTTCTTTGCTTTGTGGTTTTTTAGTTTTGGACTTAACAAAACTGCTGGTAATTTCATGAGACTTTTTGTTCATCCTCAATTTAAGCATTAATTATCAAGGGAATTGTAATAAAAATGTGCATTTTTAACTAAATTAAAATCTACGCTATGCAAGTAACAATGATTCTACCTTGAAAGTTATTCTTTCACTGCTTTTTATGACTACCAGGGGAATAAAATTTAAAAAGAAACAAAGAAAATAAAATTAAAAAAAAAGAAAATAATAGAACCAAAACCAACAAACCAACAAAGCCCGCACCCCACAAAAAGAAAAAGAAAAAGAAAAGTTACATGAGTACATGAGTACCAGCCAGCTGAGAACTCAAATTTCATTAATAATCAAATAGAACTGGTATGTTGGAAGTTTTGGATTCTAAGTCTAGGCATACTTAAGATTGAAAAATAAAATACTGTAATTCATTATTCATCCAGCAATAGTCCTGGGGTACTTAAAACAACATTTATCAGCCATCTCCTATATAGAAGTGCTGCATTTAACTTGCAGTGATTCAAATGAAATATTTCTCTCTTTATTTGTAATATTAGGGTCACTCTTCTAGTATTAGATAAGATAGACTTCTTTTTTAGTTAAAATTAAATTAGAAATTTTTCATTTCATGACATTTGAAATAAAAACTAAACAAAAACTGCTTGCTTGAAGTGTGTTTTGCACTGTCTGGAAGACAGACAAAGGAGGCTGAATAGCACCTTAAAACCATGGGCATGTAAAACAAACCACAGTGTCAGAGACCTAAATCAGACCAGCAAATGCAACTTGGGGTCTGAATTAGACATGGATAATGCATGGAGTTTGTTAAAACAGAATAGACAAAAGCAACCAACGTGATTGATGGGCAAAAGCAACTACAGAGTTTGAGTGTCCTCACTAACTTTAAGCACACTCACTGGGTAGAGTAGATGACCACTTAGAAGTTTTCTGTCTACCCATCAACATCTGAGGAAACCTAGATGACCTTAGACTCAATTTTATTTTTTCATAGCTAGGTAGATCATATAAATAGTATTTTATTTTAAGTAAACTGTCTGGATTACTTCTGTTTTCAAGAATGTAAACATTTCATCATGTTTGGAACAGGAACTGCTGGCATTGAGTTCAACAGGACATTTTAGAAGTTCGAATTTTATTTGCATTCTAAAGTCAGGCATGGAAAGAGCTACACATAAAAACACAGCATGGAAAGCATAATTTTGTTTTCCAACTTTCTTTTCATGTTGACATTAAGTAGCAGATGTCATGTGCTGATTATGATTTACAAAGATTGGCAGAGAGAGTGTAGATTGAAGCTGTACAAAATGGCCTCTATCCTGTCTCATTTTAGTGTATTATCTCCCATTACATGAAGACATCTTTCTAAAGTAAATGCTGGCATTGTCCATATGTGCAAAAGGATGTGTTTGAAGGCATTTTTCCATTTTCTGTTTGCCTTTTTGTAGGTGTTTCTAACTCCAGGGAAGCAACCAGCATCATCCACAATTGTCAGAGGAACATCAAACTGAACAGCCCTTGGCTTCTGAAGTAGAAAGTGTTTAGCTCTGGCTTTAGCAAAGAATATAAAATCGGATGCTGATTCCTAAGTAGCTCAAAAGTACTTATAACTGTGACAAGCTCTGCCACTTGTGCTGAAGTGTAATAATAAAGAGCAAACAAACCTAAAGACCTTGGTGTCTGCCGGAGGTAGATGCAATACGTCAGACATCTACTCCTGATAAGACTTTACTGAAATACTGATGTACCTGTGATAACAACTGGAGACAAAATATTCCCATTTTCTTCCAAGACAGAAAAGGCTGCACTTTCCTCCCTGTCTTAAATATCACAGCCTTGTGGCACATCATTTTCTCAGTGCATAGACGGCGTCCTGTCTCATTTGCTGCATCTAATCCTCTGAAAAGCTCATGTGATTTTCAGCTTTGTCCAAGCATTTTCTGAAAGTATCTAATTTTGTCTTGATGAAAATGTAATTTCTTAGTTCACTAATACAACCATTCACTTTAGCCATTCCTTCTCTAATTTTGAAGATTATGTCTTTTTCTGATCTCATTATTATTACACTTGTCATTCAAAATGAGAGGAGGAGGGAAAGAATTGGAATTATGACTCCCTGATGAATTCCATCTGTGCTTATGGAAATCAGTGATGTGATGTTCATTTTAAAGTGTCATCACAGCAAAAATAGAAGTCAATTCAAGAGCAATAAAACACCCAAGTTTGGAAGGCCAATACCATGAAACTGAGACACATTTTTTTCTTATTATCAGCAAGTACTACTGTAACAACTGAGAACCATAGGCAAAACAAAACCATAGGTAAAGAAAAAAATAAAATGAAATTTTAAAAAGGAAGGAAGGAAGGAAGGAAGGAAGGAAGGAAGGAAGGAAGGAAGGAAGGAAGGAAGGAGCCAAAAAAAGAAAACATCCCCCCAAAAACATCAGCAGACACTTACTCCTATTTCTTGTTTCTTTCACACAACTGCATATGATTTTCACTATCAGTTACACCACTTTCAAATTGTTACGTTTTGTAAATCCCATCTCTGCTAAAGAATAAGATTTTGCACCAAATACAATACAGCTAGCTCTCCAAACAATAAGAATTTACACCACAGTGAGTCATACCAAGACTGACAGGTTTTAATTATGCTATTATTTATTTACTATTACAGTTTTTAATTTTTTTTCTCTGAGCAAGGGAAATTCAGAAAACCTATCTTACTTTCCCATGTCTTCTGAGTTGTGAAGATCAATCCATCTACATAAAAGGTTCTTACCATGGTATTTGAAGACCAAAAGCAAAGTCTGGCAATAATCAATCCATTTGGTATCCTCCAGTGAGGAAAGGACTCTGTTTTCTACAGTAAATTAATTCCCTGAAATGCAAAAGATTTTTACTTTATTTCTAGCTTTCCTATATTATGGTCTCACTTAGAGAGGCAGACATACATATATGCACATTAAAAAGTGCAAATTGAGCAACAAACAATATGACACATATGTCCCAATATCTGTATGCCTATGGCCTTGAGCACAGATTTTTTATCCCATTTTTTCTTTCAATGGATATTTCCAAATTATTAAATTTAAAACCTGACTTAAAGAAAACCCCAAAATTTACTGGAGGTCCTCTTCTCAGTACTGTGAGAATTGAGATCCAGCAAAGTAGGAAGAACAGTTTCTTTAATTCTATGTAGGAAAGGCATCAAGTCAATGCTGAATCCATCTTTCTGATAATGAATGTACAATACATGGAGATAATACCTATAGAAAAACAAGGTTGTGTGTAGCCACAGAGATCTCTTCCGACCCCAGTTCAGAAATAAATTCTAAGTAAATAATACTATTAGCCACAGCTCTTTAGACACTTACACCACAACATTTCTAAAGGTTGAATTTTACTGTCTACCTCTGGAAAAAAATAGAGCAGTTATCTAAACAGAAGTGGTTTACACTAAGCAATGAAAGAAGCATGACTAAGTGCACAGTAACAAATAAAAGTATCGCCACTACGAGGCTTATGATAACGTTTGATCTGAATTGGTATTTTCTTCTTACAATGTGTGACATCAATTTCTATCTTTTGGTTTTGCCTTGGCCTCATTCACTTTTGTGGCGATGTACCTATGGAGCTCTTTCTATATGAATTTCTTTACTGAGACATATATGAATCTGTACGACAGTCTATCTTAAAAACATGGATAATTAGGTTACAAGTGGAATGAAGATTTTATAAAGAGCTGTTTGCCTCTCCTTGTCTTGACAATGTCACTATGAAGATACGTATTTCATGACCTCTGATCACTCACCTGTTAGGACAGATGGTTGCATTATGTGTAAATATGGCTGAGCCCAATTTTATTATGTCCCTATAACACACAAGTCTCAGCAATACAAGAAGTGATGGTGGCTTATGCCTTTGTAAGTTTGCTGTTACACAAGTCGAAATTATGTTGGAGCATGTCAAAGCATATACGGCAAACCTAAGTTTGCCTGCTGAAAAAACAACTCTGTGTTCACAGTTTGAAAACCAGGTTCAACAGTCTGAGGAAGCTTTTTTAAGAAGTAGATGAAGTCACGAAAAAGTAAACAAACTTAGATATGATATATGGTGTATATATTACATTTGTATTTATAGATCCCTGTGTTACCAGTATATTATGACATTGAAGTTGAAAGGATGTTATTTAGTTGCTTGATTTTCTGCCTTACCTTCAGCACAGGCAGAGAAAATAGACTACTCAGATGTAGTTTTGTTTACAGGCACTTACTTGCATACAATGAGACTGCAGTCACTAAGCTTCTCTTCTCCTGTTTTGGAATGACTTTTTTTGTTATGTAAATAACTGCAAGGTATATGTATCAAATAAGTAGCTTTTGCAATCTCTCAGGTACACCAAATACCAAGTGTACCTCTGTAAACTTCTGTTTTCTTACGTTAATGAGAAAAGCCAGTGTGTTGTGTAACATATAAAATACCAATAAAAGCCCTATGTTGTTGGACTAGGGAATGAGCACTGCAGGGAGACTTAGCTCGAACTGCCTTAATCTGTTGGTAATGTTTAAAAACAGTGTTCTCTCCAGTCTGACAGCCTAACCACAGGAAAGGAAAAAACCAAGTTATTGCTCTTCCATAGTGAAATCTTCATCTGGGAAAAAAAACCCTAACAAAACAGTGTTGTTTGAGAGCATGGCTCTTTCACCATATAGTAACTTTTTTCTGCTTAGAAGTCACTACTTCAGAGAAAGAGAAAAACTCAGGTATCTGGATCACATCTCTGGCATAGAATCATAGAATTCTTCTATGAACCATTCATAGAATCAGAATGCTTCTATGAACCATTCACAGAATCATAGAATGGCATAAAATCGTAGAATGGCAAAGGAAAAAAAAAGTCAGGCAGAAATACAAAGACTCCAACCATTCCTTGGGAAATGATGAGCAAAGTGCGTAAACCTGTACTTGACATTTAGCAATATTTGAGTGGTTTTGATTGTAATTGGTGCATGTGCATATTTAGTGAGCTCATATTTCAAAGATATTCCTAAATAAGAATATTTTTATCGAATGTTTGTTGCTACAGACCTAAAGACTCAGGCATGTGAATGAAGCAAGGTTTTCAGAAAGAGATAATACCTGATACAACTGAGAAAATCTGTCTTTTGATAGAGAAGCTTCCTGGGCTTTGGAAAAAACTCTGTAAGATTATCTGCTTTGTCTGACTGTATCAATTGTTTTTATAAAAGGTATTATCTTCTTACAAACCATTCTGCAATGGGACTTCAGAGTTTCATTCTATTCTGAAAAGGGGCTCTATACAAAAACATTCATACTCCAGAAATCTCTATTTCATGTGTACACAATCATTTCTACCAAGAGGATGTTTATCCTTCAAGAACAAGTACATATGGAGCTCCTGTTTTTGGTTTTTTTCTGACATTGTTAAAAGAACATTGCACTTTGTGAAGATAAGAGTTTAACTGTGTACATTGTAGTAAGGTTTTGGTAAAGTTCAACAGCAGTGCTGGTAGTTCTGAGGCATAAATGCATCGATGGCAGTGTAAGATGGGTTCTTCACCCACTTGTACACTGAGCTAAATGGCTCATTGCATTTCCTTTGTGACTGCAAGTTCTGCTTTTGAGATTTTTTTTTTTTGTTTTAGTTTTTTTTAATCACATTCAGTTGTAGGTTGGTATTTTACCCAGCTGGAGTAATCTCTGCTTTTGATACCTGGGTTTTACCCATCTCCCCTGTTGAAACTATACACACTATATGCACAAAATTTTATAAAGAGTGAGTTCAAAAAACATATGTATGATGTAGTACTTATCTAAAGTTTCTAATCTCAGACATATGCTAGCAAATCAATGCTGGAAAAACTTGTCAAAAATTAAAATAATATTAATGTAATAAAATAAATATAAATCCAAATGTGTATAATAGCACTCTAACTCTATCAGTCACAACTCAGGAAAGCAAATAATGAATGATTTGCTGTTGCCACAGGAGACAAAAATCTCAACCAGCAATTAATTATAGGTATAGTAGTGACTGGCACAGAAAACCAGGTTGTACATTTATTTTTCCTATATTTTGTCAATTGGGTTTTTTGTTTGCATAACCATGGGATGGCATGAAGCCAGCTCATCGTAAATTTGGACAGAATCCCTTGGGTTTTTTCCAGTTCTACAAAAGGTGAACTGAAGCATGTTCAGTTTCAAAAAGCTGCATGAGTCATGTTTTGGTGTTGCAGACAAACTTGGTGTCCTTAGCTAAAGCATGGTTCTTAGTCCCTGCTACTGTGTCCATACAGGTAAATAAAAGAGGGACAGAGATCAATCACCATGCACAAAGCCCTGTGACTTGTACCAGGTCAAGGCTCATGTTCCTCATTGAATACTCGTTCTGGAGAGAAAGCTGGTTTCAGGGGAACACAGCAGAGCCAGGGAGGGAGTTGACAGTTCAGTGGTGCAGATAACCACTCATGTAATTCTTGGGTTTGTTTCATAGAATCATAAGAGGATAGAATTCCCTGACAAAACTCCTGATCTCAACATGTGCTGTTGCATGAGGTCATTCCACCCAAAATGCTAATAGGAAATGGATCCTCAAACATATCTAAAAAAGCAAACCTTATTTCCCCCCCGAGTTTTTGAGCATGTTGAGAGAGACCACTAAATTAGTTAGACTTGATCCATCTGTGGGTGCAGTATCTACCACAGCCCATTCTAGAATATCAATAGGTACACAACACTGGTTATAGAGCAGAAGCTCAGTACAATACCTTTTCTCATATTTTCATTTCATTGGAGTTAATACAGCCCTTCATGGATATTGAATGGGTTTCACCAGCAGAAATTCCATGTATATTCTGTGCCCCATGCAGTGCAGCATAGATCCTGCAGAGCACACATAGTACTGAAAACACACCTGCTTATACCTGAGACTGCCCTGTAATGAAACATTCTGATTAAAAATGCAATGGAGTCAGCACGCCCAGAATTGCGCTCTTTCAAGCGATGATTCAGTTGACAGCTACAAATGATATTTAACTATATGGGAAAAGCCAAATATGTTCACAAGTACTTGCAGGACCAGTGCAGCAAACAAAGGTTGATAGCGGAAACTTTGGGAATAAAGGCTCAGGATTATGGCAGTCATCAAGAGTATAAAACAACACCCAAATGATCACTGAAAGAGTTTTCAGCTTTGTGAGCCAGTAGAATCAGTTTTAGAGCATGAAAAATAGGAGAAGGAGCATGTACACAACAAAAGTAAAACATTCTATACAAAGTGAAAATGCAAAGTAGGTAATGGGAAGATTTAAAAGACTGTCATAAGAATTCACGAGTAAGGGTGATAAACACCACTGCTTATTTGCAGCTGGTCCTTCTTTCCCTGGAGGAGAAGCAACTCAGCTTTTAGGCTTGCTCTTCATTGTATTTTGCTTCTGCAACTGAGAAATCCCACATGAAATTTTAGGCTTTCTTTTGCCATTGAGTTAAGCATGTTACAATTTGAAAGCACGGTCAGAGTTTGTGCTATTTATCACGTGTTCACATGTGTTTTTCCTGCTCCAGCCTTCACGGGAAGGTGGCTGATATCTCAGCATGAGTCAAGTCAGCTCCTATGGCAAGTGTCTGCACACAAGTGGTCTGCAATGTACTGGAACATTCCACAGTGGGCTGCATGAAAGCGGACTGTAATAAGAAATGGTGATCATTACAGTAGTGAGCTGGTGAAAAGACATCTATCAATATAGCAACAACATCTTTGCTGATCTTTCTCATGTTCACAAGCAAATCTGAGCAGTCTGTTGCCACAAAGACATTTGGAATCAGTAAGCCACCTGTAAAACACACCTGGACAGGTGTGAAGAAAGGTGAATTTAAATGTGTAAATTTTAACTGAGATGATCTACCTTTGTTCATTCAGAAAGCCTATGGTAAAAAATATACTGATACATTAAAAATACCCAAAACAACAAAAAACCAAACTTGATTTCTAAAATGCAATTGAAGCAAGAATGGAAGTTCAAGAAAGTGAATCAAAATCTGAATGTATTTAGGTATATGAAATTGGTCATTATTGCTTTTTTTAACCAGAGGGACCTGGGTGGAGTGGTTGCTCTACATTTATCCTGTGGGAAAGTCCACAGAAGAGATCACTTCTTATCTGTGCTTGAGCACCTCCTGAAATGAGACTCTGGAAGTGAAATGTCTGCACATCTGATTTATGTGCACAAAGAAAATACCAAACACACAGAAATCAAGCCTTGATTGAAGGACCATCACCCCAAATGTCTCAGTTGAAACAGAGAAGCTTATTTAAACAAAATTTAAAGAAAAATCATAACCCAGGCTTTGTTTTGTGGTTCCTTAGTGGAGGACACCTTTCCTTTCTGACTGCAGGAATTTAGGATAACGAGCTTCCCTTTTTTTTTATATAAACCACTGTGAAGACCACCTTAAATCTCCTTTTAGATTCAGACATAAATCCATTAGAACACTGTTCTGAAAGGGTAAATGGTAAGAACTTAGATAACAGTTTTATATGTGTAAATCTTGATTTGAAGTTGTTTTTCCAGATTTCTGAAATCTTTTTGTTTACTCAGAACATTCTTCCCTTCTGCCTCCCATTACTTTTAAACAGTAGTTGTCTGAAGCTTTCTGTAGTGCTTATTCATGACTGCACTGGCTTTCAACTTTCTCTTGATATTGAAATGGCTAAACTGTGAGTTTCTAATGTATGATTTAGATTTAGATTTTTTTCTTTCTTAAATGGAGAATAAAGCTTGAAGGAGAGCACAGCTGCAGGAAGCATTGAAACCCTGGGTACTTCGTCATTTTGAAATCACCCTCCAATTGCCACACATATGCATAATAAAATCTGATTCTATGCTGTCATATTTATTGTTCAACTGAATTTCTTACATAATTCTCATTACTGATGTCATTACTGAGTATCAGAATCACAGTAATCTGTAACTAACATGATAAACTCTCCTGAGCACAATAAATAAAAATAAAGATAACCATTCTGTGAGTAAGAAAGAAAAAGCGATAGGAATAGCAGTAGCTAGAAATGAGCCATGAGGGTGGGAGTGCTACAGGCTGTTATTCATATTTATTATCTTTCATGAAGCTCCCACATGCATTAGGCACTTAAAGGTGAGAATGCTCAAGGTATGTGAGATGCAAACAGATTGGCAGAGGTTAGGAATATTTGCAGTGCCTTCCTCGCGTATTTTAATTTCCTTCTCTCCAACCTATCCTTTCAGATAGGTAGATGTTAGTACTGATTCTAGTTTGGAGAGCTCTGTGATGGAAGAGTCAGGATTACCCTCATTCGTTGTTAAGCAACAGTTGTTAAGCAACAGTACATAATAAAGCTGCTCTGCCGCAGAAGCGTGCTATACCAGACATACTGTCTGTTGTTAAATGGCTTCTTAATATTGGAAGGAGCATCAGGCTTGATTTTATGTTCTGCTGGATTGATATAATACTAGTGAATTCGTACATGTTATAACATTGAAGTACTCTGACAGGCGATCGAAATTCCAAAACTATAGAAGGGTGAGATATACTTGGAAAAAAAAGGTAAGCAATGACTTTGTAGAAGTGTAATTCCTTGTTGTTTTGCCGGTTTTTTTAGTTTCTTCCAAAAATACATTAATATTTCATGTTACTCAGATTTTCTAAAACTCCAAATTTTTTAATATATTGTGTGACTTCCTCCAAATCCAGTTTCTGGCTAGGAGACAAGAAAAATAAAATTAATAATTTTGAAATTCATATTTAATAAAAACGAATCCTATCCAAGCAGATGGGACATAATACAGATTTTTTTTAAGTGGGTTTTTTTAGTCTCCAGTGTCTAGCCCCTTTTCTCCCACTCTGGGAATTCTGGCTAATGATAGGCCATTATGGACAAAATTCAGTAAACACTCTGTATCGATTCACACTGCATATAAATAAGCCATTTCAATCCATAAATCAACTTATTTTCAATGGTTTATATGCACCATGCTGAAATACAGTTCACAGTGAAAATACACTGCAGGATATTTTAGAACAACCTACTTAATACTGTTTGGGTTGTTCAAGATTAAAATTAAAAAAAAAAACTTCACTCTGGATGTGTCTTCATTACCAAAGCCCTGGATCGTTTACTTTAACAGTGTCAACTTGCTCTCACTATCCCATTCAACTGAATTAGGAAAGGAAGCAATATGCAAGAGCACACCTCATTGTATTCCATTATCTTGAAGGAGAGTACTATCAGCTTCCAGAAATTAAGCACAGTCTTGCCCATCTTCTCACTATCCTTCCCTCTGTGTTGTGGGAACTATAACTGGAATGGGAAGAGGGAAATTTTGACATCTCAGAAAAACATCTTAAAATGGAGCCCTTAGAAAGGGAATTGTGTATGTGGGGAAAGACAAGTAAAAGGAGCTCAAGCTCTGCCCCCTTTAGGTTTAGTGAGAATTTAATGTTGACATCTGTGAGAATGAAAGCAGGTTTCAGCTCATCTTCTTCACTTTCCTGACTGAGAGAAGAAAAGAAAATAAGGACTCTTTGTCTTCAAGACCAGCCATGCAGTGACATTGATGCATGCTGTCTTGTCACTTGCCAGTGCTCTGCGATCTCCTCTGCAGCAGCTGTATATGAAGCCCAAAGTTGGAGCTCTGACAAGAATAACTAGCTCTGCGTTCATTATTTTTCTAACCAATTAGAGAAGGAGGTAGATAAATTGCTAAATATTCTGTCAAGTCAACATAGCTTAAATGAAAAAACCTCAGTTTCCAAAAAAATTTTCTCTTATAAATTGTTTTCACTAAGAGTAGGAGGCTGTCTGTCCTATAATCATTCCCTCCATCTCTCCCTGTAGATCAAGAAAGGAGTTCTTACTCAGCTTATATTTCATCCTTATTCATATAACACTTCTGCTGACTGTGAACTGATCAAGGGAGGAAACCTGAGTCAGGAATTGGCTGCAAATTAGGGAAGATGAGGAAGCTACTTCCTAGTTTAATGGCTAAAAGCACAACAATAAATCTCTCTATTTCCCCATTTAGAGAGCTAATCTGTACATTTACACAGCTGGTGCTAGCTTTGTGTGGTGGGTTGTTTTGTTTGTTTATTTGCTTGTTTTGTTTTATTTTGCATTTAGCTGTAATGAAAAAGGTGTACATATGCATATTTGACTTAAATACTTCACAAAACTCTGGAGGTTGCAAATGGGCCTATCAAGAGCCTCTGTTGCACTAAACCAGTGGCATCTAGCAGCAAACTTTAAAGTCAAACATTTCTGTGGTGTTACAGTTCTCTGTCCTTATTCCTGTTCTGGAGCTGGACATGAGAATGGCGTAAGAGCTTCACCAGGATCTCTGCACCAGCCAAAACCCTTTCAAGACAGAGGGACAGTACAACTGTCACATCAGATTAGAGTCACGGTCTATCTAGTTCAGTGGTCAGAACCAAAAGGAGGTCAGCAACCAACAGATGTGAGATAACACAGCCGTACAGCCTCCTTTTGGATATCAAATTGGCAGATAAACTGTTACGGGGTAAGAAAGTTTCAGTTTAGTTCTAATTCACACGAGGTTGTCTAAGTTACTATAGCTCAGCTAAGGATTTGAACAAGTAAATGGATATTTGCAAACAGTTCAGCAATATCTTGGAACAAAAAAAGGCAGGGGGGAAAAAACAAACCCTACCCTGCAAGCAAGAATTAGTAAAGCTGATGGGAAAAGTTAAAGATAAAGCATTATCTGCTAAAAAACCCCAAACCAAATGCCAGTTTCTTCAAATGTTAATTAAATCTCTGATCAGTCAACCCAAATCTATACATTTTCTTTTAAACTGGCATAACACAATCCACATTGCTACCAAAACAAACAAAAAACAAACAAAACCCCCTCAAAACCAAATGAAAAAAAACCCAGTCCAAATTCATTTCTGTGTGATCACTGGAGGTTCCGTTCAGCAATTTTTATCATCAGTGACTGCTTCATACAACTTCACAGAATCTGTAGCTATGTTAATAGAGATTCTTCTTCATTTTGTAGCTCTCCTGAGGCTATCACTCCTCAGCCTTCTTTATAATTCTGCAGTCCAGCAACAGAAATAACCTCAAAAAAGGTGGAAAAGACAGATCCTTCTCATAATTATGACAAATAGTTAAGCCACCCCCTTGTACTGTAGTATCTGTGAGACTGAACTGCCAAAGAGAATACACACACACGGAAACTCGCACAGGCAGGCTCAAGCACACAAATTAGCAATGCAGATAAATCTGTGCCATCAAGGTGAACTATCAGTGGAAGCTCTTATATGAAACTCTGAAAATGTCTCCTACTGCGCCACTCTCATTTATTCCACGCAGTTCATTCAACTTCAGAAATAATCATGCCAAAAAGACTGACTGGGATAGGACCAGGAATGACCTCATTAGCATTTAGTGCCATCACCATAAAATGGAGAAGATAATCGGAAACAGGGTGACGAAAGATAAAAGGAGCAAAGTATAAAAAGAAAAAAATATATATTTTTTTGGCTGTGTACTATAGGAGTTTGATGGATCCCTGCTGTCAAATGGGTGTAATTTGTAAAGATCAATGATTTTAGTTAAACTGCAGTCCATGGTATCCCATCATCTAATTCATCTACATAGCATATGTTTTTTTTCTTTTTTAGAGAAAGGAGCATAAGGTCATTCTCAAGATTTTTTATTGATGGGGTTTTTTTTTGTCTGTACAGCCTAAATGAACTGTAAAACTCAAATACTTAATGGGTATTTTAGCCAATATTCTTTGTCTGCAAGGTGAAATATGCCTGATAATGATTGGAAAGATCTTGTTTCAGTACTTCCTGTAAAGAAGCAGCACTTACTAGGAGCTTCTATTGGAAGCACTGCATACTCCACTAAGCTCCAAAAAAATTCCAAGTGTTGCCATAGAGCTGTCTGCATTTCTCCAAGTCATTCTGTTTTCTTCTTTTACCTACACATAAAATACACACTCTCACATGTCCGAGCTCATGAGCTCTGTCTTTAGCAGCTCTAAAGTACTTAGACTATCACACAGTTCCTCAGGGTCTCAGTGACTCTTCACCTCTCCCTTTCACCTTGTGCTGCTGCACAGTTAAGTTTAGGATGCCCAGCAACCTTAGTTTTTCAAGTACTTTCCTTCTCCAAATCCCTGTTGATGAGCATGACCATTATCTGACCACTGACTAAGGACAGTGCCACTAGCAGATACTCTTCTGCACTTGCTATCTAAGTACTTTCTTATCTCTGAGATTCAACATCAGTTTCAGATGGTCTGGAAGAGGCACTAAGAAAACATATAAGTCATTTTAAAGGAACTAGGCATTCCATGACAGCTTCAAATATAGTCACTTAATTCCCCTTGATAGTAGAATTAACTATGTGCTTTCACAGCCCAAAGTGAGATTTTATTTCTTAATTCTAGTTTTGATTTTAATGTTTCGATTATAATGTACACCAGTTTCTATCCCGGTCATCAATGTCTAATGATTCTTATGAGTTCACTACATAGCAACAGTAATTCCTGTTGTACTTTTCAAAGAGTTTGAAATATTTTGTCTTTCATTTTATGAAGCTATGAGACTTTAAAACATCTTGCAGCATTTGAACGAAGTAGACTGAAATCAAGTATCATATATCATGATTATACTTACATGTATAAAACATACTTTTATACAACCATGAAGAAGCAAAAGCAAACTATCAGCTGGCTGCTTTGTTAGCTAGAAGATACAAAATTTGCTTTTCCTTTCAATTTTAATCAAGAATGGCAAAGCCTTCAGTGAATTCTTTCTACAAATGACAGTTTGGTGAGCCTTAGGGAACACCCCACTTTAGATGTGTTTTCATCCAATGGAAATTAATTGACCTGTATTCCTAAGAATTCCTTGCTTTACATTAGAATGCACATTCTCTGAAAAAAAATAAATTTTGCATAATATGCCCCTTTTATCTTCAAATCATACAGACATTTACTTGTCTGAATCCTTCTTATGCTGTTTCTTTCACTTTCAGTGATTACTTTATTTCCAGCTATTGCCTGATTCTATTGAATAATTTTCTTTCTTGTAATTAAAAAAAAAAAAAAGTAAATTATTTATCTGTGAATCTAGAGCATTTTCTATTGAAAACTGAAAATTACTTCTATGTATTTTCATCACATTTTTGGTCATGTAATTAATTTTATCCTGTGACCCTCTGGCAAACAGGAGTAATTCAAAGAACTACTTCTTAACTTGTGCCATCTTTGATCTTTGACTTTCAACTTTTCATTTTCTCTTTACTTAACTCTGTGGTTTGATCTGGCCTTTACTTGTCAGCAGTGACTATTGCAAATACAGGTTCCAGCAATATCCACATGCCAAGATTCCCAGAATTCTACCTTCCTGGTTTTAAGAGAGGAAGTACTTCCCTCATCCTATCTTTTCTGGTGTAGTCCTCCTTTTTACATTTTATTTTAAACCCTAATTTTCAGTACTTTCTCTAACAGATCTGCTCCCTTAGCAATCATTTGCTACCAGTCTTTCTCCTTTTCTGAACAGCCACAGCACAGCTAGAGTTAGTCTGTCTTCACACATTTTTACTAATTTGAAACATCTTCCTTTATCTCTCAGTACAATTGATTCTTCATCTCTCTTCAGAACATGGTTCAAATCCTGAGCTGATACTTGTGCAAAAAAAACCCACCTTATTGCCTTAGTTACCTCAAAATTTTAATGCCTTTAATTTAAACTTTAGTAAAGCTTCACAGTACACCTGAAAACTCTTATTATTTTAAAAACATTGGAGATATATAAACAATCTTTACTTCCAAGAAAAAAAGTTTTAAAAAATTTGAAATAGATCCAAAGTCTTACACACTGACTATGACTCATCACATTAGAAAAATGCATTTAAAATTGATTTTCAATGGGTATATATTTTGCACTAATGCCACAGAGCAGAACATCATAATGCACTACAACTTGCACTAGCTCCCTAGGGCTAGAGCTTCAATAAATTGGCTGGTATCTACACAGTCAATATTTCTTAGTAAATTCCTGAACAAAGGGATTAGTAAGACTTCTATCCAGCATACCCACAACTGTGTTTTAATTCCACATCAGTATTTGCAAGAGTAGCAGTTTTAGTCCTGGCGGATTGGCCAAATTCCGATTGAGGATTTGCATTTTGCATACCTATTTTGCCCCTGCAGTTCAATTTGATATGTTTTGGCTCATCACTTCCTGCCTTAATACGTTGTAGCCTGATGCCAAGTATTGTTAAACAGCTGCTGTACTTCCCCTGAGAGGATCTCAGCAATGTGTGACAAATTCCTACAGATACGTTGAAATAAAAGGTGCTGCATTGGATTGTATACAGTGTCTGAGAAACTCAGATGGGACATTCATATCCCTGGTGCCTCATTTTCTTAGCTTTTTAAGGAAGAAAAGAAGGAATTATCTGCATACTGAGATAAGATGAATCTGAGGGACCTAGGTATCAAGGGAAAGCCTTGCATAATATAGGAAAGTAAAAATATTATGGATCATACCTACTGTAAAGCAAAGAGCTAGAGAACCCTTAATAAATAAAGACCTGTAGGGGCATCTTCCTTTCCATTCCCATAAATAAATTTGTTAGGTTGATTACTTTCATATTTCCTTTAGATAATGCTTATGAAGAATTATGATGGATAGATGAAAACTGAGATCCAACCTCAGTTTTATCCAAAAGTATAAAATAATACCTTATCTTTGAGTATTTTTTTATGGCATTTCAATATCAGTATGCAATTAAAATTCATTGTTATTAGTTAATATCTTTAATTTTATTTACATATTCTCAGTACAACTACTCTCAATACTTAACAGAACCAGCACAACTCAAAAACCAGTAGATAATGTAAATGTGATTGAAGTTGTAGCCAAACTAAAACTAATAGAATATCCCCATTTTATGACACCCTTCTATTTTTTCCTTAGAAAGAGAAAATAGAGCATACCACTATTTAAAAAGGTGGATAAAATAACTACAAGTTGTAGCACAAGAGGAGAGCCATACATATGTTTTCTACAGTGCTTGTAAAATGTTATCTCATGAGTTTTAGTCTCTTAAATTTGAATATCTAAACAAGGATCATGCAAGTCCTTGCAGGTTACGTAGTGGAAAATATTTATTTGAGCACAAACTTAAGGTGAAGCCACTGTATCAGAAGAAAGGGAAAGCTCTCGGTCTGCAGCTCATGACTGTTTCTTTGTAGGACAGCAGCAGACATCCTCAGAACCATGCACTTACACACCAGTGAAGTCAATGGGACTTAAACTAGAGAGTAATGCTGTAGCTATGCTCAACAGCTGCCCTAAGTATTGCCCAACAGTATTAGACAGAAGTTGTTGCCTGCTGGTTTCATTACTGCTGAAGCAGGGATAAAATGAAAAGCAATAGATGTATCACAGTGGCAAGGGCTTTGAACAGAGCTCTTGCTATCCTAACTGGGCACTAACCTCTTCTGCCATCTTCTGTCAGAAGGTTTGAGTAATCTTCTTTTCATTCCCCAGGGCAATTTCCAGTCAGTCTGGTAGTAAGCATCTCTGCATACCCTTTCTCAATCTTGCTTTTACATTCACACATGCAACATTGCACATTTAGATTGCAGAATGAAGCCACAAACTCTGCATGTCAGCACACCTATTCAGGATTTAACAATCTGAGAAGAGAATATGCCCCATTATCAATATCCTGCTGACCCACTGGTAGCCCCTTAGTCAGGAATATAGGATAATGAGAAATATTTATGTAATTTTCAGGTTAAATAAAACCAAGGCAGATTGACTTAGACATGATATACTAGCAGAAAGTATTAGAAATTAATATTGAAGACAAAAGATACTTACCAGGCTTTAAGCACTAAATTACTTTGAAAAATTAATGACTTAAAATATTATGCACTTTAAAACTTTTGGAAAAAATATGTTTAATACATCGTTAATTGGATGCCCTGAAAATACATTTATTTTATTCAAAGACAGACTTTACACCGTGCAAAATTAAACAATGGAAATGAGATCAATAATGTCTTTGAGCACATGGGATTATATCTCTTTATAAAATGACCTTAATCTTGAAAATAATAAAGGAAACAGCAAAAAAAAGAGAAGAAAATATTAGAACTGCACTAAAGATGTCTAAAATTATATAGGCAGCATTTACTGAATCCTAGGGATTGATAGTGTGCTGGCCGTAAATGAAGTTTGCTGGCTAGACTTCATGTGTGTGACAGAAATCCTGGTATGGCAACAGCAATTTCGCCATCTCTGTTGTGTTTGTTCCCATCTGAGGCCATATGTTTAACAGTGTACACATTTTATATCCACATCTGCTGCTGCCATCTCCCTTTTGTCCCTATTTCTCACCAAGCCACAAAAAGCATCACAAACAAGGACAAAGGACATCCTGCTAATGTTGAGTCCAGGCCAGTAATAAACTTACTCTATTTCGCTCTGTCTCCAATGCTATTACTGCATTCCTGATAGTTTCTGTGCACTTAAATTTTACACAAGGAAAGATCCATTAGTGTCTGCCTGTGTTAGAAAATTTCAAATTTAGAAATTTGAATAAGCCTCAGCTTTCCTAAGATCCCTTAGCTTTAATTAGTATTCCAAGAGCCAAAGAGATGAGTTTCTTATAGGGAGACAGTGAAGTAAAATAGTAGTGTTCTGTAATGGAAATGCATTTCTTTGATCCTAAAGTCATCAAAACATCTTCTTTTAATTTTTCTCTTTTCTTAGAGTTTAATTGGTATTAGACTGAGGGGGTAGAAGAACATATTATCCTGTAGAAAACCTTCATGTCAATTAAACAATATTTTAAATTGGAAGTTCTATTGATTAACCAAAGCAACATACCTCAATCCTCATGTAACAACTGAAATCTATTTTCCAAAATAATGCATCTTCTCCATGTCTACTTACAGAGAATGTCATGAGTCTTTAGGAAATGAAGGTTTGTTGAAGGGCTCCTATTAATTCAGTCTGATTACCATTGCATCTTATAATCAGCCTCATATTTTAGTATGAATAACATGCAATTTCAGGGACTGTGAAACAGCATTTGGTTTGTACATCTTTATCAACATCAATCCAAGCCGCAAGTTACTTATTAAATAGTACAATTTGGTTTAAATGCATCTCATAAAATGTGAATTTTTCAATTCCATATCCTAGCTAATTTGACTTTCAGAAAAACTATCATTTGGAGAATTTGTAAATACTGGAAACATAGAGGCACTCTTGTTGTGTACTGATCCAACTATCATAAAATGGCCTGTGAACTAGCAACAGTGGATGCTGTTGCTGCTTTTCTCCATATCTTCTTACACATATAACTAGAGTACTTTAACGTATATCTTCTGATGGATAATATGTTAAAACTACTGTGCGTCTTTAAGAGGCTGTTAGACACTGAATTCCCATAGACTGCAGTCAGCTCTTTGAAATTGTAGTGTTTGTGACAGAATAAACTCCATTAACTTGTTTTATTAGTACTGTGCGCAGTCAGGAGAAGCAATGCTGCAGAACGTGATGAAATGACTAACAGTCTTCATCAGTGCACAGCGGAATGTTTTCTCCTTACACAGAATATATAATTATTGCTCACATAAACAGGTAGATTTCTTTTTTCATCTTTCTAAGGTAATATTGGGAAATCTAAGACTCTTATTCACGAGAGAAATAAAAAATAAATTAAGCTTTCCCCCACCCCCGCTCTGTTCAATTTGTTACCATGCTGCTGCTGTAATTTTTGTCTGTTTCAGAGAATGACCTATAAAATAAAAACCCAATTCTAATTCAAATGGTTACTATAATGACAAAGCAGTTCAACAAAGCCAAAGGAGCTGGAGAAAGGAAAGATTTACTGACCAGCTGATTCCCAGAGGCACATTAGTCAAATTTTGACAGCTTGTACACAAGGTAAGCTGCCAAACTGAGTAAATGAAAGCAGAACAAATCCAGGAGGAGAAAGTATAGCTTGCTTTATGTAAGTAAATATAAGTCAGCTATCACAGAATCACTGTATATTTCAGAAGCAGGTAGGTATTCTATACTGCAGATGGCACAGCTGCCAGTGCTTATCTGAAGAGAAAGGTATTCTGTTCCAGAATAGCTCTTACAGCATTGCATTAGCCAATTCAGAAATATAAACAACTTTTTCTCTTCTTCTTTGCCTCCATTTTCTGCTGGCTTTTTGCTTTGCCCATTTAAGATGAAAGTCAGGTTCTGAGCTGACTAAATGCATGGGACTCCCAGTATAAACGTCAAGCATTTTAGCCTAACAAATTATAGGAAACATGAAGCTGAGCAGTCACAAAGGAAATGATTGAAAGGAAGAGTCAGTACAGATGTAGAATAATGAGATGCAAGAAAAAAATTTAAATCCAATCCAGCCTATTTTTTTGCCAGCAAAATAATGAGTTTATGATTTGCAGATTGAATACAACTAAGTAGAAAGGTACTTTTCACAACAATGATTTATAAAGTCACCCTTCTGCTGGATAAGTGTTGCTTTTGCATTAGAGTAATGTCTGTTCTTGCTGTTATAGTTGAGGGACTGTCAGCCTTTTCGTTACATAAATCCTTATATTCAGGAGCTTGTAATTTGTTTATAAAAATCCACAACATACTGAAACTTGAAATAAGATTTTAGTCTAGGAGTAGTTTTTATAATATATTCTAAAAAAAATAAAGTCATTAGTCAAATTTTAAACTAATAAAAATTAGTTTACCTCTTCAACAAAAAAATTCTCTTTCTTACTGTCCTCCTGTTCAGCTCGTATGTTGCATATTGTGCTCCTTTTAATACCACATTATGAGTTCTGGTGTCCTAAGGCTCATACACATATATATATGTATTCATGAGTGAAAAATAAAAGTCTCACTGATGTAACAAAAAAATCTCCCACAAACAAAAACTAAAAAAGATCCCCAAACAACAACAAAACAAACAAAAAAAAAACAAAACCAAACAAACAAATAAACAAACATAACCCCACAGAAACCCCCACAAGCATTATGCATGCATAGCAGCTACTTATTCTAAATTTGAGTAGATGTTTCAGGCTGCGGATCTATAATATGCAAATGCCTATATTCATGCCAATATTCTGAAGGTCAGAATGGAGTATAAGTTAAACCCACAAAGGTCAGAAATTAGGTGTTATGGCTGAAACTCTACCTGAAAAGGACAAAAGCATCTATTTCAGTTGGCCCAATAATGTGAAAGTTCACAAGGTAAAGAGCCTCACTTACCAGGCATAAACTCTGAAAAGCATTTGAAAATTATGCTTTCAGAGCCACACTGCTGAAAGAGAACTTCCTGCTGCAAAATGATGTCTTTGTAATACTGGCAACATGGAAAGAAGTACAACACACTGATATTAGGCTATGTTAGCATTTAATAATTATACTTCTGAGAACAAGAACCTCTAACTTGAGAAGACCAAAATATTTCAGGTGAACAAACTTGTCCTTTACACATTAATTTTTCTGCCTTCTTTCCATAACCAATGTCTTGTTTTATCTTCGTGTGCAAAAAATAAAAAAGTTGCCATCCACTTAAATTCTCCTTCATCTCTTCTGAAGTGCATCACTGCACTTTGCACCACTGCTAAACATTTCATTTTCTTCTCACTGCTTTTCCCAAAACATGACTCCTCACTTGTTGCTACTATTTTGAATGCTCATAGTCCCGTGATAAAATTTCCTTGTCATAATCTTCAATCCAACAGGATCTTCAAATGTATTCTCTGAAACAGCACCAGTATCATTCTCAATCAGAGTATTCTAACTGTTATAAGCCATACTGGGAATCTCTTTCAAATAACCCATTGCTGACAATTTTCCCAGTAATAGCGACCATTTAGGGAAGACAGACAGACATGCTGATATTGCATGCTCAGGAGACACATAAGTAACTTATTAGTAAGAAACACTAGGAGACTTTGAAAAGGAAATAATGGTGAGTGTGGTTTCTCCACCTAAAAGACCTACCCGGCCTTGAAAGAAATCATAAATCTTTAAGTCTAAGCACATTCTCAGAGGAAGGACAGATCCAGGTGAAAACCCTTCTTTTTGAAAAGTCTGCACAGGAACAAAAACAGGTGGGAAAAAATCAAGCTACTGGTACCTCCCATTAAAATCAGCATTGGTCCTTTTGCTGCAACTTGATTTAGTCCATCTGACTGTGGTACAATGGTAGGTATAAAGACTACCTTACCTCATTTGTGCTCATTACTGAACAATTTAATATGAAGGTTTGGATTATGTACATTTTCCTTTTCTCTCATTGTTCCCTGTCTCAAACATGCTCTCAGGCCACACTCAGAGGATCTACAAGGATCATGTATCTTGATTTTGCTAGTGCTCTTTTGCATTATTCTTTTCTGGACATCAGTCCACTTCCTTCTGCAGCAGCAGGATCAGTGGTATTGGCTTAGCTTGAAGGATTGTTACAACAGAGGCTGACACATTATAAAGCACTTCACTGATAAAAAGTCCTCTTCATCTCTGAGATCTTCCTCTGTAAATCTGGACATCATTCAGTTCCCATGCAGCACCACATCCTTCATGACACCTGTTTCAGTTCCACCAACCTTTCCACACAGATCTTTCTGGAGAAATCAGAATGTCTTACGTTTTGCCAAGGGGTGACAGCTCTTTCTCTGACTTGTTCATCCTGCCTTTGGGCTGCCACTTCTCAAAACTTTCCTACCCTGGATTTGACAGTCCCTAAGGTGACTGTGAAAGTCTCCTTTCCCAGGTGCAGCAGAGGTGACCTGAGATTACAAGAAACAGATCATTGCAGAATACTTTAGGTTGGAATGGACATTTGTGGTTTTCTGTTGCAAACTTTCTCCTCAAAGCAGGGTTAATAAAATGTCAGCTTCTCCAGGGCTGTGTGCAGCTGAATTTTGAGTGTCTGCAAGAGTGGAGATTCCTTAGATTCTCTGGGCATCCAGTTCCAGTTTCTGTCCTCATTGTGAAAAGCTTTTTCTTTACATTCAGGGAAACTTAGAAGCAAGTTTTGTCTATTGTGCCTTTTTCTTTTGTTAGGCATTTCTGTGAAGAGTTCAGCTGCTGTGCTGAAAGGTCACAGTGCAACATCACCATATTCTACCATTAGAACCTTGGAGACAGCAATTAGATCACCACACACTCTTCTGAATGATGGACAGACAGCTCCCTCAGTTTCACATACATTATATGCTTCAGACCCTTAAACACTCCCATATTTTAGTGGTCCTCTGCTGGAATCACTCCAGTTTGTTAATTTCTTTCTTTTACTGGAAACACTGTTTTATATCTACTTGTACAATGTGGTTAAGTGTCTTGGATATCCTAACTCTGATTTCAGGAGTAGAGTGCAGAGACATCTGGGCTACTGGAAGGCACTGGCCCTGGACCAGAAGAGCTTTTCTCTTGGATCGTGTCTCACTGTCTGTGATACAAATCACACTTCAATTAGCAGTTAATAAAGACTATCATAAACAATGAGCAATAGAGAAGATATTCACATCGTGAAAGAAATAAGGTGTCTGCTGCTGACTTCTGTGTGAAACATTTTGAGGCCAGATGTCAGATTACATGTTAGCTGACAGTACTGATAGTGCTCTTAAGAGTATATGCAGTGAAATGTTCCTGGTGACTTTCACATGAGAAATATATTGAATTGCATCCAGTTTACAGAAAGTGTCAACAAACATATGTTGTTCAGTTTCTCTTACCGACATACCATATCCTGCTGCATTTACAGAATTTAAAAATACATTCATAATTAATATTTTTATCTAGTGTTTTGAGAAGCTCTACCAAGAAAATCACAGCTGGTTGCAGAGAAAATTTTTTTGCTTAATTCCCCGTGTTAAAATTCACTAGTCATAGTGAGATTTTCATGCTATTAAATGGATGACTGAATGTTTTGCTATCACTAGCTGATGACTTGATGATATGCTGTTTCATTTCCTATGAAGTATACACAAGGATCTCTCAGCCACAGGTCCTGACTGACCACAGGTGTCACATGAATGCACAGATATAGTAACAGAGTTAATAGAGCTGAGTCTGTTTGCAGAGTAATTTCTGAAACTACATGGATGGACTAGAAGGATCTTGACTGATCTTTTTTCCAAAAGTCTATCTTTATTAAATGGTAAACAATTACCTGTTGTAATAGCTGAAACTGAAAAATAGATTTCATAGCCCTTCTGTAAACAGCACTGTACTATGACTAGTTCAGTGAAATTTAGAACTCAAATGTTTGAGCTAGTCACATGACACCTTGGCAACCAGTTCTTCTTGTAGAATGGTACCGCAATTCAGTGACCATCACCTGTAAGAGAAGAAATCATTTTTTAAAATGCAGGATGAAAATAAATATAATAGAATATAATGTTCTGAATGAAACATTCAGCACTGGCACTTGCACTATTACATGGCCGATCACCTCTAAATAAGAACTACCCACGTTTATTTTAAACAGTTAAAATTGAGGTTCTGAATTTCTACAGTGTTGACAAGGTTTCTTATATTAATAAACTCAAATAAAATGTCAGTGCTACCAGTTCAGAATGATTAGGTTTGATAGGATCAAAAATACAAAAGTACATGATCATTTCATCCACCATTTTGGGTTACTTCCGAAAATGAATAAGCAAATTGTGGAAAATGAAGAAGAAAATATTTCAGGAGTACATTGTCAAACCAGGTTCCAGGTTAGTGGTAGAACTTATGGGTCTACCCATGGAAGGGGAGTTGGAACTAGATAATCTTTAAGATCCCTTGCAACCCAAACCATTCTATGGTTCTATGATTCTATCTCAATTTGCTAAAAATGACTGAATGAAACCTTTGTGAAACTTTTAATATTACCCCATAATAATAGATGAACACAAATATGAAATCACTGTAATGACCTCCAGAGTATGGTTGGTTATGCTATTGTAAATATCTTTTGTTTACAGAGGTATTGATTACACTGCCAAAATAAATTGACTTGCATGAATACAATCTGGGAAACAAGAATTTAAATTTCTAGTCTAGATCTTCAGCTGATGAATATGGATAAAAGCTCATTGATTGCATCTAATTCTCATCAGCTAAGGCTTTGACCCTCCATATTCACTGCAGTGAAGATATAATTTTGTATTCCACCAACAAAAAAAAAAAAAAAAAAAAAAAAAAAAAAAAAAAAAAAAAAAAAGCCCCTGCCACAGATTCCAACTCTTCCTTGTATGTTAAATCAAAATCAAGGTCAAATACTCAACTTGAAATGCATTCACATAATATTGCAGATAAAATCATGTTGACTAATTTAAAATTATGATTAATTTCAATTGATTCCTGATTCCACCCTTTCAGTCCACATTTACAAAACAGAAAATGTTATTTAGTATAGTACCTCTGTGCCCAAGGAATTTACCCATTATTAATCAACTACTTAGGATCGTTGCTCCTTTTTCTAGTGAATAGCATCTTTTTCATTGACTAATCCAATTACATTCAATAGGATGAAGTTAGTCATCTGAAATAAAAATGGAAGGAATGGACTCTTTTTACTTGAGTCAACTATTTAGAGTCCTATGTAATACTAATGCAGCTTAATTGCAGACAAATACAGCTGCTGGTATTTGTTTGATGATGAGTCATGCAGCTGTGGATAACAAAGCTCTTTTTACTAAAAAAAAAATTTAGACCCACCATGGCTGGTATTAATATCTGACCATGTTTATAGATATTTTGAACTATAATGATGATAGGAATCTTTCTGGAGTTGAAATATCCTAATAAAAACTTTTATTCACATATTCAGCTTAATTTTTTTTTTAAGCTTAGTCTCAAATAAGAAAATTCAATCCACCATATTGAGGCATGCCCCCTGTGACATTTGTAGCAAATACTATTTTTCTTTATAGTTCAAAAGAAAACTCTTAAGGAAAAGATACTTCTCCATGCAGTTTGAGACCCTGGGGATTTTTTACCTTAAAGAAACTACCAGGCTTGGTATGGTCCTATTAAGATTCAATGTGTTTCCTTGAAACAGTTATATGGCATTTTTAATATAAGCCCGGATGCAAATATGGAGTTGGGCATTTTACATAAATCTAAGGCATATTGAAGATATCTAAAATGTAATAAGGAGCCACCTAATCCTGTTGCAGATACATGTATTTTTATGGGATTGGTTGTTGAATGTTCAATGCTCTTCTAGCACCATCTCTAACTTTTTTCCCCTATATTGGAAAGATACTTTTTGTATCCAAGTTCCTTATTATTCCCTTTTGTATCTAAGCCCTTCTGGCATCACTTTATTTGTTAGACATACCCAGAGCTTGCCTAACATAGCAACAGCATCGATCAGCTTCATCCAGGCAGTTTTATATAGCCAGGGAACATCAAGTCTTCCAGGGAAATGCTTAGAGATTGTACCACTTGTATAAGGCGTGAAAGATCAGCATTTCAACCCCCTTTAGCCAGAAAGAGTTCAAATCTTCTCTGCCAGCCTAGAATGAAGGACATAGTTGTTTGAAGAGGCTGGATTGAAGTGGTGGGATGTCTTCTGTGCTTCTGCTGCCTCAAGAGACTATGTACTTCATATCAGGAATACTGCATGCACAGAAGAGGAAAAAAAAAAGAAAGAAAAAAAAAATCCACATTTTGGTTTCCCCTCCACTAAGAACTGCTTATGAGTGTACTGCAGGATAATTAGGTAAAATAAACAGAAAGTGTTAATGCAGTTTCCTCAGTATCAATCAGTTCTGACATCAAAGGCAAAGTGGCCTCTAGTTAGCATTTTCCAGTCAATAAATAGTATATTTTCTCCCACATAATTCCACAGCTTCAAGGCAGGGAGAAGTAGAATGTCCCTAGCGTTTCAGAGCAGAATCATGCTCATACAGAGAAACCCAGGCAGCATCCCAATGCGTATGACGAGGAGTGTGGCAGGAAAGGTAAGTGAAGTATCCTTCAGTTTTACAATGGTACAAAGTTCTAAATGGAGAACTTATGTGTACTGGAACACATGAGCACTCAGGAAAGATATGAACCAGTCAAAAAGCAACTGGGAGGAGGGGACGAGGGCCAGAATGAATGATAAGACAGCTAAAATCACATGTTCTGTAGTGAAAGACTGAGCTTGTTTGTTTCTGCTGAGAGAATACAATAGATCTAATAACAGCCTTCAAATATGAAAAAAGCCAAAAAAAAAAAAAAGGATTTAAATTGTAGCTAGGGAGATATAGGTTAGACTTTAGGAAAAGTTTTCTAAATGCCAGAATAGTTAAATAGTGGAACACAACACCTAGGAAGCTCCAGGAAGATTTTCCAAAAGCAGACTGAACAAAAATTTTAGGTATAGCTAATCCCACCTGTGAGGAAGGAAGATAGACTAAATGACCTAATGATCTTAATTCTGGATCAGTATATATGATTTTGAGTAGATATGTTTCAATTTTGATTTGTGACTGAGTTAAAGATGACTGAGATTTCTTTTTCATAAACAAACAGAGGCTTTGGATTAAGACCTAAATAGGAATATGACTGTATGCAAACCATGCAATTAATATTTGAAAGATTTTGCTCTTTCTAGCATAGCATTTTTGCTACTGGCATTTATAGTTATAGAAAAAGTAAGAAGCTAAACTATTTTCTTTACTCTTTTATAAAATTTCCCTGAGCATTGAAGAGAAAGAAATATTCACACCTCTTGTAAAATATCCACAGTAGAGGTTAAAATTGTAGTAGCGGTTAATATTTACAACTATTTTCTGCAGCAAACCTGCAGATATGTTTAATTTTCTCTGTTGCTAACACCATCAAATAAAGCAAACAAATAATATTCATGCAAAGGCAAACAAAATAAATGAGTCAGGTAATTATAAAAAGAGCACTGACCTATTAAAAATTGGTCTAATCTTCAAGAATTCTCAGCATAGCAGCAGTAATGTTATTAAAAATAGTAGAATCATAACAAGTATTCATTAGAATTTGCATACGTGAGTAAGAATGCACTTAATTACCAAGTGCATTCTGCAAATTATTTAGAAGCTGTAAATCAAAGCAACAAAGATGTAGGGAGTAAGGGTTCTGAAGAATTTTCTAATGCAATTGTTCTTAAAAACAATAGATTTGGGAAATTGTAAGATCTTTCCACGACCAAAGTATTTAAAATAAGAAACAAAGTTCAGAAATACTAATATGTGACATACAGGCATTTACTATAGGTAGTGGAAAATTATCTCAACTAGATCAGAATGGAGTTTTACATGTAGAAGTAGATGTGTTTAAATATTGTGTCACTTAAAGGCAAAATATCACATGCAAATTAGGAACTCAACTAGCAAACTGCAGGTGTAATAAATTTCATGGATTGTGTAATTTTCATGCAGATTTTTTTCAGCTGCCGTCAGCACTGTTGTTTAAACGCTGGTGCATTAAAGCAGTCCCTGCTCTGCCGTACTGAGTCAGCACCCCAGGAAGTTCTGTCTCACTGCTAACCCGAACGGGCTGAGGGAGCTCACCACCTCACTGGAACTCTGTACTGGAGCTGGGGGGGACGGAGCAGCTGGAAGAAGAACAAGTATATGCAGAGAGAAGGAGACCAGAGAGGATATAATGGTTTGAGAGGTGAGGAAAGGAAGGTGACAGAGAAAGATGAAAGACAAGAGGAGTCTCTGATGCAGCTGGTCAACTTCGCTTCACTGCAGAGGAGATACTAAGCATTTTACAGAGCATTCATTTCCCATGTGCAAACCAAAGTACAGAGGATATATGGAAGAAATTTCAAAATCAGTATTTGAGAAGGTAATTGGAAGGACAACTGAGAAACAGCTATTAAAACCAAAAAAAAAAAAAAAAAAAAAAAAAAAAAAAAAAAAAAAAAAAAGGCCACAACAAAACCACAAAAACAAAATCCATAGAGTTTTGGGTTTTTTTAAGCAGGGAAAGTTAATTCCCTAGAGGAAGGAGAATCCCTCAATTTTCTTAATTGTCTGGAGGAACAAGAAAGTAATTTTCATTATTCACTGCTTCCAATTTTTTTCCTAGAGTTCAAGATTTTGCAGGGCAGACCATGAAGACCTTAAGCCTAAAGTGTACTTAGGCTCTTCTTTGTCTAGCTGCTGCACCCAAAAATGCCACATAGTTGCATTGACCTCATGAACACTTACAGCTCACATCTATCACTAAGACAACTGCCCAAATATTGACTCTGCTCAGGCTGGACTGCTCAGATTAACATGTAGTTAATATCTTAAAGTACAGGCTGTAGACATTTACTTAAAGATAAGTAAATGGAACAATTTGTCTTTTATTACTATGGAAAAGATGTGACAAATAATGGGATTATTGTGACTTAGTAATGAATATTTTCAGTATTTCTCAATATCTGTTCTTTGCTAAGTCTGTACACTCACTATATTTCTGAAGGAAATTTCACAGCCCAGTACTATTATGTTTTTATTATTTGTTATTGTTACCAGCAGTAAAAAAAGATGTTCAGATTCTACTTTACTTGCAAAACTTTCAGAGCTGATCTTACAAGACAGGTACAAGGAGCAATAACATTTGGATGAAGCCAGGGAAAATATTCATGTAGCATTTTCACTGGGTTCTTTGGTTCTCTCGATATAGAGCATACACAGCCTCGAGGGTGCTCTTGATTGTTATCTCTGCAGCTGAGTGATTTTTGGAGGTCTCGCTGAATACAAGGGTCACAACCTAGAGTCCATCCTTATCTGTTTTAATAAAAAATGACAATGAACTGTGCAATTCTCCATTGTCCCCTCAAGCAAAACAAAGGTGAATGTCACTCCTCTCTGAACAGCCAAGTCTAATTGCAGTATTAGGGTCCAGAGCATGAAAATTCACTCCATCAAGGGCTTTAACAAAGTCTGTGGAAGCACTGCAGTTCAATTTGCACATCCCCAGGTTTACTAAGTTTAACTAAAACCTCCGAGGAGATTTTTGCTCTTTCAAACAGGATTGTGCATACTATTTACAGCTCAACTCCATAAGAGGTCGTTCAAACAGTTATTTATTTCTGCATACTGAAAGTTCTTTTGTTCAGTTCTCAGGAAAACACAGAGACCTCACAGATTATGTGATATAGTGAAAGATGGGACTGACTGTACCTTTAGCAAGTTTACAGGCAACAGAAATTTGGAAGAGTGGTTGATACAGCACGCAGTTTTTCTGTCTTTCAGAGTGGTCCTTCAAAGACACTTCAATAGGCTGGAGAAAGAGCAAGCAGGAACTTTGTGAAGTTTGACAAAGAGAAAAAACAAGTCCTGCTCCTGTGGAAGAGTAACCTGAGAATTGCAGATGCCTGACAATAGTGTACAGAGTTAGCCACCCACACTTCCCATCATGTGACATTTATGGTCAAGCAGCTTCTATATGACAACTACACTAATCTTTCATCAATCAGCAGTTCCTTCTTCCATCCATTCAGTTGAAGTGCATGATCAGTCCTTGAAATCAGTTCCAAAATTATGAAAATCCCCTTTTTGTAGGGAAGCCTGTATCTACTCATGCTGAGTTTCTGCATGAACTCCTAGGCAGACTCCACCTTGAGTTGCTGCATCTTTTAATGTTGAGAAAGTGGTGGTTAACGGGTGGCAAGGTTTCATCTCTATGACTGTCCCACCTGAGAGCACCATGGTTTCTAACCTGCTGCTGATCTAGTCTCAGCTAAAGCTCACATTGAGTAACAGCCTGCCATTAGTAAGGGCTTTCACTCACAGAGCCATTTGGGTTCAGACTTGCTTCAAACACTGACGATGCTATAGGACTGCATATGCCATTTCTTCAATCAAAAATAGTCATTAACATCAGAAAAGCAAGCACTGCAGGACATGACTGTGAGTAGACAAGAAAGGGCTTAATACTCACTTGGGAGCTAGAGTAAGAGGAAAGAGGAAAGCTCTAGAGCTCTAGGTATTCCTTCCTTCCTTCCTTCCTTCCTTCCTTCCTTCCTTCCTTCCTTCCTTCCTTCCTTCCTTCCTTCCTTCCTCTTTCTCTCTCCCTCTCAACAATCTGCTGTGAAATGCACACGCATTCTGTGACATTATGTCTCCCCTGTGCAGGTATAACTTCTCCCTCTCTGCTGCTCTTCTTCTGATTCCAGGACTTACATCTCAGTATGGCATAGCTGGCTTCAGCTGGAAGGGTACATGAACCAAAGGGTTCAATACCCTTTCTTCACCATCTCTCTTAATATGAGAGTTACACAGATTAACACTCTTCTGAGATAGATAGATAGATAGATATGCAGGTCTTCTCTTCTCTGGGTGATCATAAATCAAGTGAAGCACACTGCAAACACAATGTATATATGTTTGTTTGTTTATTAAGAAAGCTGTTAAAAATGTTCAAAATCTCTACAAGTAGATTAAGTCAGTTTTAATTAGGTGCACTTAAGAATATGTTTCATTATAAAAATGGACATGTTAAGAATGTGTTTCATGGGACATGAGCAATAATATTTTCCTTTTGATATAAACAGCTCAGAGTATCTGGAAAGTGATTGAGAATTTTTTGGCTTGAGATCAAAGTTTTTACTTGAAACTTTTTTGTTAAGTATTCAATATTATCTAGATTGACTCATTTGCAAACACTAAGAATGTTTTTCTAGTCCAGAACTTCAAATCCTGTAAAGATGAAACCTCTAAAATCAAGAATTTAAATACAAGAATGTTGTGGGAAAAGAAAATACAGTTGTTTTCTAGCTCTGCTCAGTCTGGTTTGCTAATCCAGGAGAAGAAAATTAAATTCAAAAAGCATTTAAAAAAAATTAATCGAGCCTGTTGTTGAGCAGAAAGAAAACCAAGTACCAGCACATCATTACTGGAGAAATTGTGTGCTGCAAGCAAATGAAAAAAGAGAAACCTTAATAAAGGGTCTTGAAAAATGGGCAACAAAGACTTTACACTTCTTCTGCTTGATGATTCCTTAATGGCTGCAATCCTGCAGGATCACAACCAGGAAATAGAACAGACTGTCAGTCTTTTGTCGAACAATTACTGTGTAAGTGGTTAAAGAGATAAGATTATAGTAAGCAGGGACATTGTAATCCATTACTTATAAGACTAATTTGGTCGCTATTTTCTGGGAACTTGATTCCACAGCAAAAGAATAGTTTGCTTTTCCCTGTAAATTTAAAAACCAGGCAAACCAGCAAGCAAAACTTCCCCATCCACTGAGCTGTAGGCAGGTTCATTGGTGTTACACCTGTCCTCTCTTCTCAATATCATATTATTCCCTACATTTCTATAATGCCTATTAATAAACTTTGATCCAACTTTGTAAAAATCCAGATACTTGGGGATGTTCAGATGGAAGTCTTTTAAGCCTAGTGTTCAAAGTAGTGATTAAATGTAAGTGACAAATTGTGGCAAACTATTTGGCAAAAGGCTCTTGAAAATACAGATTTCAATAAGAGAATTAAAAGAATGCTTTTACTTGATAACTAATTTTTTTTAAATATTTGGCTAAAATTCCAATTAAACGGAAAGGAGGGTAGGTAGCCACATTGCATGAAGTTTAGGTCAATAAAAAATAATTTAGGTGCCTAAATCCTGCCACATTATTGAAAGAGGGAGGCTTTTTTGGCTCCTCCAGACACAACTGAGAGCAAAAGGAAACAGATTCATTTTACCTAACTTTAGACTCATTAGACTGTCTTCAGTCCTTAGCTGGGATGAATTGCCTTTCAGACATATTTTTCTCTCATTGAGTGGGAAGAGAATCTAGTCAAACATGAAAACTTTGGTCCTTCAGGTCAAGTATCTGAGAGAAGGTGGAATGATTAGACCTGGATGCATTAATAATTTGATGAAGAAAGTCCTGTTAAAGAAAAGTGAGCCAGGTTGAGTGCTGGACCCAAACTGTTTCACTGTGAGCTGAGCTAGCATCCAACACTTGATCTGTTTTGGGCTGCTCTAAATAGCTGGGGTGGACCAGCATTAAAAACACAGATTACAAAGCGGCTGGTGCTAATTTGTCTCAGAGGTAATGGTCATCTGCTGGCTATGTTTTATTCAGCATAAGGATAAACTAAAACTCAGAATATCTAAGAGTTTAACTACTGTCAGATTTGGAAGTCATTTTTCTTTAATTACTTCCGAATCTGTCTGTTCATCTCAGTCGAAACTCCAGGGAGCCTGAAAAACCTCAGAAAAGGTTTGAAATTTATTGTCTTAGTTCAGTGTCTGATGTTGGTAACTGGTAACACCTGATGTGACTGCAGCTTCTGAAGGAATCTGAATGTTAGATTTTATCTGAGATATTATATATGATTTAACTGCTGTAGCATACAGCACAACAGCAGACTTCAGACTGAAATCAAGGAAAGTGCTTGAGCATCTGTTTTGCCAAAGTCAGTTTAAATTTAGGGCAGGGATGTCCCCACAGCCACAGCAGCAACTGTTATGTACCTTAAATTTTAGTGCTCCATTTTATGCAAGCAACAACTGAAACACACAGAACTCAGCAAATAGAGGAGACAAGAACAGAATGCAGAAATCCCTGGCCTTGCCTTTAGTCTAGGCTATATATTTCCTGAGATACGGCTTTGTGACAGGTGAAAAAGAGGCACATCATTTTCATTTACAAGAGGCTGTAATCAGAGGACACCACAAATAGCCAAACATGGTGTTTACACACAGACTACCCCCATGTTGTTGCAGTCACTGTCAAACTATGCTATTTGTATTTCAGAATGAGGCAAATTAAAAGAAGAAAAGAATAATATCAGATATATCAGTCAAGGACTATCATGAGAAGGGTTCTCATGTTCTGTTCAAAAATCGCAGAGCAGCTTCTACAACCCAGAGGAAGGGAGCCAGGAAGAGAAGGAAATTTAGTGGTAGCTGTGTGCAGTGCTCACCTGGGGTTTCTTCCAGATGAAAGCATATGTGATGTAGGTGATATTTAATGTTGTTCTTATGTGTTTAAAACAGAAACTATCACCTGGGCATAGATCTTTTATTATCAGTCAGATTCTTTTGACAATTTTCAATTACATTTCTGAATTTTTATTATATGTTAATAGACTATATTAATTAAAGCAGACTGCAATGCACTAATAACGATTAATTCAACCTAGGGCGCCTTAAAGTGAGATTTTATGAGAGCTAAAATTCTCCATGGATCTCTAATTTACATTTACAACACAGGGAACTGTACTTCTGGACGCTTCTACTTGGCATTCTCCTCCAAGCCAACACAGTAGCGTGAGACCAGGATAGGAGAGGTGATGAGAGACTGGGGTGAAGAATTACGATGTTCTGAAGTGTTAAGAGATGCAGTAGCTTTCATGGTCTCAGCGGATTAACACATGTAACCCCACCTGCTAATATATACAGTTTTTAGAAAGCAGAGCACAAAATCTAATAGAATGTGCAATTGGTTATTGGTGAAGAGCTTTAGCTCAATAATAAACACACTCCTAATGTACCTACTCCCCCTGGGAAATAGCCTCTCTTGTTGTTAGTCCTTTTGTCATTCATGAATAATACGTATTTAACAGAAATCTTGGAACAGGAAATGAAAAACAGAAGATGATAGATCTGTTCCACTTAGACAATAATCATATAACACTGTGGCCAGTTAGTTTAATTTATAGACACCATTCCCCCTGGAAATCTTAGGTAGAGAAATGTAAAAAAAAAAAAAATGTAGGGGAGGGAGATGGGGAGGGAAAAGATAAAAATTGGTACAAGGCATATCTTACCCACTGGTGCAGTTAAATGGAAGAAAAATACTAATTAAGGTTTCACTGCTGCAAAGCAGTATTTACAGTAGTGGGATGGGAGTTTTTCTGGGGTTCATCCTCAGTTCCTTGCTAGAAGCTCTACACTGAAGTGTGATTTGCTCATTTTTAACCTGTCACACCTCTTTCTCTCTCTGTTTTTTTTTTTTCTGTTTGGTTGGGTTTTTTTATTGGTTTGGTTTGGTTTGGTTTGGTTTGGGTTGGTTTGGTTTGTTTTTTTTGGTTGGGTTTTTTTTTTTTTTTTATTGTTGTTTTTTTGGGGTTTTTTTTTTTTTTTTTTAAATGAAGAGTAAAGATACTTTTGGACACCTGTGGCCACAAGAGATTACCAATCCATAAACATTTTGCTCTCTTGCACCCTTCCAACCTGTGGCAATAATTATAATGTCTGACTCTTAAAGTAGAATTAAAACTACCCTCCTTATCTGTGAACACAGTACTTACATTCATACTGTTTGGATAATATTCTTCTCTTCCTAGCAGGTAACACAACGTATCATACTTAAATGTCCTTCAAATGCTCCAGTAATTATTAAGGTCTAAGCTCTGGTTTCCTTACAAAAATGTATTATATAGCTCAGAATGAAGAATTCATTATTTACTTTTTATGGCAAAGAACCTGGGCATGCAGTAAAATTATCAGTTATCTAAGGATTTTCGTTCTTTTTTATGCCTCACACTTCTAAACGTCTTAGACTAGCTGTAATGCTTAATTTTGTATAAGATCTAGAAATGGATTACCTTAGATAAGGTAAAAGAGAAGCATTTTGACCTGTGCTGCTAAACTCTTAACAATTTGTAAGACCTCATAGGCATAAAGATTACAAAATACACTGAATTGGTGTAGCCAAAATGAAATAGCCCACTTAAAAAAAAAAGAAACAAAGAAGAAAGTATCATAAACCACCAAACCAGTAACTGATGAAATACAAAATGTTTTTCCTCTCTTTGTTTGGAAAGAATATTTTGTTAACAGTTTGCAAATCAAGTTTTGAACCTGTTTGTGTCATCTTTGGAATGGTGATCCTAGATACTCTCTGCAATAAACAAACAAAGTTTATGCAAACTGGACCATCTACAAAAAATTCCATGCATTTCTTTGATGCTGTATAATTGTCTAAAAATAAATTATATTCAAGAACTGGATTCATAGGAAGTGATTTATTGCTAATGAAATTTGAATTTTATACATACCATATGTGATTTAATTTGAGATTTAAAAAAAAAAGTAATACTCTTAACGTATTCCAGCTATATCTGGGTATGAGATGACACAGTCTTGCTCTCTTCCCAAGACTGTAAGCCTAAATTTTAAACAAAATTCTTCCACAACTGAAAGGTTCATATATCCTCATAAAATCTGTGGACACTCCAGAAGCATCTGACAGCACAGAAAAAACTTTGCAGGTTCATTCAGTAAAGTGTGGCATACTCCTGTGTGTCTCCTAAAGCTTCCCTGCTGAAATCAGTACATAGTAAGGTCCAGACCTGGCTGAGAATATAAATCAAGTAATTTGTCATAAGTCTCTTAATTACTAGCCAATATAACAATTCAAGAGAAAGATTTATGGAAATGCAAAACTAGGTCTACACCATATAATTAGCATATACAGATATTTTATTTTGTCATTTCAGTAGTTTATGTGAAGCTTTATAGCCATATTTTATACTTTAGCTGGCTTCTTCTCAGCTTAATGGCAAAACTGCTTGATACTTACAAACCAGATAACATTTTCTTCATTCAAGTCACCAAGGAAATATTTAACATCAAGTCTCAGTTTTCGCTCTTCTGCACTTTTTTTTTTCTTTTTTCTTTCCCCTTTGTATTTATTTGTTTTTCCCCTCTCGGAAACTGTTTCTGTACAAGAAAAATAAAACCTTCATGTTTTTCAAACACTTACTGAAAAAATGCAATCTACTGATGCATAACATGGAGGCAAAGGATGTTATGGCTACTATAATTCACAAGCCAAACTTTGTGAACAACGCGGATCCACAGTAGAGTCAGGATGGCTTTAAGGTCAATGCACTGATTTATACAACTGAAATTATACAGACATAAGGAAGCATTCCTTTTTTTACCATAAAATTGCTTGGGTAGAGTGAGATCTCCTGAGAGATTTATGCAGAGCCATATCTCTAGCAAGATGAAAAGAGCATGCTGTCCTCAGAATCAAAGCCAAGGAAAAAGAAGAAAAAATAAGCAGCAGAAAGGACAAAACACCCCATCACTCATGCAAGTACTATGTGCTGAAAGGAATTTCTAAACCTTTCAGCAAGATCTGTAATACATAAATACATATATATTGTGAGCAATAACATTTTTTTTTCTTATTTAGATCAAGTCCTACTTTTTTATAAAAAAAAAAAGTTTAAAGTCTTCTCAAACACAGTGTGCCAGCATCCCATGACTGATTATTAAGCAGTATATTACAAAAGAGATACAAATTCTTATTTGAAGCTGTATTTTAATTGAGTGTTGTCATTTGCCACAATATTTTGAGACCAAAAGTCCGCAAAAGCTTGTATAGAGCTTTACCAGAGACCTTGATAAAGCACTAACTTTCAGAGTGATGGGACCTGAGATTTCTTTTTATAGAAAGGAAAAGCAGAAGTGCCAAGGAGTAAGATAAAAAGCACCTCACAAAAACATTCATAATATGTTGATGTGTTTTACAGAACTATACTGCACCTTTCCTTGTATTTTATTTTGTAGTCCTTATTTTTTCCCCTTCACCTGGTATTTCTTGACAGCATATATGAGGAATGAATTTTTGAAAGAATGATCTTCCTTTATGCCTCCATTTCAGTGGTCACAAGAAAATTTGCAAGGTGCTTGATGGCAACTATAAATTAGATCATTTGAGCTGCAAATTCTCTGATTTGCACCATGAATGTATTTGGAAGCACAGAAATGCAAGTACAAATTTAGAGGAGTGAAAAGAAAGGTCTCAGCTTTTTTGCAAGAGGTGTCAGAGAGAATAAATGTATAATTCCTTTTTATATGACACACAACAATACACACTGCTGCCACATTTCAAAGTACTGTCCTGTGAAAATACGTTTTCTCAAAACCTCCACGGGAAATAAACCACACAGAAACAGAGCAGATATGGAGAGAGAGTTTCCTGAACTAAATTCCTCTTTGTGTTATGTGCTTAAGAATATAATTAACACTTTTGTCAAACAAGGCTTTTTTAGATCTTGGTTAGGTATTCCTGGAGTTTGTTTGGTTTGGTTTTCTGCAGGTTATGCACATCAAAATTCATAATTGAAGAAAAATATAAATACAGTAATTAATAGATGAAATTCAGCATATGGTTGCAGGTTGGCAGAACCCTTTGTGCACCAGTTAAACTCTAGGTTAGTGCAATGACAGAAGACACTAATGCCATGCATGTCTCTTTAGAATTTGCCACATGCCTGTTTGGCCTTGCAAGGATGCCTATCTATCACAAGGAAGTGTGCACAAAAAATGGCAATGGTGTGAAAATGTGATCGGTACTTTTGCAGACATAGCCATATCACAAAGTAAATTGCTTTCCAGACACATGCTGAGAATAGGTATTTTGGATGCCCCATTTAAACAGTGTGGTTATCAGATAAGTGCATGACACCATCTGAAAGAAAACTTTTTCTAGAACCTGGGAGAGGAGCTTATCCACACATGTAACTGGCATGTATACACGGTCACATGCATAACCAGTAATATACATATGAAAATGGTAGATTTAAATTTCTAAAGCCCCAAATCATGACTGCACGTTTTGGCCCTGTCTGTGGAGCTACTTACCTCTAACACTTCTGAGAACAGTGCTCTTTCTTAGGTTTCAGGCAGTGCTAGGAGTTTCAGTGTTCTTTAAAGAGTCCTTTGTACCAAACTTGATCTATAGTTTTCTACTGACTTCTAATATGGATTAATTGCTAGTCTGCTCTTCATGGCGACAGAGCCATGTCTGATTTTATGTGGAGACAGTAAAATCACACATAAATCCCTGTGATGGGAAAGGAAAGGACAGAAGGAACAGAATGCCGTACCATCCTGAGAATAGCCAGAAGAGCCGAATTAGAATAAGGAAGGAGGATGTAGTCATTGTTTCCTCTCTGGACCAAAGATTCAGCTACATCTTCTTTTGTTTAGGAAAAATGCTCCAGTTAGTTTTTACAGTGAAAGCTGGAAGCTGCTGAGCTCCTCTACACTCCATTTTCTTTGCTTATGGATTGTTCTGGCCACCTTTCTAATCCTGCTTTCTGTTCCTACAGTTAAAATATTTTGCTCCTGACTCAAAAAAAAAAAAAAAAGAAAGAAAAATAAAAGAAAGAAATATGCATATGCAGAGACAAGAAGGCAAGAAATTTGCATTGATAGTATGTCTCCAATGACTAAAACTTCTCAACATTGTAACGATCTGAACCAGCTGTACATAGATTATTAGCATATCCTTCTATACAGCTGTCTAGAAACAATTTGGCAATTTTAGAAAAAAAGCCATATTTATTTTTTCTCTGAAAATATTTCTTTAAATAAACTTTTCCTTATATTGATCATGCTGGAATATGGTGCTCTGTCGAGATGGAGCTTTTACCATAAGAGACATCAATGGTCTTTTCTTTAATACTGAATTTGCACTCAGTCTTCTCCTATATGTCTGTTTCGGCTGATGAAGACTTGTGCTGAGTTTTTTCTGGGCAGTGTAAAATCACATACATGTACACATATACTTTCTTACATCTGAGTATATTTGCTTGGTTCTCTTACACCAAATACTATGATGGTCAATAGACATGGATGAAAATACCGTATGTGTTCCTAAGTACTATCTTCTGACACTAATATTTTGACTCTAACTAGATGTTAAATGACAAAAACCTGTTAAAGTCTGAGAAACTGTTGTTATTTTTCCCTCTAGCAACTCTAAGTAAAATGGAGTGGTGTTTACAGATTGAAAGCAGAGTATTATGAGTGTTTGGGACAACGACCTGAAATTGGAATGCATTCTTTTATATTCATGTTGTAATTTTAATTCAATCTAAGCTGCAAAAGAAAAAATTCAAAACATCTTGTCTTTATTTCAATTTTTATGAGTGTCATTGCTTTTCAGTTTGAATTTGGGCTTGGCCTGATGTAAGACTTTTTTTGTGGGATCTGCTTTGGCTGAGAAGGCTTATGTCATGGTTTAGGAATGGTTCTCCCCAATTTAGTTCTCCCACTCAGACTCCTCAAACCATACTGCTGCTCGCTTGCTCCCCTTCCCCACTGTTGTGCACCCTCCCTGCTCTTTGGCCCCTCTCGGGTGGCCAGAGAGGAGAATTGGAGGCACAAAAGGCAAAGATCATGGGTTGAGATAAGAACCATTTATTGGAAACAGCAATAAGATAAGAAAAACCACGGTAATAGCAATGATATCAATAACAAAAGTGTACAAAAGAGAGGGTGATTTACATGTGAAATGCTCACCAAGCCCAATCCACCACAACAGGACAGCAGCCATATTTTTTTCTGGACCAGAAACCACATTCTTCTTGGAAGCCAAAGAGTCCCTTCCCCTACTCCCAGCAATGGCTTGAGGTGATACCAAATAATATCTGGATCCTGGCCAGAGCCCCTCCCATCTATTGCGAAAAATTGACCCTGTCCTTGGCCTAAATCAGGATGATACTCTTTGGGGTAAGCAAATATACCATGTACAGAGTTCAGTTCTGTGTGTTTAACACTGCTCATTAGCTAGGGCTTAATGAAATATTAAGATGGTGAAAGGCCTTTTGCTCTTGCTGTGTTAGCACAAACTTCTATCCAGGATGTCCTTTTTAGAGATGCTGTAGGAATGCCACAGGCCACCACGTCCTGCAATTTCCACAAATCTATAATAATCAGGAGGGCATTGTTAACATTAACCATATTATCAAACAAATAAATAATTATTAGAGGATCTCAAATGATCAAACGAGACCAAGGTGGCAAAGAATGCTTAAGAATTTCAGTTTTTTGTGGAAATGTAGACAATCCAGCCATTTCTTCTGATTTGAAAATAACAGCTCTTTCTCATGAAGAGATACCATTTCTGATGACATCAAAATCCCAGTTGTCAAGAAGCTGACTGAGGCTCAAGTACTCTCTTGTCCCTAACTCTGGTCATTCTTGGGCACAATTAATCTTCTCAGGCACAGCACTTTGCACACCCCATGATAAGATTGCAAATGTAGCCCATATAGAGCATAAGAGGACTTAGTTCTGTAGCATTAAAATCTGGCACATCCCAGGGGTATAAATTCACTTCTGAAAAAGGAGAAAGACGTTTTCCTTTCCTATTATTCTACCATCTTAGTCCCTCAAAAATGCTGTTGAAAGGAAAATTGAAAGCCTTCAGCAAAGATGAAGAAATGTATCCTTAAAATGTATCATGAAGAAAAGAATCCTTAACAATAATACAAATGTTACACTACCAAATATTTCTAAGTGATGCAGGAGGGTGAGATGGATCACTATACAATTTTGGGTATGCATACATATGTATATGTGTAAATGTGTACGTGCATATACATATGTATATATGTGAATTTGTATATATGTGAATTTGAATACGAACTGCATAATTTTTTTGAATGGAAGCTGACATCGATGGAGATTAGTGAGAACTGGCTTTACAGACATATAAGCTTTAAAAATTTTTTAAAATCTGTATTATGCTAGGCAATAGGCAAAGAGGATAATTCCTTCACTTTAAATAATGTATTTCTATCTGCTTTACTTGGCTTGTACCATCATCTTGTTGAAAGAATAGTGACATATCACCTAACTCCTGTTCTACTGCTTCAGTCTAATGAGTCTGGGCAGATCTCATGAATTCAGAGGATAAATGAAGCTCTAAAAAGTTGGGGTTTTTTGCATTTGTAAGACTAAATTGAGTTCATGACCTTTTCCCTTCTAACCCCCAATGCAATTTAAACCCATTTATTCTCTTTCCTCTGTATGTTTCCATTTACAGTAGATTTTCTAGAAAAGGGGATATTGTCCTGGGTTCTTCACAACAACATGCATGTGTCTTCATATGGAGATAGACACACAGTTTAAATGAACTTAATGAACACTCATGACTGAGATTACAGTCATAGTGTGTGAAATCATGCAAACATTTATCTTTTCACTAAAGTATGCTACTTCTTAGAAATGCCCTTTCCTTCCTCTCTCTTTCACTCTCCTTTTCCCTTTGCCTTTGCCTTTCCATGTCCCTTCCTTTCTCACTCCTCTCCTTCCTTTTAATTTTTATTTATTTTCCTCTTCTTTTTTTAAATTTCTTTCAGTCTTGGCAATGAAACCCTTATTTTGACTCCTTAATATTTGGAAACTGGCACTGAAAATTGCTTGCTATCATTCAGCTGCAATGGCTCTGTTAAGAATAATGGTTGAGACGGATGGAGACAATAGCTGGCGCATCTCAGCTGAGCTGTTATGATATCAGGAAGCTTGAGGGATCAAAATAAAGGCTGTCCCTCCAAAGGAGATAAAAACCCTTCCTAATTGTCAGGAAGCAAAGGGAGAATCCATACCTGTCCATCAGGGATCTTCTAGGTCTGTTTGCAAATAGGAGTCCCACAGGTTGGACTAATTATGGTCTGCTATGGTTTAGGTACAAGGCTAATCAGTACTTACAAAATGAATGATGACAATACAGTATTCCCTAAAGACTGCTGGTGCAACTGCATGATTATTCATTATAGAGTAAAAGGATATGGGAAGTGTATGTCACTGTAAAAAGATGGGGACATGCTCTTCATTGAAGGAGGTTTTTCTTACGTATATGCCATGTTAGCACAAATCTTATCATAGAATCATTAAGACTGGAAAATACCTCTAAGATCAAGTTCCCCCATTACCCAGCACTGCCATGTTCACCACTAAACTATGTCCCCAAGTGCCACACTCACACGTTTTGAGTGCTTCTAGAGATGGTGAAGCCACCACTTCCATGGGCAGCCTGTTACAATGTTTGACAACCTTTCTGTGAAGATTTTTTTTTCCTAATATCCAATCTAAACCTCCCCTGGTGCACTTGAGCTTGAGGCCATTTCCTCTCCTCCTGTCACTGGTTGCCTGGGAGAAGAGACCAACCCCCACCTACTGCACCCTCCTTTCAGGCAGTTGTAGAGAGCAATAAGGACCCCCCCGAGCCTCCTTTTCTCCATTCTAAACACCCCCAGCTCCCTCAGCTGCTCTTCATAAGAGTTATGCTCCAGACCTTTCCCCAGCTTTGTCGCCCTTCTCTAGACATGCTCCAGCACCTCAATGTCTTTGTTGCAGTGAGGGGCCCAAAACCCGACACAGGATTCGAGGTGTGGCCTCACCAGTGCTGAGAGACTTACTCAGGACCACATCAGAGTCTTTCTTGATTTATTGCATGAAGAACAAGAAAGCATTTTTCTTCTCACTGAGAATCTTCATCAGAGACCTGGGTCCTAATGTACCTGTTGAGTCATTGAAGGTACAGGACTAGAGGAGGGTGTGACCTCACTGGAGAGGGGGAAAAGCAAATCAAAAAGCAGAGCTTCAAAGATGGTGCCACCAAATGCTGCTCTCTACAGCCCTTGGAAAGCCCCAGCTTCATCTAGAGAGAACTTGGAGTTTTTGTGTTATGTCCTAATTTTTATGAAGGAAAAATTGTCTGGACTGCTGGCTATTTTCAGTTTATATTCAAGTCCCAAGTAATGTGAATTTTTCAAAAGCCAAAAGTAAGCATGTAGCTTCAGCAAAAGAGAAAATCAAAGGTCAGATCATCAGTCATTTTGAATTCCCATTCCATACAAAAGGCACAAGGAATCCAAAAGAAAATGTGTGGAAACCAGAAACCCCAAATAAGATATCAGGAATTTCAGAGACATTGATTTCACCAAATGTTTTTCTAATGAACCTCTAATTAATGCCCAATGAATTTTAACTGATTTATTTTTTTCCATGGTGAAAGAATATCAGAAGGAGGAGAAAACATTATTTTTCAATTTCTGGGCATTGGATAATGCTTTATGCAAAAGCTCTATCAGTTTTAGAGGTATTTGAATCAGCTTCAGGCATTAAAAAAGGAACTGAAACAAAGTCTTCCTGCTTTTGGATAAATAGTCATGTCACAAAGCCTTATATAATTGCTCTAATACCTTCCTCGTGTAAAGGAAGACTTCTTATCCCCTTACTGCATGTCCTCCTCTACTAGATAAGATATTGCATACATCTTGGAAACCATGGACTTCAATGTTCCTTAAAAGAAAAAAAAGGAGAAAAGAAGAAAAAGGAAATAGAAATTGTCATCCAGCTGGACCCTCAGGCAAGATAGCTGTGAGATCTGAACATTTCCCTCCCTCCCCTGCTTCCACTGCTTAATACTAAACAAATTCATATTTTTATTTTTGTGAGGGCTAAATATTCCCTGAGGGACTATAAATGCTTAACATCAGGTTCTGGACTTTCATCCATGAGCCATGGAAATTCTGCCAGTAAAATCTTTGTATGGCATCTAGTTCTGTGTCAGCTGTTCTGTATCACAACGGATACATCTGTCCAGCTGGAACAGATGACTTCTGGAGGTCCTTTCCAACCTCAACCATTCTGTAACATGCAAAAACCTACAGCTGATTCCCAAAAAGCCCCTCCAGGTTGAAGTTCAGATCACTGATCCACCTTTCTTTGTTTTCTTTCCGTCTCATGTTCTGTGGAACCAAGTTCTAAAAACACCTATCTTAACTGAATTTTAAATCTATAGTATTCAAGTTTAACAAAAATGTGATCAGATTATATAAATCATCTCTCATTTTCATTCTCTTGCAATGCAGTACCATGACTACCCCATCCTCAAAGAGAGCATCACTTCAAGTTCTGCCATATGAAGAAGAACAATGAGGGACTATACACATCCATTACCCAGCTGATCTGTTGAATGTTTAAACTAATTATTAGCAATCTTAAGAGAGAGAGAAAAAAACCCACACACCATGATTCCTCTTGTCTTCACAGGAATGAATTGGAGCAGACAGATTGAATCTACTGCCAAGGTTAAATCCTTTATTTTCAATGACACCAATTATTTTGAGCTTTAATTATCTCAACCAGGCAATTAATAAGTTGAATTCAAAAAATCAGGCATCACTATGAAACTGTCCAGCATTCAAATTCTTTTCTCTTCAAAGATATAAACCACAAAACCTTTTAAAAAGTATTTTTCAGCTTCCATTTCACAGCCAAAAAGCTCAAGAATTTCTAGCTCTTTCTTTAACCATCATTCAATTTAGTGCCAAAGGAAACATGTTGGCAAGAGGAGAATCTGAGTTCTCTTGCTTGTAAGAAAACAGTAGTATAAAGGTAAACTAGCAAGCTTGGCAGCTCTTTGGATCTATATTACTTAAGAGCTACCTCAATAATGTGTTCATTGCGTTTCAAATATGCATGTTCAGTGATTGCCCCCATAAGAGCAGAACTTTCAGTCACCAGGCTTCTACAATACTTGCTAAATAATTTACATAATAAGCAGTTCAAGGAAAAAAATAAAGCAAGAGGTGAAAGTTGGCTAAATGATGGTTGCTTGCTAGTGACACTATTTTCTTATTTTTATAAACTGTCTGTAATCAAATTTTGTGTTGATGAGGGGAACACAGAAGAGCTTAATTTCAACAACAGAACACTAAACTGGGAGAAAGTGAGCTTCAGCTATGAAGATGAACACAGTTTTATGTATCGGCCTAAGATTAAAATAATGAAAATGTCCTGTGATATATCTACCTAATTGAATGAAGTAGGATGTGCAAACAGAAAATCCTTCCTGACACACTAGGTGATCTGCTGCAGTCTTGTGGCAGGAAATGAGGTTGCTTTTACATATTAACTTGCTCAACTACAAAGGTTTCAGGTGTCATAAAACTATACTGGTCTTTTAAAGTTCAGCCTCTATAACTACCTTGATAGCCTGAGGAAGAGGTCTCCATAGGCTCGCTTTGTCTGATTAAAGACTAAATTCTCTTTATTGGTTCTAATTTATTGGTATTAAGATGCAATATCCAAAATAGTTTCAACCAGGGTTAAATGGGAATTTGAAGCTTACTGCAAAGCCCAAAGGCAGGAGGAGTACCTTATTACTCTATAGAGATCAGAGATTGTATCAACACCTCAAACCGGTGTCTGTACCTCAGAAGTCATTTGTTAGTGCAACGGGGAGAGCAAGGGGATTTACTGGAATCTGGCGAGAAAAAAATAAGTGCATTTGGCCCCATCCTCATCTCTGTCACTAACCTGCTAACCTTTGATTGGTCACTTCAGGCTCTCTGAACATGTTACTCTTCAATCAATTCATTGTTTTGTTGTTGCTCTTGCTGTTTTTCCAGACAGAAAAAATTGTAGTCAGTTCGGAACCAATATCTACCTCCTGGTTCAAATAATTTAGGACTCTGATAATTCAGAGGAAATGTACCCCAAAAGTTTTAAAATAGGAAATGGCAGGGCTATACTAATCATATATACTTCAAATACTATATGTATATATGATTATATAAAATATGATATATATTATATCATATATAATACTATATATTAATATATTAATCAAATATACTTCAAATTTACAATGCCTCTGTTCTTTCTGTGCTATATCTTCTGTGTCTCAGCCATACAGAACACTCTGGCTTATAGCAGCATGTGGGACAAATAGTGTAATCCTTTACAATACCCATCTCCTTGTGACACTGGGACTTTGGAAGAACCACTTGTAAAAAATCACCGAAGGCTGTGCATGAACAAATCCCATTTGTAGCAATTATCCTCGAGAACTGGGAACTTGCTTTACACTACTGTATAGTTCAAAGGCAACCGCAGCATAAACAAAAAGTTTAACTGTCTTTCAAATTATGGCCTTTCTAGTAGAAGCAAATAAATTGTATAGAAACTAATTCATATTCTAACACTGTGCATCTCTCTCACTTGTTATCACTTACTATACAACAAATTTTCCTTACTTTGTATTTGACAATTTTGCTTTGTTCTGAGCAAAGCTAAAGCTCTGGGAGTGTGATTCATTGGACAGACCAAGTCCAACATTAGATTATGGATGTTTTACCTCACAGGAGCAACACTTTTGGATCATAAAGCACACCTAATTGGTAGATGGCTCTAAGATATTGAGTCCAATATCATGCACACTTTCTAAGGAAGGGAGCCTTTGGCCTTTCCTTCCACCTGCAGCTGGGATGATGTTCACCAGTTGACCAGTTTGGTTTCCCAGCTGTTGTCTTGAATACCTTTGCTATCCTAAAGTCTGTATTTTTCGTTTGGATGGAGAAGCTGTCACAATAATAAAGTCATTATAGAATCCCAGAAAATTTGCCTCTTAAAGATCTTGAAAATTCACATATTGTCTCCATCTGTTCCAATGTAGGATCGATTATATCCGTAGCATTCTTGACAGATTTGTAACCTGGTCCTTAACATTTCTGACAAAGATCTTCATGGACAACATATGCTACTAATGGTCTGTATTACCACCATTAGAATGCTCTTCCTAATGCATATCATGCTTATTTTAAATCCCTTTTCAAATGTAAGATGATTACTTGCTGTATTGCTCATAGGCTTGCACTCTTGCTCTTTGAACGACATACAGAACTATTACCTTAAGTCTTTCTATTCTGCAGAAGCCTTTGACAGAATTGAACATTACCATCATGGACCCTCTAGGTCTTATGTTTTTGGAACTGAGCTATTAATGGACCTGGCATAAACCCCTGCGGAGCCTAGCAGAGACATTTTGGTTCCCTACTGAACACTGGACAGCAACAGCTTCTCTTTCAATGAGATTTTCTCGCCATTTCACAGTCACATTACAGAAGTCTCATTCAGACTGTATTCCTTACATTGGCTATGGGAACATTAAAAAAGACAGCAAACCCGTGGTAATAGAGAGTAGAAAGAGTTAAAAACATTTCACCTACCCATTCTTCACCAGGAACACTGGTAAGTTTATAGTCAATTTTTCTTTTTTTCAATTATTAGTCTGCTAAAGTTCTCCTTGAAGGCAAGGAGAATTTGTTCCATTTTAAAAATAATATATACCTCTTCTATTCCTATAATGGACTAAAATTGTCAGGAGTTGCTCCTAAGCTTTGTTTTCTCTGTCTAACTGTGTGAGTACTTGTAGGATCATTATCTTGGATATAAGTTAAATTATTCTGACAGACAAATGTGTAATAAAGCACATGCAACTCGCTTGTTTTGCTATGTAGGATAATTTGCAAGAAAAATTCCATCATTTGTTTTAATATGTAACTATGTCATCTTCAATTTCTCTGGCAGTTTTTACATTGCTGCCTTCAGTTGTCCTGTGAGATAATGACTAAGATAACACACATGCAGGGAACGCCATAACATAAAAATACTTCCTAAAAGTCTAAAAGGAGCAACAGAAAAAACCTAGCTGGAGGGCTTTGCAAGCCAGTATCTACCCACTGCCCAAGAAAAGGACAAGCATGGGAGGCAGAGCCAGGTACCTGGAAGCCATGTAATTTCTTATGATGTAATCATGTACATCCTATTAAATGGAATTTATGATTCTTAGTATTTATGGCATCTTAGTTAATGTATTTAAATTTGCATCATCCCCCTCAAACCAAACATTAACATCTGTTAATAATTCACTTCTGATTTTTTTTCTGGAAGTTTGAAAACAAGTAAAGAGAGAGTAGAAATCAAGAGGACGTATATCTTTTCCTCTGTGTTCATAGGGCAGCCTATTAAATAACTGAAGTGTCTCATAAGCCACAACACTTGAAGTGACACCTTGTATTGAAGCTGGCTACAGTAAGCCATCCATTATCTCAGGAGAAAATTGGAGGTTTTGCAGCATCATTTGATTTGGATATATGTAATGTAACTATCAGTCTCTACAATAATCAGATTTCTCAAGTGTACTCCAACATTTACAATGACATCTCACCAAGATTTTTCTCAAAAGGCTTGAATAAGAATAAGCTATTGTTAACACTGTGGGTCTTGACAACTCAAAACCTCTGCTTTCTTGAATTGATTGTTTCTGTGAGAAACAAAATCAGAACGGCTGAAAGGTTAAGCATAATTCCTTGCTTTCTTACTTGAGGTACAACTGTTTGAGTATCTTTCACTTAACAAAAAAGACCAAACAAATATGTATTTTTTGTTTATTACAAATATGTATTTTGTCATTAGTAGAATATTGTCCATACTTTATAAAACAGTTTTTCTGCCTCTCTCTCTCTCTCTCTCTCTTTTTTTCAATTTCCAGAAATATTGACTCCAGGTTACTAATCTAGAGTTTATTCGTTATCACTAAATTTAGGACTTGTGGTCTCTCACTGAAATTATCTGTGCTATGTTTAACAGTATTGACCTGTATATCTATTAGGTTAGAATTTTAACCTCTTGTTCAAAGACATGGTCTGCACATGTCTCACTACCATTCACTATTATCTTAAGGACAGTTTTGGCAGCTATTAATTTTGAAGGTGTAATTGTCCTAACTCTCATGAAATGACAAATTCTAGTCTACTAGCCATGACAAGTTCATATGTTTTTGGGTTTTTTTAACCATGAATATATATTCCACATGGGATTTAAATAGCTCAAACTAGAAAAACATATATTTGAAAACTAGTCAGCTTTATTCCCATATTTCTGCTCTGTCACTTAGTATTTCACATATGCTCAATTTTCTACAGTTGGACTGGGATGAAAGCAATGATCACTGATTTTTTTAGAATCAGTTTCTTGACAATACTGACCATACTGTCATGTTTTTCTCTTACACTGGATAAATGTTTATTTGATGCGTGCTACTCTCCAAATAACCCTAGTGAAGTCTCCAAAGTACAGTTTCTTGCACTTTTCCAGTAAAATGATCTTTGTTTTCCATGAAATAAAACTTCCTCATAAAATTTAATTCTTTTTAAGTTGAAAAGGAAAGTCTGGTGACTGTTGGGTATGCCTCTAAGCAGCTTGATCATTTTACGACACTGGAGAAGGAACTGGAGCATCGGAGCACTTGTCTTAGGTGTAGCAGAGAACTGGACATTGGTTCAAGGTCTGCAGAGCCATTCTGAAGTTTCAGCTTCTTCAATTTACTGCAGTGTTCCTGCTTTAGTTGCGCTGTGAGGCTGTCTAGACGGAGTATCAGCAATCGCAGCACCTCACTGTGCACATGCTCTGCCTGCAGATCATACTACATCATGCACAGAAGTCGTCTCTGATGTCCCACCAGCACAACATCTATGCCTTTTCTGTTTGTCAAGGATGAGAGTCCTTTACATTGTGTATAAAGTTGCAGCAGTCTAATATGCACAAGTATTTTTTACAGTTTTTTCCTTAGCCACTGTCAGCAAGTCATTCCTTCTGAATATGAATATGCAAAGTCACAGCATCAGTTAATGTGTCAGCAGTGTACGCAACAGCATTGGAGAACCATCAATCCTGTACCTGCATTCTGCAAAGTAAATATAGTGCATGATTTATTATGTCTGATTCCCAATTCTTTCTCCCTCACTTCAGAGCCACTGTGCCTGACTCTGCATGTCTAGCTTCTTAATACTAAATTTCTAACAGTCATGCTTCATTCTAAAGGTTGATAGGAGAATTTCTGTATTTAGGGCAAAAACGTGAGGTTCAGGACTGTATGGTAAATCTACATTTTATCACAGTCTTAAGCTATGCTTGCTATTACCAATCACAGCAGCTTCTAAAAGGAGGCAAAACACAAACCCTGCAATCTCTTTATTTTAGGCAACATCAATTTTAAAAAAAAAGAGATCTTAAACAGTAGTTTGTTTCTTTTTTTGGTCAGACCTTTACTTGTGACCATAGACCAAGAATACCTCAAAAATACTCTAACATAATTCATGTTGACTTACTTAGGAAATTCTTCTCCTTATCAGCCCTTCACAAAGTAAATATGTTTACTGTAGTTAGCAAAGAGCAATTCACCAGTAAATTTGGAAATATTTAGTCTTTTCTGACTGCTTCCAAGCAACAAAGAAGAACACATCAGGTGAATGTGTGATAATACTGTTATAATTACTTAAGGGGTTTTTTTGGTTTTTTTTAAATACTTGAATTTTAGAAGTTGAACACATATAGCTGGACTTCGGCATTTCAGTCCTAATCATATTATGATGAAAATAAGTTGTGTTTTAGAAGGATCAGTCTTCCTCTGTTTTCTCCTGACTCTGCCTGAGTGTAATACATGACAAGTGATTAAAGGCAAATAAAAAACTGTTTTAAAAAGAATGCATTTCACTGTGTGCTCTTTTATCTTTTTGATGGATAACAAGTTAATACGATTGTGTAATTCAAAGCTTTCTTGCTAGCACAATTAAAGCACCAGTTACTCAACAAACTTTTTTACTGGAATGATATTATTCTAGAGGAATTTTTGGGGCTTGAGTTGTTGTTGTTGTTTTTTTTTTTTTTAATGACTATTCACTGAGATTGAACATTTTTCCTACTAGAAAAGCATACCAAAATATCACCATCTAGTAAATAAAAGCAAGGAGTACTTGTTGCTTGTTTGTGACATGGATCCTGTTATCCATTTATCTCTGGTGTGTCTGATTTTGATTCTTCTGGGTACTGATGACATAAACCAAGCACAGATTCTTTCACAACAGAAAGATTGGTGAGAAAAACTCTTCATGTCACTTAGGATGGTATTCATCTCACTTAACTTCAGACATCTACATCCGAGTTAATCACTGTATACTCCCTTTATAGTCAGAGGAGAGAAATAAGCAGTTTTAGGATGCCATTCATCTGCCTTATTCCAGATAGCTGCTTTAGAATAGAATTAATCACCCTTTCAGGCTGTCTTCTTTTCACTATTGGCTATACAGGTAGTCCACACTGACTAGCTCAGATATAAATGTCTGCCTTGTAGACATTTATGTTTGATGAGGTAAATCTTGTCATCGTGGAGGACTGTGGTACACAAACTGAGGAAAATTCAGGTAAAATGTCCCTGTACATCTGTGGTAATAGTAAGTTTGGCTTTATTTTTCAGTCTTTCTTGGTCTGCTCTCCTGGAAATAGAACTTCTGACTAAACGTGAGTATCTGTAATAAGTTATTATGATGACTGCATACCAGGTAATGTCATATAGGCATTTTAATTCTTTAATTTAACAACCTATACATAGGTTTATAAGTGCAACTTCTCAGGTGGAAACCCCAGACGACAAGCAAGAAGGGTTTTGCTAACAATTCCCCACCTCATCCAAAATGACCACTTGGTCAATTCTGGCAGGTGCTGGGATGCTATGTCTGGCCATTCTGGTAGAGAAACAGAGATGGGAGAGTGTTCACTTCAGTGGGAACCTGACGATTGCTATATTTCCCCCACATTGTCAGTTGTTTGTTGACCAAGCACTGGGAAACTTCCAGAACTTCAAGGCAACAGTGTGTTGATAAGGCTATAAAAGCAAATCAAAACTAATAGATTGCTCCTCTTGTTTTAAAATACTATCACATACATCCATGACTCTGATTTTGCATAAAAAGATGAAGGACCTGTGTTTCTTAATTAAGTGGAGGGAAAAAAAAGAATTAGCCAATATCATTTGCATGAACAACATTCTCTACATAAGCATTTCAGTTCAAGTCCATTAATTATTGGTTGAGTGAGTCATAGATTGCTGTCACTCTTTGCATACAAACAAAGAATTCAATGTTCTTCAATAAAAAGCTTGGTCTTACACCACACAGCACTGGGACTTAGATGAGAAAAGTGAAGAAAGGGACTTCAAAATTGCAGAGTGCATGTACTTTTGTTAGCAAAGGTTCTGTTCAAGTGCCCTACATGCCACTGAACCAGTATAACACACAAGCAACAAACTCCAGCAGAAAACTCAAATCCTGGATGAGCTGAATGGATACCTTTTGAAAGTATCTGTATGTGCTGCTATACATATTAAGATGTACCATGGTACCCTCTACCATCCTCCCCGTTGTCTGCCCAGATCAGGTATTCATGGAATATATCATCACTTCTCTTTTTTGGTGTAAAGTTGCTTTTTTTTCCTTCTTGAAACCTGTACACAACTGAATGTACAGTTTACAAGGGAAGAAATATATGCCTACAGAACTCACACTCAAGTTTTATAATGCCAATACAGCTTATTCTTTTCCTACTGACCCATTACAGAGTACAGATTCCGGAAATAAATGTCCCAGTTAAGTGAGATGAATCCAAATTTTGTAGGTTGAAACTGTAGTTAGAGGAGGTACCTCTGGTTTCAAATACTTCCATTGGGGGCCAGAGACCCACCTTTTCTCTCTGTAAGAAAGGAACACTAAGTCTTGAACCTGGCAACATGCATCAGAAAAGTTCCACAGGTTAACAGCGTCATTCAGACTGAAGCAGGTGTCAGCAACGGTCAGGTCATGGGAAGAGTTGCTATCCCATAACCTCTCAGACACTGACTTGTTTTGACCGAGAAGAATTTTGCTAAGAGTCCTATTTTTCTGTTACCAACAATTTGCCTGCACAGAGATTTTGTAAAATATCTCCTTCATCCTCCTATTGGCCATAAAAATGTCCTTCTTTTAAAAATGTGACACCTGGGTGGTAATACACACAGTAGCATGGTGGATTTTGAGGGAAGGCGTCGAGTTTTCCATCATGTTCAGTTTGGGAGAATCACAGATAAGATAGATAATTTGAATTAGGATCTGGCTTCCTTTTTTTTTTTTTTTTTTTTGAGCAGGTAGTCAGGAAGGTTTAGAGTCATTACATAGTCTATTACATACATAATCCATTTTTTTCATAGAAGGATTTAATGGTAGGCTGGAAAATCTTTACACAATGGTGTTCTAAGGCTGTGCAATTACAGAGTTACCCAAGGGGGCCAGAATAGCTCCACTTTACCCCAAGAAAGGCATACAAATACTTTTTAAAAAAAACTCGAAAACATCTAATTGTTAAAGCCTCAGAGACCTAAGTGGATTCATAGGTAAATCTGTTTTATCCAGCATCATGAAAATAAATATTACTTATATTATTATGTTTTCATTAAGGAACACAATTAAGTTAGGCACAGAAATGAGCCAGATTCTTGATCTCACTCTTTGTGCTGCTTTAGTATCATAAATGGGCTATAAAGTCAATTTAACAAAGCAGATGAAGATTCTCTTGAGGAGAGGGAATATGAAATGGAAATATGCCATTTCTTTTGCAATACTGATTGGATTATAGCTGCATGGTTCAGAATGCTGCTGTGTTACAGTGAGCTCTTAGAACATAATAGTCCTTTGGAATTAGACTCACAAAATTAGGTCTGGAATCAGCCCCAGGACTGCTATACAATAATAGGTCCTTTATGTCTTACCACCTGTGTCCAGCATATATGGGAGCAGCTGAGAAGCTGAACCAATGTATTTAGCTACTATTTACACCACAGCATAATAAAAAAGCCAACAGTCACCATGATACAATAATCAGACACTCCTTGGTTATGTCTGCTGTGTGTAGACATCCAGTTTGGCTGCACATCTCCCAGTAACATACAGATAAGATACTCATTTGGGAGATACACGTTTTTCCATTGCCAGGTTGATTTGCTCACTGCTTTTATTCCTTCACCAAGGCAGCCTTTACTGCTCTGAGTTACTAGGAAGAGTAATTTATTCTGCATCTGACTCAATCAGGCTTTTGATCTTTGTCTGACTGCAAGTATACAGGATGTGGGCAATTACAAGGGTTCGTAGAAATTTGCATTTGGGGAAAGAAATGCAGATTGTAACCGTTTCTAATGTTTTCCGCAGCTTATGTGACAAGCCCCTCAGGAAACAGTGTTTTGGATGCTAACTCTCTTGTTACCATATTAATTGCCTTTGTCATGACAGTTTTGGCATCTGAAAATGGCTGGGAACATGCTGAGCTCCTCAAGAGACCAATCAAGGGCAGGGGAAATTGGTTTATTGGTTCCCAAAGCAGCCTGTGCTAAAGGTGCTGCTATTCAAGCATAGTTTTGAGTCTCCTAGCTTGAATGAGGAGCCAAAGACACTTCAGGCTAAGGAAAACAGAGCTTTCATTTAGAACGGTGAAGAGAAAACTGAGAAGTTTATTTCTCTGCCAGCATGACTTCTGCAGTTAGCTTTTGTGTGCAAATCTGTGTGCCACAGTACAGAGGGTAGGACCAGGAGTCAAGGTTGCTAGAATACAGTGAGGTCACAGGCTTCCAGAGGGGGATCCTAAATATCCTTGGTTTTAAAGGGGCTTAAACTGAGTTTGCTGAAGCACATGCTTTCAATCAAAATTTTCACTGAGATCAAAGAATATGCTGTTACAGGAACTGGCTGCAAACTGAAGGAAAGGGATCAAGGGATAAATACCAGGGGATAAATAATTATGAATATTATTTTAAGTGATTTCTGGATTTCTAATGTAAGAACTAAGAGACGTTAATTTCTGGTTATTTTTTCTTTCTTTGAGAAGATTGGCAAGCAGCTGTTATGCTGTAGGTGGGAGACTGTAGGTGGCAAAGGGATGGGTCAGGGTGGCAGGTGATGGCGCATCGAGAAGAGGTAGAAAGAAAAGGAACATAAGGAGAGGAAGATCACATGCACATTAAAAAGCCAAAGGAGCTGCCACAAGGAAAAGAAAGGGGGAAAAAGGCCGTGGTTCCATTAATTACTTCAGTTTATGCTAGAAAACTCAGATTCAGTAAAAAATTTATGATGCAGCAGAATTATGTCTATAATGTTAAATAAGGGAAGAGAATCCTTTTCAGCATGAACAGAAGATACAAAGTGTGCAGCCTGACCCTATTAACTTTCCCATGTCTCAAACAGAAGACATATTTTGCTGAGACATGCAAAATAATTTTTTTGACACTTAGTGAAACTAGCGAAATGTTAATGTTGTAGGACCAGAATAGTAAGCTTATTACAGACAGTTTCAGTGAAGAAAAGACAGAAAATTAAAAGAGAGAGTTTTTAAAAGGAGCAAAGAAAAGACAACCTTGAGCACCAGTTTGGTGTAGGCAGAAAGTAGGGAAAGAAACAGAAATAAGGCATCTTGTTTGATTTTTCTCTTTGTTTCTTCCTGCTACAAAACCACAAGCAATTCTTGGTCCTTAGGCATAGCTGGTGGTTTCCATTTTTCAATTTTTTTTTCCAATTTCCATCTTTGTCCTATTTCAGTTCTACAGGTGGGTGGGAAAAGGGTATTGAGAGGGCCATGTCCCTGTCCCCTCTCATTGCACCAGCCACCACAGCGGGCTCTGCTGTGAGAATCTATATCCCTTGTAACAGTGGCTTGCTTATCTCCCCATGCAGCACTCGTGCTATAACTCATGCATCTTTACATATGCACACCAGAGGTCACAGAATACATCTTTTATGCCTTGAAACCCTTAACAGCAGCTATAAGTGCTTCCGTAATGTGGACAGGTGTTAGAATAGCACAGAACTCTGCAGAAACACAATAGAGAGAACTGTGCCTCTGGAAAGATAATGCAATATTTTAGCAAGCGACATAATGGTAACTTTTACAGTAGAACTTAGTCCTATCAAGAAGAAAAAAAAAGAAATGAAGCAAGGACTTATGCAAGACACTTCCTCTTCCCTTCTTCCCTTTATTTAAATGATGTATTTTCTCAGCAAAACAGACGCTGTGAGTCAGAGAGAGGCATCAGGATCAGTAGGATTTAAATGAGAGCACCAGGACACTATGACAGATTTTGAATGGCATTACATCTATTATTCATTACTTAACAACATTCAAGTATATAGTTAAGGAAAGAGATTTGACAGGCAAGACATGTACACAAATTGCCCATCAGATGATATAATCTACCCCTGAAGGAACATTTTCAAAGGCCCAAAATACAATAGAGAACATAATATCCCCTGCATGTGAAGCACATAATTGTCCAAAATGCATGCTCTGAACTTTACAGCCCTTGTTTTCTGCAAATTTCAAGAAATCATGAGAACTCACAGAATGCTATATGATTTTTTAAAACAGAAACTACTCCTTCAGGAAGTATCCCAGCAGTGGAGAAACTCACCTGGGGGCAATGTCCAAGGATTTTTCAGGAGAACAGTTAGGGTATAAACCAAGTTCTAACTACTCATAGAATACAGTGCTACCAAGACACCAATGTTTCTGCAGTTTTTTTGCTCAAAGGGATCTCAAATTACATCTTTCCTAGGTAGTTCAACTGATAAATTTCGTTGCATTTTCTAACGCTACTAGCAGAACACATTTTCCTTCTTTTTTCCAGCTAAAAAGTAAATTAAATAAGATATTTTGCCTTGAACAGACATTCTAGGATAAATATAAAATATCTGAAGTCCCTGTTGTTTGCTACAGCACACAGGAAAGTAGTTTCTTACAGCTATAGAGAAACTATTAGGAGAAACAGTTCTTTGTCATCTATGATTTGGTTTCTACTCCAGCTCAGTAAATACACAGTTTGCTTCTTCCTCTACCAAAGAGATTAAAAACAGCTTCCAAATTTTTCACCTGTATTATTTTTTTGCCTGTCAGAGAGATCTTTGCTCAGATGGGACTAAGTCTTCTTCCTCTCCAGTTTCTAGTTTCATTGCTACACAACCTATGGGAATTTGTACATAATATATGACAACAGTATTAAGTACAGAGAAAAATATTTTTTTTTTTCTTCCCTTTTGGGGCTGACTCAACTGCCTCCCTGTGTTATTTAGGTGCACAGAACAATAACATCAAACACAGGACAACAATCTGTCTAGTACCCAACTAAGTTCTCATGGTCTCTCAGTTAGTGATCTTCTGTCTTATGTACATTTAGCTTATATATTTCTATAACAAATAATAATGAGAAAACCAACAGTTATCACATTGATCACAATCATCATCATCTGTTGATTTATCTTTTACACTTATTTAAATTATTTCCTCGTTACCATGAGGCAAAGAGGAGATAGATTCTTTGACACATTTAACCAGAAGAAATTACTCAATATTTGGTAGTCCAGTATGTGCTGCACCTTGTATGACAGAATTGAATACAGGAATCCATACCCAGGTTTCAGAAGGAAGGCTGACCAGTCTATGAAAGGATTTATGATGTGTCTAGGGAGAAAGATGGATTTAAGAAGTAAAGAAATTAGCTCATTCATGTGAGACAGTGCCCAGTGTATCACTTGGTGTAGCTCACCACAGAACTATGCATTCAAGGCATACTAATGGAACTTACACAAGGATTTGTTGGGTAAAATGAATTTATTTCAGGAATTGGTAAGGGCAAGAGAAACATATCTTTTGTACCACCTTTCAAATTCTCTCTAAGTCACATCTCACCCCAGGGATTTTAACTCTATGCTGCCTGATTTGCCTCCCTTTCGGTTATCATAATAAGTATCCTAAGGGAATAACAAGAATATTTTGACCTTAAATAATTTTACAAAGTTGGGAAATATCAAATATTCAATGTCATTTAATTAGGCCAAACACAAGAAATTTAAAAGCAGATTACAAACAAAACAAGCGTTTCAGGCTGAAATAGTATTTTATTCCCATGACATCCACTTTCCATTCAGAATCTTCTATACACTTATTTTAACAACTGTATAAAAACTCAGCAGAGAACAATATTTAGAAATAATCAATGAATATTTTGCATTTTGATATACTTAAAAATGTTTTGGAAAAAAATATACCAGCCAAATGAAAATAAATACTATTTTAAAAATCACTGTTCTTTATTTTTTTCACAGGGTGTGATGTTTAGATGTCCTGCACTAGACCAGGAGCTGGACTCGATGAACATGATGGGTCCCTTCCAACTCAGCATATTCTATGATTCTGTGATTCTATGATTCTAAGTTGCTGTCACTGGCTATGCTAGCTCAGATCCTCCCACATATGTTTATTTATATTTGTATCTTAACAAGCATGTTTCTAAACTTACTTTACTACTATTAAATCGTAGCATGTTTTTAATTCATTAATGCTTACTAGTGCTTTATACAGTCTTGAAAATTAACCTGAGCAAAAACTATTAAAAAGCACTGAAAAAATAGTTTTATACAACTCATAAATTCCACATCGTTGTCATGATTTAGAGCATCTTTAGGATATAGAGTTTCCTCAGAGCTGAAACTTTTGTTTAAAAATATCATATAAGAGGCTGAGGCTGTTTTTTTAAGGGACTGTGCTTCCAAGTATTTGTTCATGCAATGTTGACTTGATGAGTCACTGACTAAAATAGCTGACAACAGTTAGTCTTAAAGAGATTAATTCTGAAGGTGGACCCTGCCCTGCTTACACAATTTGCCAGATATGCCTATAAGAGAGAAATTTGATTTTTCACAGCAAATACAAGACATTCTCCAAGTGCTTCTGTAACATGAATACCTAAAATTAAATATCTTTACATCACCAGAAGCTTAACCCCCTTCATTTAAATATTGTCAGTCACACATGAATCAAGGTTTATTCCACAGAAACTCATGTTCTGAAATCTTCATATAGCAGCCTAGGAAATGCATCCAAGGAAGAGACCCATTGCACCTAACATTACCTTTTCTGAAGCTGAGTGAGCAGCACCATATGTAGTCAGTGAAGGAAATAACTAGGCACTCCCAGAGGAAATTTCATACTATCCTGAAATAGCTGTCCAAAACTTGTAGGATGAATCACTCTCTCTCACTCACTCTTTCTCAGCTGTAGACTATAGCCTTAATGACTACCTTAGTCTTGATGCCTAACTTTTAGGCAAGGAAAATTGGATGAGACACTGCCTTCACCATGAAGAGGAAGACTCTTTTTCTAGGGGTTTCCTAGAGAAATTGAGGGACAAAGAAAGAGCAGTCTGTAAATGAAAAATATTTTAGAAATGTAGTGTTTTCAAACACCAAGACCAGTCAAAAGTAGAAAGCCAGCATTATCTGGAGTATATAACTAAAACAGGAAGGATTTGTGGCATTTGCTAGGTTTTATAAGCATTAGTGGAAGTGCCTGAAAAAATTTCTCATGCGTTGTATAATTTACCACAGAACACAGTATGAATAATACTTGGTAAAATCTGCCACAGATTTTCATTAGCACCAGTTCAGAGTATATCTGAAACACTACATTTATATTTAGAAAGTATACGTAAAAATTACACCCCACCTTCCCTCAAGTCCTAAAATCACATGCAGTGTATGATTTTGAATGTCTATAAAAATGGTAAATCAGGCACTACTTATGTTCTGCTTTCCAATTAGACTGGAGGAGGTCGGAAACATTAAAAGGCACTATAGAAGCAGCCTCAGCTATACCATCCATTCTGTGTGTCTGTTGAAGAAAACAATGTTCTGTATCCAAGAGCACTTTGTCCCAGAGTGACTAATGCTGCTACTTTAGTGTATTTGGAGGAGAGCATTTTAGGCATAAAGAATCAGGATCCTCAGCAAGAAGCACAGCAGAAATCAGAGAAGTATACTCTAACCATAGGGAAGAGACAGGGGAGATTTATAGGATACAAGAGGTGAATTCTTCACTTTTGTCTCAGGAAAAGAGACAGGCACATAACAGGTATGCACTCTGCTAGAGGCTTATTCTGTTCACAAAAAAAAAAAATAGGGATTGTGGTGCTGAAATACCTTCTCTTCCGATGCAAAAAATATGGCATGAAAACCCCAGGAATTTAGGTAAATATTTCTAAGTTCTGCAGTTCATTTTTCCTGTGTTCCACTGTTTCTTTGATTTCCTGTATTTTACCTGGAATTGCAACAAAGCAGCAGCAGCAGCAATTAATGTCGCTGTTGTAGCGAGCACGGAGAGAGAACCAACACAGATTTGGTCCAGGAAGAAAAGTGAAGAAGTGACTTTATTTAATTATATTCAGCCCATTTTATACGGTAGTATTCTTGCATAGTGTAAGGTCATTGGATCTGTGGTCACCCACCTCCTGAAGTGATTGATCAGTTCTCCCAACACCCATTTCAAAATATTTCTCTAGTCAGTATCATAACAATCCACAGGTGCAAGATAGAAAACAATAGTTTACAGAAAACCATAATATTGTTTTGAATAGCTTGCATGGGAAAGACAGAGCTCTCACGAAATGCTGCAGCCTCACAAAATGCTGCAGAAAGCTGGAAAGTTTCTCTGCTAAAGCTTTTTAGCATCCGTAAGTTAAAGGAAAAGGTTTCACAGAAGAAGACAACCACAGATTAGAGAAATAAGGATTGGCACAGATCTCTGGAGGTCATCTAGTCCAACACCCCCTTTGTAGCAGGAGAGTTGCTGTAATAGCCAAGTAGGTCAGTGTTTGACCAGACAGGCCAAGTTTTGCATAACCACAAGGATGGTGACAGCACAGTTTCACTGAGCAATCTTTCCTTGTGCTTCCCAACCCTCCTAGGGTGCCACTTTTCCAAACTTTCAGTCTGACCCTCCCAAGCCATGACTTATGTCTGTTGTCTTACCATTACGAAAATCATCCCCACACGTTGCTCTTCCTTCTCGCACTCCAGCATGAACTATCTTTTACAAGGGCTCCATGCAATCCCTTAATGTTCCATCTGTACTAGGACTCAGTAATCCTATCACTTGTGCAGCTATTGTTGGCTTAAGTAGAGACATCAGACTACTCCTGAATTATTTAGGAGACACAAAAACAGAAAATTAATTTTCACAGTTCACAGCTGTTAACTCATGAGAAACTGATTTCATGAACTAATCTGGTTTGAAGGATAGGTACCATGACTGCATAACAGAAGACAAACTTCTAGATTTCCTCATGGCACCTTATAGGCAAGAGTGTACAAAAAATGCTTCTTCTGTTGTGCCTTTAAAATATACTGCTGGCTCCCTTCATCACAAGCATGGCTTTGCCCTGTGGGCTTTTGTTTTATTGCTCATTTGTTTCCTTCTCAGTCTCCTCATTTGTTTTCCTGGCTGTAGATCTTATCCTACTCATTTGTCTAAGCAAAATTGTCCTTGACTGTTTCTCTTTCCTCACTCCCCACCTACTCCAATGAATTCCATTTACTGTTACTCTATCCCTTTGGTCACTTTGCACCATGGCATCTCTGCACTATTGTAGTATTCATTAATAACTTCCTTGACTACTTTAGCAATGGAAGAAGACAGTTAAAGAGTCTTTGAGAAGCAGTTTAGAAAAACACCTGTCTGCATTTTGATAAAATAATGAACAGATTTTCCTTGACTCAGGTAATAAACAATAGTTAACAAAAATTAAATGTAGCAAGTGTCAGCAATCACAAGTTACTCTAAATTGTGTTTTTCTTTATATTGTAGTGAATTCTAGCATGCCTTTTATTAATGATGTTCAATGTGCTAGCTAATCTGAAGACATAACTGTCCATGCAGTTATCACCACTGCATCTTGAAAACATTAAATGGTAATTGCAATACCTAAATCAGAATCATAGCTCTGTTCAGCTATACAAATAAACACTTTAGAGGTAAAAATGACAGAGATATTGCATTATATTGCTGTCCCTTTCGTCAAATATATTTTCCTCTCCAAGGTTTTTTATACACTGTCCAGAAATGAAATGAGTACACAGATATCTCCTGAGAAGTTTGCTATAGCAGATTATCATAGCAGATCCCCTAACTCAGACATAATGTTAATGCCCAGTCCTGACAATAGATCCAATAAAAACCTGTGTGTCAGGAATTAGTGAGTTTCCATGTTCTCAAATAAATGCATCACAGAAGTCTTCAGTTCGACTACCACAGACAAAGATGTAGCCTTTGCCACTGATGAAGGTTACACTTGGAAACCTCCTTATCTTTTTGTCACACTTGAACTCATGTATGAAGGAGTATGACACATTGAGTGTGTAACCTGGCTGGTTTTCAGCCTCATCTCAGATTTTTACTCACATTTCTTTTCCTTTTCCCCTTTCTTTCTCCCTTTCAACATTACACTTGGAGTTTCACACACGAGAAATGCAGGTAAATGGATGCATTGCCACTGACTCCCTGACTCAGGCACTTAGAGGCCAGAAAAAACAGACAGCAGTGGAAAATTTCTAGATCATGCCTTTGAGTCATTCTAGTAGGAGTGACAAGCTGCCTCTTCTCTCAGGGTGGAGTTTTTATATATCCATAACAGACTGACATCACTATCACAGATGTCCTATAGTCTTAGAATAATGCATTCCAGAATCCAGAAAACAAATAACAGAAAACTCTTTTGATTAAAGACTATAATCTGCCTATCTTTTCCTTAAGTTTGTTTTTTCTCATCTGGGGAAGACCCTTATTATTTTGAGACTTGTGTCCTTGTCTCTGACTATTTTCTTTCTGTGAAATGCTCAGTAAGAGTATACCCTGTGCTCTCCTTGTCTTTCCTTCTCAAGAGTCTTTTCAGCCCTTTGCAATGTTGATCTAAACCAATACAATGGGTTATGTTATGCACTTACATATTGTTGATCCTAAACAGGTAGCATTCAGGCCTTACTTTTAAGTTTCCATCATGAAGTGGAACGGATACCTTTCAGATGCCTTTTAGTTGCTCTCTGATTTACCTCCAAGGAATGGACACAATGTCTCGCTTTCCTAAATGAAGTCAAGACAAACACGAACTGACAGTTTCCTTGCTCACAATTTCTGTGCTGAACTTTCTGACATGGCCAAGATTCCTCTCTGAGGAACATGCTGCCTGCTGCTTTCCATATGTATTTTTGTCTCAGCCACAGACCGATCCAATCAGTACCTGTATCTATGATTCTGCAGGGAAAGCTTTTGGATTGTCAGGCCCTTCTTTGCACTGGGTCATGTTTACATTGTTTCAACTACATTATTCCAGACAGAAATGTAAGCACTACTTGCATTTAGAGCCTGTCTATATGTGGAAATATTGAGAAATAGTTACGCAGTAATAACTCAGAAATGCATGACTAGCATATAAAAGCTTTCTTATTTCAGACCTGAGGAAGTATTACACAATAAATTAAAAAAAGATACTCTTTAAAGTGTGTTCCTAGTACGCTGTTGTAGAATTCCTATTTCAGTACATATGAACATTTTCTGGTGGTTTCTGGATTATGCACATAGAGGTGGGCACATCCCACATTACTTCACGCACTAGTTGTGTTATTTTTGGCTAAAAATATTGAAACAAAGCAAATGTCTTCAATAATGATTCACATTTTAGAAGACAATGTTCTTTTCAGATTTGCACAAAAAACCTGGGGCTGTTGCTGACACCTACTTGAAAGAGCCAAAAAATGTGCCCATGAAGCACAGAAGACTGATGGCATCCTGGACTGCATTTGGAGGAGCATTGCCAGCAGGTTAAAGTAGATGATCCTTGCTCTCTACTCAGCACTGGTGAGGCTACACATGGGGTTCTGTGTCCAGCTCTGCACTCCTCAGTAAAAGAGAGACACAGAAATACTGGAAAGAGTCCAGTAAATGGCCACAAATATGGTTAAAGGATTGGAACCACTATCCTGTGAGAAAAGGCTGAGAGAGCTGGGATTGTTTAGCCTGGAGAAGAGAAGATTTGGGGTGACCTTTCTAATGTGTATAAATACCTGAAGAAAAGGTACAAAGACAGAGACAGGCTCTTTTCAGTGGTGCTCAGTAACAGGAGTGGGGCAATGGGTACAGACTGAAAGATGGGAGGAGCCATCTGAATATCAGGAAACACTTTCTCCTTCTTCCTTCCTTGGAGATATTCAAAAACTGTCTCAATGTAGTCCCAGGCAACCTGCTCTAGGTAGCCCTGCTTGAGCAGAGGTTTTGGACCAAACGACCTCCAGAGATCCCTTTCAACTCCAACCATTCTCTCATTCTGTGATTCTGTTCCTAAAAGCAGCACACAATGATGAATATGAGCACCAATCTGAAAATAATAAGGCGTTTGTAAATTTGACACTTTGGCTCTCAAAAATGTTTTACTGTAAGATTAAAAATATTATACATAGATGCATGTACATTGTATTCCTCTACATGTCTCTATATCTTCATTAATATCCATAACTGTAAATATGAGAAATAACAAAAAATCAGCAATTACTTAGAAGATATGTCGAAGTGTATTACATGTGATAAATACTCTGCAAAATACAAAAAATCTCCATACATCCACTGGCTGACAAACAAAAATCAAAATACACTTCCAGATCAAAACAGAACAATCATTATTTAAACAGGAAAATGTGAGCATGCATCAGTGGCCTTTAATTAAAAATACTCATCAAAATGTGTGTCATTTTGGATAAACTAACAGAGAGTAAGTAGCTGACAGCACCTAAGTGAGAAAAATATGAATGGTAGGAAACAGTAACCTCCGATGACATAATTACTATGTTGGGGTTTTTTAAACATTCTGATGAAGAGATAGGAGAAAATAAATTATATGGGGGGTTTTTTGTTTTGTTTTTAAAGACAAGCAATGATTATAGATGAAAGTGATTCTATACTGCATTTAAATTGTGAAGGGACTTACCTTTGGCGTATGTATGTATGTATATACATATATATGTAAGAACCTTCAACATGCTTAACGCAATGAAATTATAGCCCTGATATAGAACTTCAGTAACAAGAGTAAAGAAGTAAAATGGTAATAATTTATGCTTTGAGCAAAGGCAGAGTACCTTGTCACTAAAAAATATGATTTGTGCATAGTGGAAACTCAATGGGAGTGAATGGGAGACTCACCTTTATGGTGAGGTCTCAGCTACACCATAGTAACTATTCTAAAGCCCAAAAGTAGCAGTTTATAGTCAGTCTTCTGTTTCACAGACAGATAGATAGAAAATGAAAATAACCATTAAAAATAAATAAAGTACTCTGTGGTGTGACTATATTTCAATCCAAGAACAAAGGCTTTATTTTATAGAGAAGTTTGTTCTCTTTTTCTTTTTTGTCCTAAAATGCTACTTCTAGAAATAAAACCATGTATAAAAATAATTGTGTCAGCAAGACAGAAGAAAAACATATCTCAAAACTGCAATTACTGAAAATGAGCTACAGCCACTTTACAGGTTTAAAGATAACTGTCTTTCTTTCACTCTTTTTCCTTTTAATATCCCTGACTCAGAGGAACTTAACCAAGATCAGCTCAGGACTAAGTGTACCCTAAGAACCTTTAGATTTATCTGATACAGCCACTTTCCAAATTCCACAGCACAAATCTACACCAATTTAGTCAGCACAGGATAAATGCTTTTGGTGAGAAGCTTTCATTAGAAAATATCTAGAGAGAATGAAATTAACTCTTTTTTATTGTGTCTTCGGATTTAATGAACACATTGACTGAAGGTTGAGCTTTCCCCCCACTCCCCCATTTCAATAAATACTTTCTCTCATTCAGTTCTTCATTTTAAATGTTGATGAAGCATTCCCTGGGGGCCTCAGTACTTCCTACTTAAATGTGAGGACTTTGCAGAGATGCTGTTTTGGAAAGTGACAGTCTAAACTTTCTCTACAATAAATGGTGAGAGACAAATGTCTCCAAAGAGATTTTCAATCTACATCAACACTTGGAAGTGCCTCCCCATCTCCTGTGCAGAGAATTTGAATTAGCAGCCATCCTATTTGGACATCTTAAACTAGGCTGAATGTATTCAGGCCTTAGCTCCTGAAGTTTCCTTCTCCCATTTTTTGTCCTTAAACATTTACCTTTTGTCCTTAAACATTTAGAAGTTTACTTTTTTCTTTATTATTTTCTTACCTGAAGAAAACTGAAATTCTGGTCATATGTTCACTCATTTAGTCTCTTTCAGCCACACAGATTACGGTATGCCCAGCTCTGCACATTGACAGAACTTATGCTTAAGCAGTATTTATATAACAGAAACCACACCTGCTTCAGTAAACTATTAACAGCAAATAAATACTAATCTGGCCAACACTCTCAGCCAGTTAAGCAGCAAGAAGTAGTAAAGTTTTTAAGTATTATAGGATTAATGATCTTGGACTGAAATCTAGACACCAATGGCTTTATTATAATACCAACCTGTATTACAGACTGACTACAGAGAGTAGTGATAGTAAGGAAAGTACCATGAATTTAAAATTAGTAGGTATTGAGAAAAACCAGTCAGGGTACATATAGTACTGCAGTAGAAAGCATTACTTTGAAAGTATGGGTAATTTTAGAAAGAAAATATTTTTTACAAATAATTAAAATCATCATGTGCTTTGGACTAATAAAAATATTAAAATTACTAACAAATATTTTCCTTCATTTTGAAGATTCTGCATTAGACAATTAATTACTAAAAATAAGCTTATAAAAAAACCAGAAGAGAAATCAAAGAATAAAACAACTGAGTTTTTGAGAACTGCATCTTAGAAGTCCTAAGTGGAATTAACTTCTGTTTGTTGGGGATTTATGCTGCCTATCACCATAGTGTCTGATTTCTGTCCATGTAAAATCAATGGCAATAAAAAAATTATAATGAACTTCAATGGTTAAAAAGGAGGGAAAAAATGATCAAAATTTTGCCTAGCTTCTTTGGCAGTTATTTTTTTAGGGAAACAGTTTGTCACAAACTTATTTTATTCATAATTAGGTATTTCAGTGCCAGCAATACAAACATCATTCTTCTATCCATGCTGTCCTGCAATATGCTGTACAGATTTTTAAAGATGAAAATAAACTGAGTTCATAAAAGAAAAAGTCTAGGTACATAAAATGATGTTAGAGAGAAAGAGAAGAACAACAGGTTATACTTAAGTTGAATGCACTGTGTCAGCTACATAAGTTGTACCTGCTATATAAAGTAATCATTAGGTAAAACCATCTAAAGTAATTATTTTTAATTTATGTTTTATTTGCATTTTTAAATCCACTGCTTAAAGAGGCTGTATATCTGCATAGTACTGTTTTGAAAACAGTGGGCCATCATACAAGCACACAAATTAAAGCTTTGAGGCTACAGAAAAACTTTAGGACTAACTTTCCTCATCCTTTCCTAAAAGTCATTTTTGCAGTATAAATATGGGGTGACTAATATTACCACAATTTAGTGGGTTTTTTACAATAAACAAATGCTAAACATGGCTTTAGTTCATAAATGCAGAACCAAGAGCTTTTACTATACAACATGTAAACATACATCACACAGAAAAAAGAGGGGGAAAAAAGTGGACAGAAAAAAACTGGAGTGATTTTAAAATCCTGAACGGTTTGAGACAGGTACATCAGTAACAATGTCATTAGAGTTTTCAGAATGCTCCACAAGCCTACAAAGTTTATAGTTTCTCCACGTGTCGCAGAGTTTATTGTTTCAAGAGTGAAATCTACAAACATAATGAAATTGAATTGAATATACAAGGCTGGATCTGTACCTTGAGGGCATTTCAAATATTCACACACTGAGAAGCAGTAGAGAAGGAATATAAGGATAAACAAAATGTAGCAAATAGAAGAAAGCATCAGAAAACAGAAGAGAACAAGACAGGAGGAGATAAAACTGGTAAAATAGCAAGAGATTTTGGGGGTTCCTTTATGTCTTCTTTGCATGCTCTTTCATTATTTTAGTGGATTTTAGAAGCATATTTTTTTTACCAGAGACAGACTATATAAGCGACTATATAAGAGACTATATAATATTAAAATATCTCAGCAGCCCACAACTAGAAATTCCTTTGCTGACCACGTTCTACCCCAGCCCACTTCAGTACACAAGATTTCCTCAAAAAGAGATTTAGCTAAGGATATAGCTTTGGGGGTTCAAGTAACTGAATGGAAATACCTAGAAATTTTACAGCTACTCACACTGTCAGTGTAAGTCATCACAGTCTCACAGTCCTGCTTCGATAACTCTTCCTATGGTCCCTTTTTGATAGAGTTTGGTGCCAGGTGCACCAGAACCTCCTGAGGTAGCTTGTCTCTGAGTAAAACTGTATACTATCCCTCAACAATGAGAGGTTGTCTTGTATCTTAAAATGTAACTTGATGGCTTTTTTTATGCCAAAGGATTATTTCTGTCATGGCATGTGTCTTGGGGTGACCNTTCCTCCGGGGAATAGTTTTCTTTTCCCGAACCTGGTGGGGGACGGGCGGCAGTGCCCTGCTTTGCTTTGAGGAGACGTCCTTTTGGACATCTTTCCTTGAGATTGGCCCAAACCGGGACAGCATGTCATCTCCAGTTTAGAAAATCCCAGAATTAGAAACTGGGAATTAAAAAAAAAGGTTGGGAGGCTGAATAAGGTATCATCTTGTTGCTTATGTGTCTAGATCTAAAGTTCCACTTGTTCAGGTGAAATAAAATCTCAGTTAACGAAGGCTAGGGCTAAGAAGGGAGTTTCTTTGGACTTCTTTGTGATTTTCCTAAGAGAAAGTAATTGGTCAAAACTAATCTAACGCCTGCTGTCATTGGTCAAAATTCCACTCTCGTACCACTACCTGCATCTCAGTCATGGGTAACTTTTACCATAAAGGTGATTCCTAACCACTAACTGCTACTAGTCAATGTGTTTTCCTGGTCTTGGAGGGTAATAGTGCTATGCAAGTGGAAATCAGGTTGGAGGCTGAATACTTTTTCCCTGTTAAAATGTAACCAGAAGTTCTCTCAGGCTCTTCAAGAAAGCAATTTGCTTTCTTGTGAAGTGGCATCATCCCAGTAAGGCCTTGCTTGCACTGCAAATCTACAACTTACTAAGAGTAGCTAATAGCTATGTTAAAAAGAGGGGATCCGTGATAATCTGGAGGGCCAGTGGCTCTCAGCATACAGTGCCTGAAGCTTGATCAATCTGGTTCTGAGCCAGAGGAGGGATAAGAAGCGTTTCTCTTTTCTCAGGAGTGGCATGTCCTGGGATTTATGGCTGTCTATAAGCTGTATGTTTCCAATAAGTAAAAAAACTGCTTCAGGCTGCATTGCAGAGCTGCTGAATGTGGGTCACAGTCTACCTACAAGTAATAATTTGGCCACCCTACAAGTTAAATATTTATTCTGTAAAAGTCAGTTTCTTACCATTTCCACTTTAGTTTCCAAGGGTTCTTTTGATGGTATTAAAGCCATAAGCAGAACTAAATATCTGCAGAATTATAGCAAGTTTCTCTATAACATTTCAGTTGAATCTTATTCTCCTCTCAATAGATTAAAAGGTCTTTCATCTCTGCAGTTTTAAGTAGTATTTTCCACAGTAGCAGGGGGGCACCACATATCTGCTAGTCAGTTTGCTGACTGTTTCAACACTTTATAATTTTGTAATGCTCTCCCCTAAGGTTGTCCAAGGGTAAGGCACAATCTCTGTTCCAATGCCTGATATTAGTTGTCCAAGACAATGTGTTTATTCTTGACTTGTTCCTTTCTTCCACTCAGCTCATTGAAGATAAAGGGAGACTGCGCTGGCAGTGTCACGGGACCTTGGGCATTTAAGACAAGATATTTTTTGCAATTTTATTTAGGAAGCGTCTTCTAATATTAAGAACTAAGTCCCCTCGAAAAGGAGAGTAATGAAAGATAAAAGACTAACTCATGATTTTTGCTGCCCTAACCACAGAGACTGTTTCTCATGGCTGAAAATGGGATAGGATGAACCTGCCTTTTCAATATGTGTCATGTAGATATATTGCACTTGTTTTACAATTGTATTGCTCAACTTTGGCGATGCATAACTGAAGTTCATTAGAGACAGATATGCATAACATGAAGATATCAAAAGACTTTGAATTATTTTGTTGTTTACCTGTGACTATATCATAGATATTGGCCTTTTTTTTTTTCAATTCACCGAAGAAAAAGAAACTGGAAAAACTATTAGCCTATTTATGGACATTTTTCTTGACTAAACTAAGGCTGTAATACTAAGGAAATGATCATACTAAATAATCTGTATTTAACATGATGAGGTTGAAAGACATATTATTCGCGTTCTTTCCTGGGTCTCCAACAGCGTAGCAATTCTTGGGATTGACTGCTTTTTTTCACAGTGTAGAAATTTTTGCTGAAGAGGAAAATAGAAAAATGCAACATCTTTGTTCAGATATTTCTAGGGGGCTAGATAAAAGATAATTTAACTCTGGAACTGCCTAGGTGCAAAAAGAACAGTGGTGTGTCCTGATGTATGCAATTGGAAGGTAATTGCAGACTTGATATCTTAGTGTGGTCCTATGTCATCAGCTTTGGACTAGTTTTGGCTGGGATAGAGTGAATTTTCTTTGTAATAGCTGAATTTTGAATTTGCGCTGAAAACAGTGTTGATACCACAGGGATGTTTTCATTACCTCTGAGCAGGGTTTGCACCACACCAAGGCCTTTTCTGCCTCT
>VZTH01016114.1:0-74896 GCA_013397815.1 Aleadryas rufinucha
TCCAACCGCTCCGACCTGCTCCCCAAAGTGCCCGACGAGGAGGACCTGGACGTCAACACCGACATCTACTCCAAAGTGATGGTGACCGTCATCTACTTGGCTCTTTTCTTGGTGGGCACCGTGGGCAACTCCATCACGGCGTACACGCTGGTGCGGAAGAAGTCGCTGCAGAACCTGCAGAGCACCGTGCACTACCACCTGGCCAGCCTCGCCTTCTCCGACCTCCTCATCTTCCTCCTCTGCATGCCCATCGAGCTCTACAACTTCATCTGGGTCCATCACCCCTGGGCTTTCGGGGGGGCCGTTTGCAAGGGCTACTACTTCCTCCGGGACGCCTGCACCTATGCCACGGCACTCAACATCGCCAGCCTCAGCGTGGAGCGCTACATGGCCATCTGCCACCCCTTCAAAGCCAAGAGCATCATGTCCCGCAGCCGCACCAAGAAGTTCATCAGCTGCATCTGGATCGCCTCCTTCCTGCTCGCCATCCCCATGATCTTCACCATGGGGCAGATCTACGGCAAGGACCAGGATCCCGACTCCCTCATCTGCACCGCCATCGTGGACACCTCCACGCTGAAGACGGTCATCCAGGTAAGGGGCCGGGGCCGGGCAGCCGCCTCCTCCCCCGGCTGGCCAAACTTTGCGGAGCCGGGAGGGGCAGGAGGGGGAGGATGGAGCGGGGACCGGCTCAGGAATGGGGATGTCCCGGGCAGCCCTGACGGGACTCACCGGCCCGGGGTGCGCTCAGAAGGGATTTGTGGGGGTCTCGGCTCCGCTTGCTGCGCCCCTCCCCGCACCCGCTCCCGCCCCACCACTCTGAGCTGAGACCTTGCACCGGGGTAAATCCTGCTCCGTGATTAATCCGACCCCGGGCCTGTGCAACACTCCCCGGAGTTCCTTCCCGTGCCCGGAGCTCCCCTTGTCCCGGTCCGGAGCTCCTGGTGCCGCACAGCCCGGGACAGCCGGCCCCGCTCCGCCGTGTCGCGCTGAGGACTCTCGGGTCCCCCCGCAAAGGTGGCAGTTCATCGCCAGAAACCCCCAAATCTCCACCCTTTCTCTGCATTTTCTTCATCTCCTTCCCTTCTGCTGGAAAGCACCCAGCAAGTTCAGGGGGAATAAAACCATCTCCCCACCTCTCCCAGTTCCCTGTGTTGATCCAGAGCCCTTTTCTTCAGTGTAGTGACAGCTCCTAATTTCAGAAAGTTTTGGACACAGGGTGTAGCACGGGCATCTGAAAAGGAGCTGCATCGTGGAAGCCAGAGGCTGCTATTTTTGCTGTTTTGGGGAAATCCGTAGCTGGTTTAATCAGCAGCCCCTCCTGACTTCAGCAGGGCTCTGCTGCTCTCCACACAGCGCTAAATCCAACACGCCCATGCGTGGAACGGATTTCAGCATCAGCACTTGCCGTGCTCCAGTGCTCTGGCGGGCTGAGGCATTTGTTTACTGGAGCATTGGCCTTGAAAAATGTAAGAGACACGGAAGGAGGGACAGAAGAGAGCAAGACACCAATCTCCACAGTCCCCTTGGCTGCCAGGCTTGCATGTGATAGCTGCTCAATTTTTTATTTGGAACATGAATTTCAGGTGGGGTTAATCAGAGGGCAGTTGGAATTTAAAGCTGCATGTGTACTGGAGTCTTTGGGATGTTCCCACACTGAAAGAGAGGGAACTTAAATGAATCAGAACCATTCCTTCCCATTAAAAGCAGGTGAGGGTTTGTGCATTTAGATTTAAGACCGGAGCCTGTAAATGTTTAGACATAACTCTCCCAGTTTCCCCTCTGTACTGTTCCAGTAAACCAAAATCAAGCCCTGATAGGAGCCCTGGATTCCCTCTGCGTTTTGTCACGATCCCTAACTTTGATCTGAGGTGGTGAGGGCTGCATTTCTCCTGTAGATGCCTGGAAGGTTTTGTCAGCAGCAGCCCAGTGTACTTAACCCAAATTCTCTGCTCTCTGAGGAGACGTGAGCCATCTGATTTGAGAACAATGGGACTGAAATGCATTATTTCCACTCATCTTCCTCCCAGGATTAAACTGATGCTCATTGTTACCATGGTAGGGCTAAAACCAGAGGATTATTTCCTATCCATATCTTTGGAGATTACACTTTAAACAATTCTCAGTGTACCTTACAGTCTTACAATTATTCAGGCTATACCTTATTCCATTAGCCAAGTCAGGAGAAGGCAGACATGAATGTTCTATGTGTATGTGAAGTTCAGCTGTGGGCTTTTCCTCATGTGTATATATTTAATTAACTAGTGAACTAATTTAAAAGTTAAAAGAAAGAGGCAGCTGTTGGGGGAGAAGGAAGAACCAAACCCCAAACCACGTCAATCTGTTCCTCCTCGGGAGATCTGGCTGCAAAAGTGGCTTTGCCAGGACAGGAAGGTTGTTCCGTGGTTTCACTCCATTCCTCTGAGCACAGGGAAGCATCACACAATGTGAGGCAGGGCCCTGGACCGGGGAAGGCTCTGGAGTGAATAAGCAAAGCAGCTGCAAGTCAGGTTTGAAGTGCGTTAATGGAAACCATCGCACAGCGTGTGAGCCGGCGCTCTCACGTCCTAAGCTGTGCAGAGGTTTAAAAAAAGACAAATGATGGAAGATCCGGGAGGGAAAGGGCAGTGCTGATGTGGAGTGTGACGTGCAGAGGTCTTGCTGGGTGGCAATCTGGAGCCCTGGTCTTTCGTGGTGCGTTCAAGCTGCTCCAGAGCGTCTCTGCATCTCTTTGCGTTCATTTTCTGTCTTTAAATTAAGGAGAGCAATGATGCACTTGCTCGAGCTGGCAAATCACTTGTAATAAATCACTCAACATATTTCACTCCTATTCCTGTTTGGCAAACTGTCTAAAGCAAACTGGCACTTTTTTTTTGGAAGCCATTAGTTCTCCAAGTGGTTTTATTCGTTGACTGATTGAAAGCCTGTCCCAGAAGAGGGCAATTGTAACCATTTATATCCTCAGAGCCCAGTGTGAGCTATGGTTTTGCTGGGATCATTACACGAGAATGATCCTCTCTGAACTGGAACAAGCTTCCTGGAAAAACTATTTCACAGAATCACAGAATATTCTGAGTTGGAAGGGCCTATTTCATTGCAGTAATTTAACATATCTGATTTTGAAAAAATTCCTCTGTATTTGCTTTGAATAGTCAAGTTTTAATGGACATTCCTGAGTGAAATTAGACTGAATGTGAACAACCAGGTTTCCTTGTAATAATAACAAAAAAGTAATTATTCAGACAGCACTCAGGATATTTGGTTCTTGCACATATTAACTCACACCACTTAAGCTCCACAACAACTGTAAGAGGTAATTACTGATATTCTTCTAGCAATTACAAATTGTTCAGGGCAGCACATAATCAGGAAGAGCAGTGAGTGAGATGTTCTGCAGGGTGACACTGTGTGTCCACCAGGCACATCTCACCTCTTGCCATCGAGGCATAAGCCCTGTGTGGCCTCTGATATTGAATTCTTCGAACCATTTCCCATCTGTGCTCATCACTGTCCTTGCAGCTGCTTAAATCAGCCTGTGGATCTGGTTTATTGTGTGTTCTCCACTGCCAAGTTTTCTTGTTGCTTCTGTCAGTCAGGGACGTCTGGTTGGGATTTTGGCATCCACGTGGTAACAGGAGTAAGTCCATTATAGCCACATTATTTAGGTCTAGTAAACTCTTTAGCTGGCAGACATCCTCTGAAAAGCACTGTAGCCAATTTTAGGTTCTTTTTTCCACATAGATTAAACACCTCTTAAAGCCACACAAGTAAATTCATGTTTTCATGGCACTTCAGCTGGAGGAGGTTTTAAAGCTCCTTGTTGAGGCAGCAATAGGTACGAGAGTTCTGATGCAGGATGAGAGATTTCCCCTGTTCACTTGAGGGTCTGTGCCTGTGGGATTGGCTCTGGGACCAGCTTCCCCAAAACAGGATCCCCCTGAGTGTCCTGATCTACCATGTGCAGCCCCGTGTGCCATTAACCCTGCACACTCTCAGCCCTGATTTCCAAAAAGCTCTGAATTTTACTGACCAGATGCTCTGCAAATTGATTTTCCTGCTTCTTACTTTTTTACCTTCATACCTGTTTTCTGGAGAGGTTCACAGCAGAACCTGGGGAAAGAGGGGAAGCTGAAAGAAATACCTGGAACCCTGGTGCCCCGTCAGTCCCTACACACGGAGCCGGCAGCTCCTCCAGCTAAAATCCCAGGATTTTATCTGGGCTGGGCACATGAGCAAGGGGAGCTGGGTGTGGGCAGCTCCTGGCACCCCAAAATTCATAGGAGGAGGATGTTTTCCCCACTGGCATGGCACAGCCTGCTGCAAAATGTCCCCTAAGTTACGGCAAGTGCCTGGGTAGAGTGTCTGACACATGCTAATGTTTTATTTGCACGGACAGCTGGTGTGATCCCATTTATTAAAACACATGGCAGCAGGCCCTGCTCCTCCATAAACTGCCACAGCTCCAGCAGCTCCGAGTTGCTCATTTGTTAGGGCAGCACTTGGGGAGCTCCTCTGGACCTCCTCACCCTTCTGAAGGATGCTGTGGATCTGCTCTGCCTCAGCCCACCCTGCGTGGCTGCAGCTCACCCGTCCCTCCAGAGCCCTCGTTTATTGTGTTTTATGAAGCCTGCTCACAGTTTGGATGATTTGTAGAGTAAATTACTCTGCACATGAAACAACTGCTCGCCCAAGGGGCTCCTCAGCTTTATTTCTGCCTACATTTCTTCGTGCAATGCCTTTGAAGGGACCTGCCAAAGAGCCTCAGGTGTGAAGGGGATGGAAAAGAAGGACTAGGAGTCTTGACATCCATTACCATGCTCCCTACACACTCTTCCAAGGTCATCTATTCAATTCCCATTAATCTGAGAGGCTCACAGAGTTATTAATTCCATGTACAATGCTGCAAACACTCCCTTACACTTTCCTCTGTAGAGAAGCACCTTGGCAGGGTGGTTGGATGTGCTCACTGCTCTGGTGCTGTGGAAGGCAGGGCCCTGCCCACCATCAGATCTGTGGTGCCAGGTAAATAAACATGAGAAGCATTTCTCCATATTACGTGAAAATAGCAAGCCATAAAACCAGGTGGCTGAATTCTCTCCAGGTTTGCTGACAAATCCTATCCAGGATTAGTCAATGGTTCAGGAATCCTGTGTTTATACTGGTATTGACTAGAGGAATTGAAGTTGATTTCTTTTCCTTAAGCCACAGCCAAACTCCTTCTTTGGCTTTTAATAACAGTGCTGTTCTAAATCACTCACTACACCAGAGAAGTCCTGAGTGCCACTCACCCCTCTGATGGCACCACAAATGGCACCTTTGTGGCAGGACTGTGTCTCATCAGGTCACGGTGCTGCCACTCCCTCAGGGAGACAAGAAAATGAAGATTTTGGTGTGTAAATGTGTCTGGATCCATCCCCACAGCGATGGAGAGGGACCCCCGCCCCAGCAGCGATGCCCATCTGTTGTGATGGGAGCATCCCTAAAAAGCTGCCTTTTTTTTCATGGACTATTCAGGGAACCCAGGGCTTTAACTCAGCATATGCACGACAGCCCAGCCTGCCTAATCCCAGCCCGTTTACACTCTGCTCTGTCTCGCAGCTAGATCTAATTTAAATAAGCTCTTGTGTTCATTGCTTTACATAACCACTTGGCCTGCTGTGTTTTGCCAGTTCTTACATAATTTCTTCTCTTTTTTCCCCCCAATTGGTTTTAATTCACTTGATTTCTTTTTCCCTCCCCCTTCCCAAGATGTCAGCTGGAGAGATAATAAAAAACGAGGAAATGTGGCTGATCGATTTAGCTCTTTGGTTTTCCTCTTACCAGCAGCTTGTGAAGGCAGAAGAGATGAAGGTAATCTTGTAGTTGCTTTTCCCAGAGAAAAAAAAAAAATCCAAAAACCTTCATCTGCCTTTAATCTTTCAGATCATTTAAAACAGCCATTTAATTGTCATCTCCCTGCTTCCTCCCTCCTTTCCCTTAAAGACTTTCACTCTCGTCTCTGTGCAGCATCTGCTCGAGACTCACAGATGGCACTTTTTGCTTCCTGACGTTTAGAAACGCTTCTGTGTCCTGCCCGAGGCAGGCAGGATGGGCAGCATCCCCCTGTGGGACATAGGGGTGCCTGGGTGGGGGACAGGGGACAATTTGGGCTTCCACGGTGTCCCCACTGCCTTTTCCCTGCTGTGAAATCGCCCCTTGCTGAGGGTCACGGGACAGTGGGTGAGCAAAGGTGTCCGAGGGGTCCTGGGCTGCTGACGAGGTGGGAAGTGTGAGCCCTAAAGCAGAGAACATTAAATGCCAAACCCATCAGTGCCAGTGCTGAAACCCCTCCTTTCCCTCACATTAAGCAGATGAATCTGGGTTTTTTACATTCCCAATCTCCCTGGTTGCTCTTTGCCCTCCAGGACAAGCCACTCGCACCGTGTGAAGCTGGAGATGCCTCCAATGCCCAGCTCACTCGTCGTGCCCCAGTAACATCTCCCCCACGTCTTGCCTCCCATGGATACCATTTCTTCTATCCAATTGCAAAGTGTCTTAGGTGTGGGATTAAAAAAACCCCAACATATAATGATGATAAATCAGTTGAGCTGATGAGTTATTTGGAAAACAAGTGCTTGGGTTTAGAAAAGGTGGTGATGGTGGAGTACTAACCCTGACTGGGGAGCAAATTTCTGAGCTGATGGTTCATTCCCAGTATTTTTCTGCATTCACTTGTTAAATTTTCCGTGTATGGGAAGAAAATATTAGTGAGACAAATTTGTATTCCCTTACTCAAGTGCCTTGTCTGTGGAGTCCATCCTCCTTCTCTCTCCCTGGGGTACCAGAAACTCATCTTCACCCCTTCTCCTGCCAGGACAGAGATGCTGTGGCACAGGGCTGTACTGTGTGACTCCCATCCTTGGTCTTTGGAGAGGATGCATCTGGTGGGCTGGAGGAGCTGCTCACCTGCAGGTGGTTTCAGCGTGTGAGATTTGCTCCTTGTCTTCTGTGGCTTTTTCACTTCAGTAATTCTCAGTACAGAGTGCACTGCTGGGCATGGCTCCATGGGGGCCTTTCCTCTCCCAGGAAAAAAAAAAATATATAGAATGGACAAGGTCTTTTTAGCTGAACTTTTTCTTTTGAGGAAAAGTTCAGTGAGGTTTCTTTGAAGCTTTTGAGTTCTCATGGGCTAGGGGCAATTGTCAGCTGAAGACAGAAATCAAAGGGATGAGATTTTCCCAGGAGAAATGGAAAAAAATAACAAGGAGAAAATGTAAACTTTCATAAAGCCTAGGATTTGAAAAGGGAGAAGCATCATCTGTTTTATGCAAAATGCCCATGAAAAAGCTGTGAGTACCTCTGAACTGGAGAGTCGTGGGCAGAGCAGGAAGAATGCTCAGTATCACTGAATCAGGGAGGCATTGGAAGGGCAGCTGTGCCAGGGGCCGTGCCCTGGGTTGGNCTGAGGGTCACGGGACAGTGGGTGAGCAAAGGTGTCCGAGGGGTCCTGGGCTGCTGACGAGGTGGGAAGTGTGAGCCCTAAAGCAGAGAACATTAAATGCCAAACCCATCAGTGCCAGTGCTGAAACCCCTCCTTTCCCTCACATTAAGCAGATGAATCTGGGTTTTTTACATTCCCAATCTCCCTGGTTGCTCTTTGCCCTCCAGGACGAGCCACTCGCACCGTGTGAAGCTGGAGATGCCTCCAATGCCCAGCTCACTCATCGTGCCCCGGTAACATCTCCCCCACGTCTTGCCTCCCATGGATCCCATTTCTTGTATCCAATTGAAAAGTCTCTTAGGTGTGGGATTAAAAAAACCCCAACATATAATGATGATAAATCAGTTGAGCTGATGAGTTATTTGGAAAACAAGTGCATGGGTTTAGAAAAGGTGGTGATGGTGGAGTACTAACCCTGACTGGGGAGCAAATTTCTGAGCTGATGGTTCATTCCCAGTATTTTTCTGCATTCACTTGTTAAATTTTCTGTGTATGGGAAGAAAATATTAGTGAGACAAATTTGTATTCCCTTACTCAAGTGCCTTGTCTGTGGAGTCCATCCTCCTTCTCTCTCCCTGGGGTACCAGAAACTCATCTTCACCCCTTCTCCTGCCAGGACAGAGATGCTGTGGCACAGGGCTGTACTGTGTGACTCCCATCCTTGGTCTTTGGAGAGGATGCATCTGGTGGGCTGGAGGAGCTGCTCACCTGCAGGTGGTTTCAGCGTGTGAGATTTGTCTCCTGTGGCTTTTTCACTTCAGTAATTCTCAGTGCAGAGTGCACTGCTGGGCATGGCTCCATGGGGGCCTTTCCTCTCCCAGGAAAAAAAAAAATATATAGAATGGACAAGGTCTTTTTAGCTGAACTTTTTCTTTTGAGGAAAAGTTCAGTGAGGTTTCTTTGAAGCTTTTGAGTTCTCATGGGCTAGGGGCAATTGTCAGCTGAAGACAGAAATCAAAGGGATGAGATTTTCCCAGGAGAAATGGAAAAAAATAACAAGGAGAAAATGTAAACTTTCATAAAGCCTAGGATTTGAAAAGGGAGAAGCATCATCTGTTTTATGCAAAATGCCCATGAAAAAGCTGTGAGTACCTCTGAACTGGAGAGTCGTGGGCAGAGCAGGAAGAATGCTCAGTATCACTGAATCAGGGAGGCATTGGAAGGGCAGCTGTGCCAGGGGCCGTGCCCTGGGTTGGGTGGCACTGCTCATGGCTGTGTTGTCACCTGCAGGGGAGCAGCCCCTTGCTGTCCTGTATCAGGTTCATCCAGGGATGTCCCTGCTGCCTCCTCCTCCTGGGCAGCTCAGCCTTGCTGCTGGTCCCCTCCTGCCAGGCTCAGCCTCATGGTGCTCCCTGCTGCCTGGGCTCTGCTCTCAGGGCTTTGTGAGGTGTCAACACCAGAGTAGGGGCAATCTCACCCCTTAACCATCTCATTTTCTTCCTCCTTTAACCTCGAAAAAAGGGGTTCATCACCTTACCAGCGTCACCCAGACCTGGGAGCAGGGACCTGCTGCAGATCTGCCACGAGCACTTTGATGCAGGATGACACTTGGCTCAGCAGACCCCTATTTTTGATCAGGACTCCAAGGAGCTAATTAATATAGTCATTGCAATGCCACATGCTATTAATTTTAACTTAATTAAGAACAAAGGATGTCTGCACTGCTGAACCGAGCAAATGTGGTCCTAATACGTGGTAGGACTGTCGTACCACCTTGTTCCCTTGGAGAATTTGTTTAATAAGTCCATAACTATTTGAGTTTGTTCAATAAGAAATTAACCCACTTTCCCCTCCTATTCAATGATTTTTTTCAAAACCATCTTATAAAAATGCAGCTCACACAGCTGCTGGGAAAGTTTAACTCATTACTCGCNAACTTTTTCTTTTGAGGAAAAGTTCAGTGAGGTTTCTTTGAAGCTTTTGAGTTCTCATGGGCTAGGGGCAATTGTCAGCTGAAGACAGAAATCAAAGGGATGAGATTTTCCCAGGAGAAATGGAAAAAAATAACAAGGAGAAAATGTAAACTTTCATAAAGCCTAGGATTTGAAAAGGGAGAAGCATCATCTGTTTTATGCAAAATGCCCATGAAAAAGCTGTGAGTACCTCTGAACTGGAGAGTCGTGGGCAGAGCAGGAAGAATGCTCAGTATCACTGAATCAGGGAGGCATTGGAAGGGCAGCTGTGCCAGGGGCCGTGCCCTGGGTTGGGTGGCACTGCTCATGGCTGTGTTGTCACCTGCAGGGGAGCAGCCCCTTGCTGTCCTGTATCAGGTTCATCCAGGGATGTCCCTGCTGCCTCCTCCTCCTGGGCAGCTCAGCCTTGCTGCTGGTCCCCTCCTGCCAGGCTCAGCCTCATGGTGCTCCCTGCTGCCTGGGCTCTGCTCTCAGGGCTTTGTGAGGTGTCAACACCAGAGTAGGGGCAATCTCACCCCTTAACCATCTCATTTTCTTCCTCCTTTAACCTCGAAAAAAGGGGTTCATCACCTTACCAGCGTCACCCAGACCTGGGAGCAGGGACCTGCTGCAGATCTGCCACGAGCACTTTGATGCAGGATGACACTTGGCTCAGCAGACCCCTATTTTTGATCAGGACTCCAAGGAGCTAATTAATATAGTCATTGCAATGCCACATGCTATTAATTTTAACTTAATTAAGAACAAAGGATGTCTGCACTGCTGAACCGAGCAAATGTGGTCCTAATACGTGGTAGGACTGTCGTACCACCTTGTTCCCTTGGAGAATTTGTTTAATAAGTCCATAACTATTTGAGTTTGTTCAATAAGAAATTAACCCACTTTCCCCTCCTATTCAATGATTTTTTTCAAAACCATCTTATAAAAATGCAGCTCACACAGCTGCTGGGAAAGTTTAACTCATTACTCGCATCACTATTGATTCCTCCTGCAAAGACCTTACATTTTATCCCCACGGGGGTAATTTATACATTTTAATACACTCATTTAACTAAAAAAAAAACCTCAATCCTTTGAGTTTCCCATGTTTCATTTTTTATTGCTGTCAGTCATGGGCTTGTGACACTGACATCCTTGTTCCTTAAATCCAAGTGTGTCACGTTTGATAAAGCACTGTAGGCATGAGGAGAAGGATAGGTTCAGACTAATAAAGAGATTATTTGACCTCAAGGTACAACGATGGGGAGCTGTGTGTGCCCCAAACACTTAATAGACTGCACTTACTAACCCAAGGAGCAAACTCTGCCTCATGCTTGTCTCCCTCACAGCTTGCAGGTGTTTCCTGGCCAATGCAGGATGGAAAATCCCTTGAAAGGGAAAAAAAAAAGGCAGGAATTTGGTCAGAAAGTATCTCAGAGTGCAGCAGTCCAGAGGAGCAGGGCACATGGCCAGCCTGGCACTCTGAACCCAGCCTGGAGGTCAAACCATGCCAGGAAACAAATAATAAATACCTATAATAGCCTGTAATAAATAAATAGCCTGTAAATAAACAGCCTACTAAATAGCCTGTAATACCTAAGGCTCCACGAGGCCGAGAGAAGCTGCTGTTTTCCAAAGAAAAACGCTGAGGAAAAGCAGCAATAAAGTAACCAAGAAGTTCACTTCTCCTTTGGGATAAGTTCTTCTTTTCTCCCTTGAAAGTCTAATTGAACTTTCTTCGCTCCCATCCTCAGCAGCCCAAGGGGAGGCTCCAGCACAGCCTCCTGCCTGCTCAGCCTTTAAGGAGAAAATCCATAAGCAGGGTGTGGGGAGGGGGAGAGGGAAGCAGAAGTGTCCAAAATACTTCCAGCACTCNCATAATTTCTTCTCTTTTTTCCCCCCAATTGGTTTCAATTCACTTGATTTCTTTTTCCCTCCCCCTTCCCAAGATGTCAGCTGGAGAGATAATAAAAAACGAGGAAATGTGGCTGATCGATTTAGCTCTTTGGTTTTCCTCTTACCAGCAGCTTGTGAAGGCAGAAGAGATGAAGGTAATCTTGTAGTTGCTTTTCCCAGAGAAAAAAAAAAAATCCAAAAACCTTCATCTGCCTTTAATCTTTCAGATCATTTAAAACAGCCATTTAATTGTCATCTCCCTGCTTCCTCCCTCCTTTCCCTTAAAGACTTTCACTCTCGTCTCTGTGCAGCATCTGCTCGAGACTCACAGATGGCACTTTTTGCTTCCTGACGTTTAGAAACGCTTCTGTGTCCTGCCCGAGGCAGGCAGGATGGGCAGCATCCCCCTGTGGGACACAGGGGTGCCTGGGTGGGGGACAGGGGACAATTTGGGCTTCCACGGTGTCCCCACTGCCTTTTCCCTGCTGTGAAATCGCCCCTTGCTGAGGGTCACGGGACAGTGGGTGAGCAAAGGTGTCCGAGGGGTCCTGGGCTGCTGACGAGGTGGGAAGTGTGAGCCCTAAAGCAGAGAACATTAAATGCCAAACCCATCAGTGCCAGTGCTGAAACCCCTCCTTTCCCTCACATTAAGCAGATGAATCTGGGTTTTTTACATTCCCAATCTCCCTGGTTGCTCTTTGCCCTCCAGGACGAGCCACTCGCACCGTGTGAAGCTGGAGATGCCTCCAATGCCCAGCTCACTCATCGTGCCCCGGTAACATCTCCCCCACGTCTTGCCTCCCATGGATCCCATTTCTTGTATCCAATTGAAAAGTCTCTTAGGTGTGGGATTAAAAAAACCCCAACATATAATGATGATAAATCAGTTGAGCTGATGAGTTATTTGGAAAACAAGTGCATGGGTTTAGAAAAGGTGGTGATGGTGGAGTACTAACCCTGACTGGGGAGCAAATTTCTGAGCTGATGGTTCATTCCCAGTATTTTTCTGCATTCACTTGTTAAATTTTCCGTGTATGGGAAGAAAATATTAGTGAGACAAATTTGTATTCCCTTACTCAAGTGCCTTGTCTGTGGAGTCCATCCTCCTTCTCTCTCCCTGGGGTACCAGAAACTCATCTTCACCCCTTCTCCTGCCAGGACAGAGATGCTGTGGCACAGGGCTGTACTGTGTGACTCCCATCCTTGGTCTTTGGAGAGGATGCATCTGGTGGGCTGGAGGAGCTGCTCACCTGCAGGTGGTTTCAGCGTGTGAGATTTGTCTCCTGTGGCTTTTTCACTTCAGTAATTCTCAGTACAGAGTGCACTGCTGGGCATGGCTCCATGGGGGCCTTTCCTCTCCCAGGAAAAAAAAAAATATATAGAATGGACAAGGTCTTTTTAGCTGAACTTTTTCTTTTGAGGAAAAGTTCAGTGAGGTTTCTTTGAAGCTTTTGAGTTCTCATGGGCTAGGGGCAATTGTCAGCTGAAGACAGAAATCAAAGGGATGAGATTTTCCCAGGAGAAATGGAAAAAAATAACAAGGAGAAAATGTAAACTTTCATAAAGCCTAGGATTTGAAAAGGGAGAAGCATCATCTGTTTTATGCAAAATGCCCATGAAAAAGCTGTGAGTACCTCTGAACTGGAGAGTCGTGGGCAGAGCAGGAAGAATGCTCAGTATCACTGAATCAGGGAGGCATTGGAAGGGCAGCTGTGCCAGGGGCCGTGCCCTGGGTTGGGTGGCACTGCTCATGGCTGTGTTGTCACCTGCAGGGGAGCAGCCCCTTGCTGTCCTGTATCAGGTTCATCCAGGGATGTCCCTGCTGCCTCCTCCTCCTGGGCAGCTCAGCCTTGCTGCTGGTCCCCTCCTGCCAGGCTCAGCCTCATGGTGCTCCCTGCTGCCTGGGCTCTGCTCTCAGGGCTTTGTGAGGTGTCAGCAGCCGGAGTAGGGGCAATCTCACCCCTTAACCATCTCATTTTCTTCCTCCTTTAACCTCGAAAAAAGGGGTTCATCACCTTACCAGCGTCACCCAGACCTGGGAGCAGGGACCTGCTGCAGATCTGCCACGAGCACTTTGATGCAGGATGACACTTGGCTCAGCAGACCCCTATTTTTGATCAGGACTCCAAGGAGCTAATTAATATAGTCATTGCAATGCCACATGCTATTAATTTTAACTTAATTAAGAACAAAGGATGTCTGCACTGCTGAACCGAGCAAATGTGGTCCTAATACGTGGTAGGACTGTCGTACCACCTTGTTCCCTTGGAGAATTTGTTTAATAAGTCCATAACTATTTGAGTTTGTTCAATAAGAAATTAACCCACTTTCCCCTCCTATTCAATGATTTTTTTCAAAACCATCTTATAAAAATGCAGCTCACACAGCTGCTGGGAAAGTTTAACTCATTACTCGCATCACTATTGATTCCTCCTGCAAAGACCTTACATTTTATCCCCACGGGGGTAATTTATACATTTTAATACACTCATTTAACTAAAAAAAAAACCTCAATCCTTTGAGTTTCCCATGTTTCATTTTTTATTGCTGTCAGTCATGGGCTTGTGACACTGACATCCTTGTTCCTTAAATCCAAGTGTGTCACGTTTGATAAAGCACTGTAGGCATGAGGAGAAGGATAGGTTCAGACTAATAAAGAGATTATTTGACCTCAAGGTACAACGATGGGGAGCTGTGTGTGCCCCAAACACTTAATAGACTGCACTTACTAACCCAAGGAGCAAACTCTGCCTCATGCTTGTCTCCCTCACAGCTTGCAGGTGTTTCCTGGCCAATGCAGGATGGAAAATCCCTTGAAAGGGAAAAAAAAAAGGCAGGAATTTGGTCAGAAAGTATCTCAGAGTGCAGCAGTCCAGAGGAGCAGGGCACATGGCCAGCCTGGCACTCTGAACCCAGCCTGGAGGTCAAACCATGCCAGGAAACAAATAATAAATACCTATAATAGCCTGTAATAAATAAATAGCCTGTAAATAAACAGCCTACTAAATAGCCTGTAATACCTAAGGCTCCACGAGGCCGAGAGAAGCTGCTGTTTTCCAAAGAAAAACGCTGAGGAAAAGCAGCAATAAAGTAACCAAGAAGTTCACTTCTCCTTTGGGATAAGTTCTTCTTTTCTCCCTTGAAAGTCTAATTGAACTTTCTTCGCTCCCATCCTCAGCAGCCCAAGGGGAGGCTCCAGCACAGCCTCCTGCCTGCTCAGCCTTTAAGGAGAAAATCCATAAGCAGGGTGTGGGGAGGGGGAGAGGGAAGCAGAAGTGTCCAAAATACTTCCAGCACTCATAGAGCTTGGGCTGACACCATAAACCTCACTAAACAGGTTAATTTTTCTCCAAAATGAGTTTCTCAGGGCACCAGTGATGGAACTTGCCACCGCTTTTCCCTTGAGCAAGTCATGCAGATGAACAGAGCTGCACAGTCCACTGCTAGCAGCTCTCACACTTGGGTCTGCAGTCAACAGGGGAACAGTGTTTGACTTAAATATGGCCTTTAATTTATTTATAACTGCATATCCACCACTCAGTATCATATTTAATGCAAATAACATTCAAGTGAAATCCCCACTGAGAGGCACATTATGAAGATTAACAGCCTGGCTTTTCTGTTACTCTGGTTCACACACTGTTGATTTGTGCCCTGTGCTTTGTGGGCAAGCACTGGCAATATCTGAATCCAGAAAGCTATATCTAAGCCTGCTGTTTTGCAAAAATCAGTGCCCAAGAGCCTGCTTGTGATTCCACAGCCAAAGAAAAGGAGTAGAGGCATGAAAACCTCTGGGAAATGCTGACATCCAGGTAGGTGAGAACCTAGAGAAGCTGGTTTAGCTGGTCACGCAATAGGGCACTGGAGAGGGGTTTATTTCTTTTAATCACATAACCCACTTTTCTTTTAAACAGGCTGTCAGGAAAATTAATCTCACCAAGTTTAAGATGATACTGAACATATTCTCATGCCCTGAAATTGTGTGGAGCTGTTTTATTCCTTTGGATCTTTGTGGGGTGAATTTGTCAGGTGTAATGCCATGGGCCCAGCCCCTCACTGTGGAATTTGCTAATAGGTTTGCGTGGGTTTGTGGCTGCTGTGGGTCATTCCCTGTTCCTCCCTCTGTTCACCTTTCATGGAGGAGAAATGTGACCAACATCACACTGTGAAATGTGCCCAAAGCTGTTTGTTGCCCCACCAGAGTGATGCCACTTGTTCCCTGTGTCATCGTACAGGTTCTGGCTCTCTCACTGCTACACTTGTTGCTTGCTGAGAGCTTGTCTCTCGTGGCAAAGGGGAAGGGAAACCCCTCCCCTCCTTTCTCCAGGAGGGAGTCAAGCAGTGGTGAAACTCCCAGGGGCAGCTGCTGCTCGAGGGCAGCGTTGGAGTATCAGAAGGGAATAACCAGCCCAGCTTTAACTGGAGAGGGTTCAGTGCGATGGCAGCATGGCCAGAAGCACTGCCTGCTCTGATGGTTGTTTTCCAAGAGCACCCTGGAGCCAAGGAAATACCATTTATTCTTTAGTATCTAGCAAGAAAGGGAGTTTGTTCGAAGACAGAGCACTAGCAGCTGCAACAGCCATTTTTCCGAGTCAAAGGAAACAGCAGAAGCCTATTAGACCTCGTGTCACTGCTGAATACTCTGCTTGGGAGCAGCAAAAAGCTCAGGGAGTTTCCAGCTGAGCTCCATTATGGATGCATTTCCCCTCAGTTCATCACAAGCCGAAGTATGGGGGGGCCACAGGCAGTGTGTCCCAGGGCAGTGCTTCCAGTGAGAACAAAACCACAATCACCCAAAGAAAGGAGCTTTTCCAAGGGGCCAGGGCAGAGAGGGGATAATAACAGCAAAACACAGAGAGCCTGTGGCTCCCAGCACCCAGTGCCCAAGCTCAGCTCCCAGCCACAAACCGTCCCTGCTCCTCCCAGATCCCATCAGCTCCCACTGCTGCTTCCCATGGTCTCTGTTTCAGCAAGGTTTCAGCTCAGTGCAATCCCTTGCCAACCTCAGTTCCCCCTCTGCAGGGTGGTTCCCACTGCATGAGGGGCAGGCTGAGAGCTCAAGGAGATGCTTGGAAGGAAGAGAAGTGTTTTGGGTTAAAAACAGGGATGGGGCTTCAGGACAGAGCTGTGCCTGAGGGAGCTGCTCTGCTTCTTTATGGGAAAGAGCAGGCATCTTGCTCACCAGTGATATTCATGTTTGGGGTCCTGTAGGAAAAGAGAAGGAAGATGAAGCGTGGCAGGAGCTATTTATTTTTGAGAATGAGATGCCAGCTGCATTACTGCTTTCCAGCTCTATCTCTTCCCAGCAAATGAGTCTCCAACCCCTGTCCCTCCCTGCCTAGCCCGAGTTCCTCTAAAAAGGGCTAGAGATTTGATCTGCAGGGAATGGTTTTATCAGAGGGAGATGAAGAAGAAGGTCTTTCCCTTTCATGATTGCTTTTATCTTCCCTCTTCCCCCTGTTATCAGTGGAGATATTGCAAGAAAGACTGTTACAAATATAGTGAACAGCCAGAAATAAAGCTTGCTGGTGTCTTCATTACTTTAGAAAGAGTGTGGTTGGGAAAGGGGAAATCTCTGGTCAGACCCTAGAGGTTTTTTCATATTGTGTAGTGCTGTGCTAAGCTTCATCCCTTAAATATTGCCCAGGCAGAAGTTGCTTTTCAGGGCCCTCAGGAGCTGCCCCCCTCACTGGGAGGTTATGTCGCTGTGCTCTTGCATAAACCAAGTTCAAATAATGTTTCTGTTTTCTGCTCCAAAGGTCGCTGTTTTTTTCCCCCCATGAAATAATGGAAAACTTTGTTAAACTCATCAACTATTTAGGGAAAAATGCAATTTACTCAGTTTCAATTAAAAGAAAACACCCAAAGCAATAAAAAACCCACTGGCAGCCTGTAGGAAGTAGAAGCAAAGAGGCAAGGGCAGAAACAGGGCAAGAAATGACAGTTTTATAAACCTTCTGCTGGGTAGGGATAGAAGAGGTCTTTGTGCCTGCAAAACAAAACTGTTTTTTCTGTAAAGCAACTATTGACTGGAGCTCTACAACTGCAGCTGGAGCTGCACACAGCAGCCACACGCCTGCAAACAGACCGACTTCCTCCCCACTGGATTCAGAAGAGACAGGCAATGCTTTCCCTTGGTGCTCTAAATCAGAGCTGTGCTTTCAAATTCAGGAAAAAAAAAAACCCACATTCCAGGAGATTTTTCAGGAGAAGGAGTTGGTTCAGGTGATTTGCAAGACTTTTCCTTTTTTCCCCAGGTTTACAGGGCTGCAGCAGCGTGGCTGTGCCAAGTGCCTTTCACTGGGGCTGTGTCTGTCAGGGTGCAATGCCCGATTTTCCATGTGGATTTGCAGTAACACCTTTCCTGAGCCAGCCTCGTGGCAGCAGAGGGGAGCTTGCTTAAAAGGCCACGTGTATCGATCGGGCTGCGGAGATTATCTTGACTTGTGGCCTCTGGGTACTGTCGAGACACGACTGAAGCACAGCTGAAAATCTTCTGGGCATTAATTCCTCTTCAGCAATGGGTTTCTTTCCTCTTTGGGAGGCTGGTCCACACCTCAGGTCCTTACACTTTTGAGGGTCAGTCTCTGTTTCTAGGCAATTAGTGATGGGACACGGGGAAATGGCCTCATTGCACCAGGGGAGGGTCAGCTTGGATGTTGGGAAAATTTCCATACTGAGTGGCTAAGCAATGATGATTCTATGAAAACCTTAATAGTTAGCAGATTTCCCTCTATCCCTACAAATTTCACATGAGCACACTTGGAAAACCTGTTTAGTCTCCATGGAGCCATCGCATCGACCAACAGCATCCTCCTCTCCAGACCCAGCATCGCTCAGGAGCAGGGCTGCTCTCCTGCCAAGACCCAGCCCGTGCCTGGGGCCTCTCAGGTCAGCATCTCAGCACCAGGGAAACCACTCAGGTGGACAGAGAGTCTTTCTGCCTGTCTGCCTTCACTTATAAACAGACACCAGCCCCATAGATGGGGTGGTGTTGTGGTGGAGTGAGCTGGTTTCCTTCCTCAGAGCTGGTTGATCCCAATGCTTGGGAATCGCCCAGGAATGGGTTTGGCAATCAAAGAACTCTTCACCAGTGGTGAATCACAGACTCACAGAATGGTTTTAGTTGGAAGGGACCTTAAAGATCATCTCATTCCAACCCCCTGCTCTGGACAGGGATAACTTCAACTAAACCAAGTTGCTCCAAACCCCATCCAACCTGGCCTTGGACACTGCCGTGCCCGGCAGCCCAGGAGGCTGATGGGGAGAAAATCTCCCAACCCTTTCTGGGAATGAACTTGTTGAAAATTCTTACCAGCAAACATCGAGAAAGGAGCCTTGAAAAATTACTTTCCAGGCTGTGGCAGTGGTTGTTTTGACAGAGTTTTGATGCCTTCATTTGATATTCCATTGAAGCTTTGCTGGAGATAAGTGATCTCATAGAAAACAGGGCTTTTGTGTCTGGTCACAAAGAATGAATTGCAAAGACTGCTGAGGGAAGTAGAGTACTTACCCAGGGAGACAAGGATTTCAGCTGAAAATAATCATGGCTTTTGCATTTATACTTCTAGCTGCAACTTGTCAGGAATCTGCCTCCATCCAGGCTGATTGGGCTGGAAATGGGGCACACCAGTGATAAAATGGGCACTGGTCACCCCTAAGAAAACAGCTTGTTCCAAGACTTACTCACAAAATGCTCCCAGCTTCTCCCTCTGCTCACAACGTGGTGTGCAACAAAACCTGGGATGTTTTTAGGAGCACATGGTTGAGGTGGTAACGTAGATGTGAAGTGGAGCTGCTGCCCTGCCAGCCTCCCACAGCTGTTGGGTGAAGTTTTGTGTTAAAATTGTTTTAAGGTGAACGAGACAAACTTGCCTGGAGCACCAGCACCGAGCCCAGCAAAAAACGGTCTGATTAAATAAACAGAGATTTCCCTGTTATTAGTGCTGTTTAGATAACTTTGAAATGCTTATTTTTCAAAGTAAATGAATTGCATAACCCTTTTCCCTATTTTTGGCTCAAGAAGAAGTCAGTGAATTTTCTGTTTCAGAGCAGAACATTTGTGCTTTTCGCCGTGATTCAGGGAACAGTTTTTTAGTCTGAAACTGGTGTGTGGATGATTCACAGTGACACATTTTGTGTTGGCAGCAGGCCCCGCCTCGAAAGTCTCAATGCACCGTGTGGTCTGGGCTGTGCCTCTCCAAAATTTGGGCTTGAAGCTGCACTGAGTCTGGGGGAGCCAGGCTGATCCCTGGAGCACACCAAGAGTGCAAGTTGGCATCAGAGCTGCTCTGTGACAGCCTTTCTTGTTAGAGTACATCCTTATACTTGTGAAAAGTTCTTGGGTTATTTTACTTCCAGTTTTTCCATTCTTTTGCTCTACTTTCCATCATGGTTTACATGTTCTCCTCCATTTTTGATGCTTTCTGGGCATCGTTTGGTTTGAAGCTCTGGGGCTTTTTTTTCTTCTTTTTTTTTTTTAAAGCAGAGCAGGCAGGGTTGGAGTGTGGGTTGGATCTGCTTCCCAGAAGGCTGTCCTTGCTGCAGTGGAAGGAAAACAATTTCCCACCCTAGCTGTCCCTGGATTCCATCACTGCAAGTGAGAAGAGATGGAATGGTGCAAAAAGTGTTGTGGAAACTGTGCTGTTTAACTCTCCCTTTAGTGTGTGATCCATCAAAGTAATTACATGCAGCTCAGGAACCTCAGGCTGCTTCAACAACGGCATTCTCCTGTAGCTTTTCTATTTCCATCTAATTAAAATGTTATTGTTTCATTCATGTTAGTTTGCATTTTAAATAAGGAGATAGGGACAGAGCGACTGATTGGTAACTTATTCTCTGTGTGAGTAAAGATAAGCACTAATCACCCTGTCAGGCTTGTTCTTCCCTTTTCCTTATGCATCTCAGACATCAAGTTGCAAAAGAAGGGGAGAAAGAAGCTGGGGTTGGATGACACTGATTTATTTCCTCTGTTGGGTGTCAGGAGGGGAAGGTGACATGACCTTGCCCACTGCCTGAGTAGTCACTGTCTGCACGAGTTGCATTTTGAGGAATGAAGGAATGTTCCTCCCAAAACAAAGCTCTGCTTTGGAATTTAACAGGCTTCCATCTCCCCTTGCCTTTAATTTTTGCTGTGTTTCATCACCTGCCTCTTGGTTGTGTCGAGTGAGGGGCAGGGAGGAGAGCAGGGCTGGGCACGTACAGAAATACCCCTGTTGGAAACATAACTTGAAATAATCTCCATTAAAAGGTGGTGTGGCCAGGATTTGCTCCCAAAGCAGCCAGGATGCAGCAGGCACCATCCCCACCACCCAGGGGAGGCTCAGCAGCTCAGGCTCCACCAGCTTTCCCCACTCCCTGCCCACGAAGCCCCTCAGCCAGGGCGGTGATGCTCGGTGGAGGTCTGGGCACATGAGCTGGGAGCAGAGCTGTGACACCCAGCCCAGCACAGGACTGAGGTGGGATTGAGCTGGGATGTGGCCATTTAAAACCTCCCCTGCTCCAGGGGTTTCTGCAGCCCTGGAGCACGTGTGCTTTTGGAGAGTATTTTTAGCAAACTTCGGTTTACTGAGGGTCACAGAGAAGTAGAGCATCAGCATCTGGAGGAGCTGTCATTCTCCTTCCAGTCTTGCAGGAGTTATTGCATTGACTTATTTATGAGAGCAGTCAGCTCCCCTCTCCCTGTGTGTAACAATCTGCTTTACCTCTCCCAGCTCAGAGAAATAATTTCATTGTCAACCATTCTGTGCCCTTAATAAAACCTTAAAACAAGTTAAGCTTAGTTTGAGGGAAATGGAAATGTTCCCAGATTTTATGTTATTTTATTTTTTCATTCTTTCCAAACTAACCCACTCTTTCACTGTCTGAACCAGTGAGCAGTAATCACTGCTCTGGCCAAAAGGAGGGGGAGGAAATTTTTTATTTTACAAGACAACATCCAAATACTTTGAGCCCAGTAGGAGAAGCTTAATCTATTAGCTGGAAAATGCCCGTGTCAAGAATGACGAATCTGAAACCAAAATGATACCTGGAAGATGAAGATATTCAACGCTCCTGGCAGAGAAAGATCCATCAAAATGAAAGGACAGGCTGCTTCCTCCTCCTTTGTTTCAGTCCAGATGAACTTTCTTCATTTCTACACTTTTTTTTTTTGATGGGAATGGGAGAGCCAAAATACTCTGAAGGCATTGGTGGTTCACACTTGAAAACAAAGTTGTCTTGCTGTCACAGCCTCTGATGCTGAGCCTCACAAAAGCACCGATGCTTTGGGAGAAATCTTGACGTTCTCTGCCATGGCAGGACCCCAGAGAAATGTTGGGTAAGCAGGCTCCAGATGAGATCAGAGCAGGTGGGTGATCCCCAAGTTCACATTCCTTCCAGTGCTCATGGGCTGGGTTCACTGTTTCTCCTTCCTCCTCCCTTTCTACTGGAGATGTTCCTTCTGCACATGGGAGAATGATGGGATTTGTGGTTTCATGGTGAAATGATTCATTTTCAAAGGAGAAAGATGCTTGGGTCGAACCAAGAATGAATTAAGAAATTTATCAGGGATGAATTAAACAAAGCAATTAATTTGGAGTTGACCTACAGCACTTTGTGTGCAAATTAAACTTCTAGTTTGAGCTGAGGTGGATCACTTTGCTTCATTTTGGGCTTATAACCCATCTTTTTCTTCTTTCTTTTTTTTAGCTTAGGACAGTTCTGAAATGAAGCAGAAGTTCAGCATATTTTTTATTTAATATTTTGAAATGAGATGTGTTAGTGTTTCCAGGGAGAAAACAAGTGTTTATTTGAAAACACTGAAACAGTTCAACATTTCCCCCTTTTTTGTCAGTTCTGTATATTGAATTATGACAAATAGCTTTTGGTTTCCTTCCAAAAATTCATTTTGCATCAAATTCCTCTTCAGAAGATTACTTGTCCATAACTGCTGCATACCCGAGCAAGGGCTGTGTCCTGGGCCTCCAGGTTTGTAACTCCCCATCCTTCTGCCTCAGCCTGCACAGGGTGACCTGTGGGAGCTGCTGGAGCTTGAGCCAGGGACCTCCAGAAGTACAAGCACAGGGTTCTACCCTCAATTTAGAGTCTTCATTCTGCAGGAGGGGTCCAAAAACACAAAAGCTGCAAAAGCTGTTAGAGCAATTCTACGTTAGAGTAGATACTCAAAGCTCATAACACAGGTACAAGAGGCTTCAAGGACCACAAGATTTGCTTTCACTTTTCCTTGGCAATTAGAACTGCTTCATCTATTAGAAACCCCTTACAGAACAAAACCATTTTTCAGTTGTTTTTATAACTTGCATTCTCACATCTCCTCAGTCCCTGTACTTTCCATTGCCTTGCAAGAGCATGTCAAAACTCCTTAGATGCACAAAGCTCTTAAATTCTCCAAACAGATCTCCCTGGTAATATTTTTGTGCAGCTTTCACTGTGTCACTGTGATGAGTCAAAGCACATCTGATTTGGCTTCATCACTCCCTGAGCCAGGTTCCACTTCTTTTAAGCATTTTAATTAATGCATAATAAATAAGTAAACTGATACCTAAGTTGTCCCCTACAAGTTAGGCACAATCTTCTTGGCATTCTCTCTTGATTCATTTTGTTTGAAGTATCTGTCTTCAGTGTGTCTTTTTTTTAAAATTTATTTTGCTTTTGCTCCTTCACTGCTAGAGATCAAATGTTTTTCCTTGTCTGTGTCAGGTATATACCAGAGAGGTCCTGGAGGAAGAGTGTTTAATAAGGTCTCTAATTGGTTCTAAATATATTAATCCAAATAGCACTCAAGTGGCTGCTGCCTCTCCCCCTTTATGTTTGGTTTGTGCTTTTGTTTTAGTTCTCAGGTTGTGAGACTGGCTGTACCATTAAAGATCAGACTAATCCCTTGTTTTTCATCCATATGATCTCTGCTTTACCAGAGGCTGTGCAGCAAAGCAGAATTTCTGAATGCCTTTGCAGTAACACAGAGGTCCTCACCTGTGAAGTTTTGACACACTCAAATTAGTGTTTAACTCTACCTTTAGAATTAAAGCTGGTCCATGCGTGTATTCACACAAACAACCACTTTTTCATGCAAAAATGGCTTTATAATTACACTGGAAGGGCTTTTTGCAGAGCCAAGAGCTTTGTCTGCTCATAACTGCAGCTGCAGAGGCCTGGGTGTAGCTGTATGCCCACAGGTTTGGGCTGAGTGAGGAGGGACCTTCTCAGCTCCTTTGTGTAAACTGTGAACCTGAAAACGTGGTCAGAGTTGCCACAGATCCATCACTGTAGCTTTTTTTCCAAAGTAAGCAGTGCCAGGAAACAGAAGGTAAAATGAATGAGAGCTGTAAGTAATGGAGCAAGAAGCAGCCGTGTGTGTTAACCATCCCCAAAGGAAAACATCTGCAGCAGTGGTGGAGCAATGCTCAGCAGCTCCTCTGGGCCGGCTGAGACCTGGCTTTGGTCACTCTCCTTGTCTCCATCACCCACATGCTGATTGTAAACAGCAGCTCTGCAGGGAGCTGAGTTTTGGGAACGTTTAATTTCTATCTTAAACGAAATCCAGTGATGCCTCTCTGAGCTGGGAACTCCATACAGCCTAAGTGGAGGGAATGGCTCACATGGTGAGGCCCTGGCACAGGGTGCCCAGAAAAGCTGTGGCTGCCCCATCCCTGGAAGTGTTCAAGGCCAGGTTGGATGGGGCTTGGAGCAACCTGGGGTAGTGGAATGTGTCCCTGCCCATGGCAGGGGGTGGAACGAGATGAGCTTTAAGGTCCCTTCCGACCAAAACCAGTCTGTGAGTCTGAGATTCCCACCAGCTTTACCTGCAGTGCTTTACCTTTCCCACCATTTAACTGCCACAGGCATGAAGGAAGCAGCATTTGCCTCCTTGCTAACATCTAGTTTTGAAACCAATTAAAAGATAGGAGACAATTAGAAGGAAAATGTGCCGTGACTCTTCTTTCTTTGCCCACGGTACCGCCTTTGCTGTGAGCTGCTTGCCCAAGACTTTGTGAGTCATTGCTATGCAAGAGAGCTCGGAGTTCAGTGTAAAACCAGCACTTTTGTTCTTGCACACTCTCCTTTAATATCCCTCCTCCTCCTTCAGCACTTCCAGGGCCAGTGGGATAATTGAGAACATGGATGTTTTCATTTCCATGACTTGGTTTCCAAGTTGGCAGCACACGGCAGCAGAGGAGTCACTTCTCCAAGGTACTGCAAATTCCTTTAAACAACCATGACAAGGCCCAATTCTCTCTGCATTGGTGTAAAGGCAAGCTTTTGTCCTGAAATCCAAATTCTGCTTCATTTATTTATAATATTCATGCACTCAGTCTGCCAGCTTGGCATTTCAGCTCCCCTGTGGATGTTTTTATTGCCTTTAGTCAAGGCAATATTGCACAGGAGTTAGATTGAGGCATGGAAAGTCAGACTCTCCAGGGTCGCTTGAAGGCTTCATTTAAAAAGAAACCTTGCTAGAAAACAGAGAAAGTCACTGTGGAAATGCTTGGGAAGTAGAGGTTTAGGTCAGACCTGGTAATTTTCTGCCTCCATCTATTTATCTGAAAAACAGGAATAATAAAAACTTTCCTGTACCCAGAAGGGAATGGCTGGTTTTGCTTAATGAATCACTTAATATCTTTGTCCATAAAATGATGAATAAATTCATCATATTTCCACCATTTCAGCGCTGTGTGTGCTATTCTCTCTCCATGAAAATTCATTGCAGTACCTGAATGCTGAGTGCTAATGAGAATTCTCTGCACTTAAAGGGCTGAAATTAAAATACTGCAATTACCAAAGTATCTTCCATTAGATGGAATTATTTATGAGAACTTGTCACTTAAAAGACTCTCAGATTTTAGTGAATCAAAAATCAAGAAGTTTCAGGCCATTGTCGTGTCTTTTTTTCTACCAGAGTGACACAGGATCATCTCTTCTCCATTGCCATGAGTTATTTGGGAGAACAAAGTCCAGGTTTCCTTGTGAGTCTTCTCTAACCATTGTGGAGTCTCTCCAAAACAATTCAGAGCTGAATAGCTTCATTTCACCAGTTTTGATGCTCATCCTTCTCATGTCTGGTCCTTCATGGATAATGAATCTAGAAGGGCTTTGTTGCCCTGGATTCAGTTGAGTCCTAGGCACTGACTGGAGGGAACATCACCCCACCAAATAAGTACATTTTTCAAGTTTTTTGGGAGAAACAGACCTGAAATTGGCATCCCTGATCTTTTGTGGTCCATCTCACATTTTCAAAGCTTGGAGTTTCTAAGGCCATGCTCAGATCCCAACTGAATGGGGCTTTACTGCAAGCAATTTCTTTTCAAATGGAAGAGGTAAATAATATTAGAAGTGAGTCTGCCATCCATTGTGAAGCATTATTTTGTAGGCAGAGAAAATACCTTTAATTGAAATAGTGAACTGAAATGGAAAGAAAGAAAGCAGACAAAGCAAAGATCTGGGCGAGTTCCTGGGGAAACAGGTCTTTCTTTGATCTCAGGTGGGAGCAGACACCTCAGTTATGTATCAGAAAATCAATCTCTCAGTGTAACTGTGGTGCAAAGATGCCCACACAAGAAGCCAAGGACACTCCTGGCAGCAGGAGAGGTACATATGAGGTGCATATTTATTGTCCCTGGGGTGGGGATGAGCTGGGGGCATCTAACATGCCATAAAAGCAGTGTCATATTCCATCTTGTGTTAGTCAAAGCATTGGCAGTAGCTCATCTCAGAAGTAGATGTTTATGCTTAAAATACATTCCTTGGTTTAAGGGTAGAAAAGGTTGCAGTGTGTCTCAATTTTCTGTTAGTCTTTTGCAAATAGAAATGATTTTGAGAAATGGATTGTGATAGTGCTGGTTCTCTGTCCCTGCCTTATTGTTGAAAGAAGAAAAAAGACCGGAGAAATTAATTACATTTGAAGGGTATCTGATATAAAAAAAAAAAATTGAAGAAGTCATCAGTCACTGAAAAGAGGAGAATGTTTCATTATGAAGCCAATTTGCCCTTTATTGTGAGTGATGTGTGCAGGTGTTTGCCTGCTCTATCCCTCAGAGCTGGGCTGTGAGACTCTGAGCCCTCTGTTAAACGATCCTGCCCCTCTTCCCATCCCACACTGACCCACGTTCTCACAATAGCCTGGGGAAAAAATGGAGAATCTTTGAAACATCTTGAGGCAGAAATCACCCACCAGAGAGACCCACACCAGCAAGGGGCTGAAGCATCTCAGCTCTTCTGCTTCTCCCCTGGGTTTCTGCTCAGGGAAGGGGAATGGAGTTGGGCACATCACCCCTGAGAGCTGCCAGTCCCCAACACAGCTTTCTCCTCGGCCACTGAAATTGTGCCAGAGCCTGAATGGACGTGGGGGCTGGAGAAGAGCAGTGAGAGGACCCCTTGGTGTCACTGCCAAAGGGGACAGGGATGGGGATCCTCCCAGACCCTGGAGCCTGCTGCCTTTACTGGGATGGCTGTGGCCAGCGTGCTTGGGGCTGGCACCCTGGGCAGGGAACGGGCACAGCGAGGCAGCACCAGAAAGGCTCTTTCCCCCCAAAACCTGGGCATCCTTTCAGCAGGCATCTCCCTGTGCCAAGCTGGGCTTTGTCCTCATAGGGGCCACGCTCAGGGCAAGTGAAGCTGTTGTGTTTGTGTTTGTGTTTGTGTTTGCCGAAATGCTCTGCCTGCCCGAGAGGAGAGGGCTGGCACGGCCACGCCAGCCCCGGCACGTGGCACCGGCCCCTGCCAGCAGCTGCCTCTGCCTTGGGCTGCCCTTGCCTTGTCCCCATGCGGGGCTGGACGTGGCACACGCCAGAACAAGGGCAGTGCTGGGCAGCAGCTCCCTCCTTACGGCAGCTTTTTGCAAGGAGATGTAAGGGAAAGGATCAAAGGATGATTTCGCTGTCAAATTTTGTTCGGCGGCCTCAGACAGAAGCGTGATGTGCTGGTTCACTGTTAGGTAGCAAAGGCAGATGCTCCCAGTGCTTCAGATGAAATGTGCTTCATTTCATTCCTTCAGCTTGCTCTGGAGCTGGTTTTTAGTAGTGAATTAAAAATTTTAAAAAAATTAAAGACTAAGTACTCGATTCTTGGCTATGAATATTTATGGCAGTATTGGACTTGCAAATCAAAGGTAATTTAAATGTCAAAACTGGTGTAAAGTCTCTCCTTTGGAGGGTAAGTCAGAAAATTAAACTTGATTACAAGCCAAAACATTTGGAAATTAGCATCTTAGGGTATCAGTGATAAACACTTCTGTACATCCCCTTTTTAAGTAATATATTTTTAAAAGATGAGAATTAATTTTAATAAAAAAATAGTCCCTTAATTAACAGTGAGGTAATTAACAGGGAAATCCTGGTTGCATTCACCACACTGTGAGTACTTTATCTTGCTAAATCACTTCCTCTTTTGTGAGGAATCTGCCTCCACAGCTGTTTGGACAGGAATGGTTCCTACCTGAGACAGTCTTGTGTCTGGGCAGCCTGCCTTAGGGATAAAAGCAGCAATTTTCGCACTGAAATTTTTGTGCTTCAAAAAGGAAATTATTTTGGTTAATGCATAGCAAAGGCCAGTGTAAGTAAGTGCCAGCAACGGCAGCTGCAACATCTCTGTGAGCAGAGGGGGATGTGACCAACAGCCACACTCAGAGCCTTGAGCAGCACCATGAGTTACTGGGTGCCTGCAGGGATTCAGCTCCTGATTCCTGCACCACACAAGTCCGGACACTGGAAGCTGATACCTGCTCCACACAATATCCTGGAGCATTCCAGGTCATCGTTCTCAGCCATTCCTCCATGGAGCTCTGTGGTTTTGAGAAAGGCAAACCTGAAAAACAGCCCTCCTGTTAAGAGCCTGTGGACTGTGCTCCAGGAGTTTGAGCTGCCGTGGAGAAATGGTTGGAGACTCTTCTAAACCTACAATCAGAATCTTGATTTGAGGAATAGCAGTTTGTACCTTTGCTCCATACTGAATCCAAGGAGTTATTTAACCCAGCACCCCAAGCTTCCCTTATCCATCAGATTTTTAGCCAACCTCAAATGCTGGCTACAGCCAGGTGGGTACCCCTACTCTTTGGGGTAAGGCCCAGAGAAATTTATGACAGGAAAGAAGCCATTCCACAGGAAAAACATCTTCCTCATGCCAGTCATTTGCTGGCTGGATTATGCTTTAGAGCAAAGCAGGTTACATAAAGTCTGTACTCAGTAATGACTCCTCAGCAGAAACAAATCTGACATTTGGCCTATTAGCCTCATTTGCAGTCTGCTCCGATAGCATTTGGTCTCACATGTTCATTTTGTACTTTAATTTGGAAAAGAGAAAATCAATTTTGAGAAATGGGAAAGCATTCAAGGCTTGCTTGTGCTGTGGTTTGCAGGAGAGAGCCGTGACCTTCCTGATCTGTTTTGCCTTGGGTTCATTTTCTGAAAGACCATGTGGGTTTGGGGTTATGTGGCCTTCCAGTTGCCCAGTCAGGCTTTGGACCCACAGCTCATTAGGACCTGACCTGTTCATTGCAGTGGCTTTTAATTGGCCAGCAGAGACATTGTCACCAGGGACAGGTGGCTTGTATCTGCTTTCCTCTCTACCTGTTCTAGATTTAGGATTCCTCTCTCTGCTTGTCACTTGATCCAGTGAGTCCTTCCATACTGTCCCTATTGTTCTGAGTATTTCCCTGCTGATTTACCCTGGTGGCTCTGTGAAGGGGCAGGGCAGCAACCTGAAACCAGGAGATCCTCTGAGCTCCTTGGAGAGGCCAGGTTTCTCTGCAGCCCCTCTCTTTGTCTCGTCTCCCTGGCAAAATGGCTTTTCTCCAAAAACCTGCGCCCCACACACACCTCCTCAGGATGACACCTGTAATTCTACTGTAAGAGCAGCAGAGTGCACAGTATTACTGTAAAAATATTAAATAGGCCCTTTTAAGTAGTCTGAAAGCCTGTGCATGAATAATCACCCTGGTTTCTCCCCAGGAGCTCATGGCTTTCCATGCAATAATGTTTGCAGACCCCAGGTGATGTCTCCACAGCAGCCCTGAGTGCCCATTGCAGCACAGGTAGATCCATATGGAGGGTGGTATTGGCTGTGGGTGGAGATGTCCAGGATGACTTGTGTCCACTGGGGACCCTCTCAGAGCAGCTGTTTTCCCTGAAAACCCCAAAACCACCATGCCAAGACATCCAAACCATTGCTCACCCTCGTGCCCCTCTGCGGCTCCAGTTCCCAGCTGGTTCAACCCTTGTGTCCATCTTGCAGAGAGAACGACCTGTCCCAAAGCTTCAGGCATGGAAATTGCTCACTTAAATGGAAATGCACAATTTCATCCAGTTCTTAAGCCTCCTTTGAAAAAAAAACCAGTTCTCAATGTCTCTGGCTATGAAGCTTTCCTTTGCTTCCCTTTTCACATTTAACTGAGCCATTTGTATCTCATCCTTACAACACAGAAGAAAAGAAAGGGAAAAAAAAGTGATAGACACATCGACTGATAGTGAATGGGCTTTTTTTCCACCCTCTGGATTTATTCCTTTTCCTCCTCCAGCTCTTCACATTCTCAGTTCCCCAGCTCTCTTTTTCTGTAAATATCCTTAACAATGAATGGACTCAGAAAATGTACTCAGGAACACACGGTGCTGTGGAGATGCCAACAGCCACACTCAGATCACATAGGCTGGGTGAAGAAAGCACCTAAAAATGATGCTGATTATTAAAGGTCCTTCCCAGAATGAGAGGCTTTCACCTCCTGAGGATGCTGGGGATGCAGGGGCCAAGAGCAGGACCAAGCAGCAGCCCCCACCTTCAGCAGGAGCCCTGGGAAGTCAAAGGGACACAGTTTCCTTCTGACCTCCCTGCCTTGCCCAAGGAACGCTCCCTGGATTTGACCACAACGTGCACAAATTTTCTGCAAAAATGGTTTATTTTTTCCATAACAGCCACGGCAAATACCCTGCAGGAAAAGGAGCTCATTTCAGCAGCTCCCAAGGTCAGCAGGAACAGACCTGGAAAACAATGGAATGACAAGTCTGTTGATTTAAGTGGCATGACCAGAGCAGAAGTACCAACACACTCCCGGGAGCACCAGAGGACCAAGTTGCTCCCATTGCACATTGTATTCCTATTTTTTCCCCCCACTGGCATTCAGCTTAAAAGCTGGGGGATGTGATGTAATTAATGGGTGACACAGAGATAATGTGTGAATGTGTGATAAAGACAAACCTGCGTTTGTGTTGAGTTTATGTCTTGCCCACTGCAAGAGTGAAAAAACCCGAAAGGATTTGGCCAGGATAAAGGAGGTGCTCCATGGAATACAAAAGCATTTTCTGACTCCCAAAACAGAAAAATGCAGGGAAGTGACTGAAATTTTATCAGGTTAAGTAAGATCACAAAGAACCTGAGACCTCCGTGAATAGTGCCTTGATGATAAATCAGGAGAAGAAGTCTATAAACAAAACCTGCTTCGTGATTTGCCTTGGTCACACCGCTCAAGTGCAACAAAGAGAGATAATTTTAGTCTTCCTCAAGACACTGCCTAGTCAATACCTTTCCTTGGTAGCTCATCCAATCAGCCTGATTGTGGGATGCGATGAGGAGCGGCGGGAGAGGGAATCAGGAGAGATGAGCGCAGCCGGCGCTGCTCGACCTCGCCTCTCTGCGAGAGGTGGGCTGCGTGCGCGAGGCAGAACAATCTTGAGGGAGAGCTGGAGATCTCTCCAGCCCACTTCAGAGCCTGATGAGGAGAGGGACAGACAGGTGCTGCCTCCTGGGAAGGACTGCCACGGAAATAGGGACGTCAAGAGGGTCCTGCAGCACTTCCTGAGAGAAAGCTCAAACCTCCCTCTGCTAAATGTCACCGCTGTCCCAAGGTCTTTATGTCGACCTGGGAGAGGTGCTGGTGGCTGCCCAAGCTGTGGGGCACTACTTTAGGCTGCAATTAATTTGTGTAAACTGGGGGGAAAAAAAAAAAAAGAGAAAGAAAAAAAACAAAGGGAAAAAAAAAACCAAAGGAAAAAAAAAATCCACACTGCCACAGCTTAATAAAGCAGCCTGGGGAGGAATTGTAGCATTTTCTTTGTAAATTGAGGTATGTTCCAAACTTCAGCTGTAAAGTTCAGACCCCCAGAGAGATTGTTAGATTTTAATTGCTACCTTAATCAACATTTATTAGTGCTAACCAAAGCTCCTCATGGATTTAAAATTCAGCCCAATTGTCAACTACTAATTACTTTAAGCAGACAAGCTGTTATTTTACCAGCTATATTAATGAGACTTTTCAGCATATGTGAAATATTACACAAAGCTTCAGAAAACTTGATCCTGAAATGTAATTCAACAGATAAATTCTTTTTTGGTCATGATGTTACTTGTCTCTCAGACACTACAGCATCTCTTACCCTCCTCTACCTCCACCTCACCTGGCAGAAATGCAAAACCAGAATTTGGTCTAAGGTATTTTTCAATAGGAGAATGATCTTTCTTTTCCATTTGTTTGGGGTTTTGTTTAACTTAACTTTGCTTTGAATTCGTTTGAATTGGGTCTAACGTGTTTTTCAATAGGAGAATGATTTGTTCTTTCCATTTCTTTGGGGTTTTGTTTAAATTAACTTTCCCTTGGATCCTCTTGCAGCATGTGCCTCATGCATCAGGCGGAAGGCTGTAGTCTCTGGCTGGTTTATACCAAAGTCTTTATCTTAAATCTTCACCATCATCCTGGGGAATGGAGCTGATTTATTAATTACCCTGTGCTCTAATGAGTTTCTGCTCTCCTGTCAGCCAGCTGCTGGTTGTATCCTCACTTTTTCCCCACCAAGGGCAGGACAGAGGGGCCAGTGCAGCTTTGCCCACCCAGCCCCTGTCCCCAGGGAGGGCCCTGGCTCGGACACGGGTGGCAGAGGGGAGCCCAGCACCCGACTGCTCCCCACCCATGCACATGCCAAGTGTAAAGCTGGAGTCTGACAGGCACCACGTGAGCCAAACAAACCCACATCTTTCTCTGTCATGATCCACCTACCAAGAGAGTGTGGGAAGGAAGAAAGCACCGCTTGATTCAACTGTTTGCTGCTCTTCACAGTCAGAAATCTTTGCTTATTATGCTCCCATGCTTGTGTCTTTGGCTTTATTTCCCTGCTAAAGCAGACTGTTTAGTTAGAATCCTGAAAGAGTCACTGCAAGTGACTTCATATCCACGTGGGCAAAAGCCATCCATTTTGATTATGAGGGATGAAGTGACTCAGTATTGCCAGAACAAGAAAAGTTGGGGGATAATTGACTGTCACCAGGGTTTGATTATTTTTCTTGATGTTGTCTGTGAGTAAATATCCAAGCATAACACTCTCATTCATGACAGCAGCCATCCCAAGCATGAACCAGAGAAGTATGGAATAACAGGCACAGGTTAGGGAAGCAAGGATCTGGATATTGGCTCGCAGAATCAGCTGCTGGGAGTTATTTAGGTGGTGATAGAGCCCTCAGGCACACGTGCAGTCTGTGTTCTCCATAAGGCTGTGGTGGCTGCCCCTCCTGCAGCATCCCAGGCTGCAAAGGCCACACAGGAGTGTCAGATGTGCTGAGCACTTGCAGTAGTGGCCAACAGCAGAGGAAAGAGGATGCGTTCCTGGGGTTTGACAGGGACATCATCAGCCACCCTCAGCAGAGAGCATCAGTCTGCACCACAGGGAGCACCCTGGAGACGCTTTCTTTGGATGAGTGTCCACCACGTGAGCCCCCACGGCTTGTGCAACCCAGCGGGAAAGAAGAACCAAAAGAGGATAGACAGAAAATAACTGCGAAATCTGGATTAGGATTACTCAGCCGTCAGGAGCATTGGGCACTGTATGAACATTTATTAAATTATTTAGAGGGCTGACAAGCAGCAGAGCTGGAGAACCCCAAATGTCTTGTGAAAGGCGATGGGCAATATCCCTTTGGCGAAAACCAAAATACCAGCAGATAGTGAGAACTGAAATCCAACTGCACTGGTAAATTATTTAAAGCGTATTTCCAATCTGTCATTTGAAGTTGAAATATTATTTCCCCTCCAGTAGAACATAGCTGCTGGGGAGGGTGAGGGGGAAATAGTAACAGAGACCTGTGTGTTCAAAGGGAAAAGCAAGAACATTATTCACTGAGTTTTTGTTCAACCAAAAATATTGCCCTAAATAGTGCAGTGGATCTGAGGAGTGAGGCTGAGGCCAGCAAACTGACAGCATATGAATTGACTTTATTCTTGTTTGCAAGCAAAATTGGGTAAATTGAATTAATTTACCTTGCAGCTCACTGTACCAACCACAGGAAATGAAGAAGGAAGGAGGTGGACTCAGTGATCCTTGTGGGGCCCTTCCAGCTCAGAATATTCTGCAATTCTGTGATTTCCTGAAGGAGGAAGGGGGGGAATTTGAAGCTTTTGGGTTAATGATGATGCGATGGAGGATCATCAGTGCTGCTCTGTCACTTCTTCTGTCCCCCCTTACCAGGTACAGGAAGGCAGCAGCTGTGCTGTGCAAAAACCCTTCCTTTGTGAGCTCCAAATATCCCCCTTAAATCAGTGGCATGAGGCCCTAAATTAACTGAAGTGAGATGTACAAGGCCCCAAATTCATCATCTTCATCAAGCTCAGTCCTAGAGAGAACTTGGGTTATTTGTTTGGGGTTTTAATGTTTGGGATTGGGCTTTTTTGGTTACTGGTTTGCTCTTCCATTTTTCTAAATAAACATTTAGCCTTCAGTGAAAAAGCTGAATATCCATGACATCCATGATACAAGGCATTTCCACTGCATGGTGATAAACCTTAGAACCTTCAATTTGTCTGTTCTCTCTGGAAGCTGGAATCAGCTGAACCATTCAAGTTTGAGTTTGGTGGGCAAAGACCAGGGAAGGAGGAATTTTTCTCTTAGGAGCAGTTCTAATGGAGTAGGTTCTCTGGCATTTAGGGAGGCAATGAAAAGCTCTGAGGCCCTCAGGGAGTTCAATATTTAGATATTACCCTCATGTACAATTAGGAATAATGAGATTTATATCAAACACTTATGGATGAGTCACATCTTTTGCTGTTACTTACAATAAATCTGAAAATAGTTCAGGCCACAGCATTGTAAACATGCATAGAAATGAGGTTAAATGATCCTTCAGGTATCCAGTCAAGCTCAGGAATGCCACCATTATTCAGTCCTCTGACATCTTTCCCAACCCATCATGAGCAAGAGACCCATTTAAGTTGTTCTGCGTCAGATGTTGTTTTTTATGTACAAATGTTTTCTCCAAGGAGGGAAGTTTATGAATGGGAATGTTTTTGCCATAGATATGATGGATGTTTTTTGTCAGTACGCAATTTATTTCCATCTGTTCTGTATCTGATTAACTCCTGCAGAGTGTATGATTAACTCAACTTCTCAACATCATTAGCTGCTCTGCATTCCCATTATAGTTCATCAGTGTGGGACCACACACAGGCTTGAAAATGGTACACGTTGGTTATTCTTAAAACCTTCATCCACACTGCCTGGTTATTCTCTGTGATGGCCACGGACCTACAGAGAGGAGCCAGGAAAACATCACTGCTGTGGAGCAGACACAAAATGCTAATGAAACCAGAGTTTAAGCAGATCCTCTTTCTGATCTCAATGCTAGAGCTAAATTAAGCCCTTTGGAAGAGTTCATGGCTGGTGTTATCCAGCTGGAGACAGCTCTGGAGGCGTCCAGCCAGCACAGAGAGGGGACAGGACCACTGCCCTGTGCACGGCCACGTCCTGCTGCTGTGCACCATGCTGAAGGTACTTGCACCTCGAAGATCTCCAAGTAGAGCACAGACTGCAGTCAGTGCACGCTGCCACCCCGAGCCTTGTAGTAACACGAATTTTCTTCTGATATAAATATCTACCAATACAAAACCTGAAACTCCTCCACAGCCTCGAGCAGCCAGAGCTCAAGAACAAGTCTTTTGCATTATCCTCGGAGTTGTCTTTGGAGGGGTTTTCCCTCAGTGAGTAAAGCAAGTAAGTGGATGTGTCAGGAACAGATGCTCACATGTCCTTGCCATGCAATTAATTGAGCTCCAGCCCCATTGACACTAATGGCTGCAGGGCAGCAGCAGCATGGGGACAGGAACCAGCCCAGTGACTTGGGAGCATCCATCAGCTCCATCTGATAATTTATATTCAGACTTATCTGGTCTCTTTCTTCACCTCAGCAACAGTACCTGCAGTCCCCTGTTCCCAGACCACAACCAAAGCAAAGATGAAACTGGGCCTCCTGCAGAGATCTGAAATACAGAGTTTTGACCAATTCCAGCTCCTGTGGCTGATGCCAGCTGAGGTCACCAAAACCTGCTGAATTACTTAATCAGCAATGGATTGGACAGGATGAGCCTGTGTTCCAGGCCTTTCTTTGGGATTTTTTTCCCCCTGGATGAAAAACTCTGGATGTCCTGCTCGTGTCTGTGTTTAGATCAGGCTCACACTCTCATCACTGCCCCAGCTCCTGAGGTTCAGCTGCTTGTGACTGCCATCCATCCCCGTGTCCCCACGCAGCTGTGTCCTGGCTTCAGGCTTTGCCTCTGTGGCTGGGAGCTGATCACACATTCTGACATCAATGCCTGTGACTGTGAGCAGCATTTCACATCTTCGTAACCTGTCTTTGAAATGTCTGGGCTTGATACTCAGCGCTTTTGAAAAGGTCTCCCCGAGGCAGAGGGAAGGTGCTCCTCAGTCTCTCTGAGCTCCTGCAGCTCCAGGGGCTGAACAGGGGAGCTCTTTGGGGTGAGATCAGAGCAGTTCACACGGCCACACTCTGTTACCTTGGATAACGTGTATGGAATGTGTACTCACCTCTAGCTGGGTAGAAGAGGTGCAGGATATACTGGGAGACAACAATCAGGGCTTTTGTGGCCATTTCTCTGGGTGTTTCACAGAGAAGAATAATAGCTGGGTTTGGTATCTTGTGTTTGATTATTCATTGAGCTAATGATGGGATATTTTACCCTGGATCTACACGGATATTTGCATCCTGCCCCTCTTTAGGAGGAAAGGGCAGGGTTATTTCACTCAGCTGAGCTCAGTGGGGTTTGTGTCACTCCGGTGCTGTGAGGGGACCCTGCGGGCAGGCAGGATTCCACCATACACTCCTGTACCCTCCAAAAGAGTCTGCACAGGGCACAGAGTGCCACCCACCCACGTCACCAGCCAGCCTCTGTCCCAGGGTGACAGCTGTGTCACCCCCTGGCACGCTGTCAGGGCTGCTGGGGAGAGCAGCCGCCCGAAATGAAGCGTGACAGGCAAACCTGCCCGAGCTAAAACTGGCGGCGTGTAAAGGTCAAGCTCCTGCTCAAATGCACTGGTGGAGCTCCAGATCCACACACAGCCTTTGGCACTTGGCCACATACTCCTATTTACCCAGGATTTGTGCTCCCATACCAGGATGCACTTATCCAAGGTAAGGACCAAAGCCAATACCCTGCAGTACAGGTCCCCTCAAAAAATTCCAGAAGAGATAAAGTGCCTTACCAGACTGTAGTTATCCAGTTTCCACGTTTTTCGCTGTGCCAGTTCCTGGCTCCAAAAGCGGGGGTTATTTTCTTCTATCACTCACAAACACAAACCTCTCCTGCCCTGCTGTAGCTAAGGAATGGCATTTACCTGATAATCGTGGGACACTTGGCACGGGAAGCTGAAGAGCTGTGGAAAGGTGGGGTTAATTAGATGGTAATTTATTTACTGTGGGGGAAAAAAACCTGTGGATGTTTTTTTTTCATCAGACACATCCTGTGAACATCAAACACGAGTGTCATTGCCAAATGCTCCCTTTGGCATCCCAGCAGTGTGTACCTTCCCCTTTCCTGCTTTGTCTTGCACAGATTGCTGTATCCTGGAATGCAGTGCTGTGCTTATTAACGGCTGAAATTATCCACTGCCTGGTTAAAAAAATGCTAATTCTGGCTACTGAGTGAGATAACCAGTAATTTTGTAAAGTACATTTAGTCAAATAAGATTTTTTGGCAGCCAAATGTTGTTGTAGCAGAATGTGCTTCTCTGATTGACATATGCTAACAATACTGCCTCCACAGTCAGGGGGAGGATAATTTACTTTCCATTTCCATTGGAAATGAGGTGAACCAGAATGTGGTAGATTGTTCAAATGTAGCTCTGTGGTTTAATAGATTTGCTCAAAACAACAAATCAAACAATGCTCTGCATCCTCAGTCCTCTCCCTCGTCACTTCCAGGAAACCAGCAAGGATCCATCTCCTCCTGAGACAGTTTCCAGCTCCTCTGGGGTTCCTCACATATTTCCCCAGGTTTGTCCCCAGGAGTCTCTGCACTGAGGATCTTCCCCAGCAGAAAACAGAAAGGCTGCAGCCATCTCACAGCATTCCCCAGGTGTGCACAGCGAAATGAGCTATGGCAGAAACTCAGTGGGTACAGATGAGGTTTTACCAGCTCATCATCATCCACACTTTTCTCCATTTTAATTGTCCTTCCCACAGCCCTGAAAAAGAAGGGAGAAAAATCGCTCTGAGCATCCCAGCTCAGTGCTGGAAGGGGCTGTGTCCCTGGAGAGGCTGTGCTGGTCCTGCAGAGGACCTGGCTCTGCTGTCACCTCATTTATCAGGCAACAAGGGAACACCTCTGGTCTCTGCCACAAAACCCCTGTCATAACCCAGGGTTAAAATTCTCCCTTAATCTCAGATGCCCCCATATCCACTCCAGGGGCCTTGCTCCTGCTGGAGGAGCATCCCAGCTGCCGCTCCATGGGATGCACCACACGTGCTGCTGCTGTGACCAGCATTCCCTGCTCCACTGGCTTTTTGGGACTTTATTTACTTATCTGGGATAAAGGCATGAGGGAAAACACAAGAGCCAAAATCTTTTATGTTCTCAGTATTGGAACATTTTCTACTTTCTCGTCAAAACTCTTTCAGTTAAAATGTTGTGAGTAGTTCTGATTCTTGGCTGTTCTTATCATGAATACTTCCAGTGCTGAATTTGTTACTGTATCTCCAGAAGAGCCTTTAGCCTAACTTTTTTTTACTTTTAACCACTTAAGTTCTCCAAGACCTCACTCATTTTTTCTGTGCCTCTCCAAAATCATGTGCTGATGGACCATGGGAGCAGCCAGCTGCAGGTGGCTCAGGTGATGGAGTTTTGCTGGGAGCAAAGGTGACCCATAAACAAGTGTAATATTCATACATTTTACCCTCCTTGCCTTCAGATATATCTAAGAAAAAAAGCCTTGGCTTGTAGTAGGGATCCAAAACCCATCTTTTTCCAAAGTGGCTTTTGAGTCTGTGTTCCTCCAACAGTCAGGTTGGAGCACAAAACAATAAATCTTTGCAAACCCCCTGATTTACAGGACTTTGTTGAAGCCCTCTGGGGAGTCCCTGTGTGAAGTTCTGTTCTCATCTTCTCCATCACAGCTGCGAGGGAGCTGATGGCTGCTTTTGGTGGTAACCCAGGGAAACCACACACTCAAATAATTTGAGGGACGGCTTGGCAAAAGTGAATCACGTCAGCAGGAAGCTCAGCAGAGCCAGGGGAGCAGTTTTCCATGCAAGTGATTTAGGAAAAGTCACAAACCCAAGAATTGGGTTCTGCTTTTATGTCCCTTGGTTTTTCTGGTCCCTTCCCCTGTGTCCCTCCCACACTCCTGTTTGAGAGGAAGAGGAAAACTCACACCAGGCTGGACTCTCTGTCTCACACAAAGTCTGATTTTTGTTGAGCTAACTGTGAGGCTGATAGCTGCATCATTTTCCCTTCAATAAGTTTGATTTAATTCCTGTAAATCTCCGTTTATCTTCCCATGAGATTATGAAGCCCCATCCTCAGCTTTGCACTGTCTCCTGTGTCCTGCAAAAACCCTGCATGATTTTACTGATTCCTATTTCACATTAAAATCACCTTTGGCAGTAGAGAGCCAAGAGAAGGGTGGGATGAGCATCATCCTGAGAGAGCCAGGCAGGCTGCGTGCTGGGGCAGGGCAGGACCCCAAGGCCACCAGGACAGAGCTGGGAAGGTCATTGTCACCGCCCTGGGGACAACGAAGGTGTTGTACCTCTGAGGCCTGGGTCAGTCACAGAGGTGTCTCTGCCATGTCTTGGCATCCACCAAGTGCCTGTGGGGGTTCAGGGTCTCACCAGAGGTTTCTGCTGGGAGCTCACCCTCAGGTGACATCTGTGTTGTCACAGTCCTGCTCAGCACAGCCAGAGGGGAGTGATTTGGGTCTCTGGCTGTCACTGCTCGGGCACTGCTGGGAGGGAAGGCTGTTCTGTATGAGACAGAGCACAGTTTGGTCCTGAGCACTAATCCCATCCCACAGATGTTGCCAGCCTGGTGTTTGAGCAGCATTTAGGGTTGCACTGATTCCGGGAGTGACAGCAGCGTGGAACTGGGTTAGTGTTTCATTCTGTCCTGCCACTGGCAAACACTGCAGGATTGGATTTTCTTTTTTTTTTTTCGTTTGATGAGGGTTTAGCACACAGTCACGGGGTTTGTGGTGGTGTGTTTGTGTGGGTTTTTTAGCCTAGAGAGCAGCCAGGGCTAAGCCTTTCCATGCTTAGCAGCTTTGGGCCCCTGCACTGAGCTCATTCTGCCCATTTTAGTGCTGGCTCTGGTGGGTTCACTCTGGTGCAAACACATCAGATTTGATAGAGAGGAGAATCAGACTGAACCATCTTGGTGAGAGCAGAGATGAGACCAGACCCCTTTGCTTGTGCATCCAAACAGCCTTGAGTACAGGATTAGTGTAGATCCAGCATCACACAGACTGTGCTTTCCATGGTGAGCCAACATAAATCTGAGACTTTCAGGTCAAAAATGAGCCTGCACACTCTCTAAACCCTCCTTCCTGGGGCCAGAGTAGTCTGTAAAGATCTGTAAAGCTCCAAAGGCTCCCCTGGGTGTTCATTGACAGCTGTAGCCACTTCAGTCCACTGATGTTAGGAGACACAGTAAAAAATCCCATTAAACACCTCTGCAAGCCTTCCTGCTCCTGGACTTTTGAATATGTAGTCCTGGGATCCCAGACTAGCCCCTCTTGAGAAAGTTGGAAATTTTTCACTGTCTTTGAAGAGTTGTTGGAGGCACCAGCTCCAGCAGCGTGCAAAGTCACCTGAAAATGAAGTGTTGCTGCACTGATGTGCACAGTGTGCTGGGCTCCCAGCAAGCAGCTCGACAGAAAACAGGGAATATAAAGGGTTTGCTCAGGGAGATTTGCTTTTCCATCCTTCATGTTCTTCGGGACTTTGTGTTTGCAAATAATTCTTTCAACAAATTAAAGCATTCTGCTACTGGGGAAAATATTGATTTTATTTTTTTTTTTTACTATATGAGAGTTTTGCTACAAATCAAGACAGGGAAAAAAAATCTTTAAATATAGCCTTTGATACAAAGTATGCAATATTCCCACTTTTACCATAACAATTCCTAAAAGGGAAAGTCAATGCTATTCTAGCCAATCTCCTGAGCTCTTTAAAAGACTTCACAATGCAATTATGGAACGAATCAAGGCTTTTAAGAAAGCTCAGAAAAGACTTTTAGAGTTCTGCAAAATTATATCCAACAAGTCTAATTTATAGCTAGGGCAGAATTTAAGAATGAAAACCAATAAATCCTGAATCTCAAGTGACAGAGTGAAACATTTCCAGAGTTAAGTGCTGCATTTTGCTGATGTGCAGACGTTGTTCAGCAGTGGGGAAGAAGGGCATTCTGCAGCTAAAGCCACAGAAATTGGAGCGAGGAGCTACAGGGTTCATTTCTTAGTCTGACCTGGTAAATCTGAGCAATCATTTCACCCCTGTGTGCACCAGCTCAGCCCGGCTGCACTGCGAAGGTTAAATAGGTCTTTACTGCTTAATGATCTGTCTTAGCCTGTGGAGGCAACTCCCAAAGATAACTCTTCCTTACATGCAGGAGGCTGTGAGATCTTCCAGAAGCTTAGAAAACTGCTTTATACTTAACAAAAGAGGCCATTAGCAGCTTGCAGTGGTGGGGTGTATCCAGGAATCCACTCGGCCCGCAGAGGAGCTCTGTTATTCCTGCCAGCACAGGCGGGAGAGGATGTTCTCGCCATGTGGGCGAGAGACAAAACCCAGCTGGTACTTTTGCTTAGCACATGGAGCTCCGGAGCACAAAGCTGTACGGAGGCTTGATCCATCCACAGAAAAGCTGGGCAACGACAGCGCCTGCCTTCACCAAAAGAGGAGCTCCTGCTTCCGATTTATGGACAAAACAAGTGAACTGCTTCTGATGTGCACCTGCTCCCATGTGCTTTTGTGCTGCTCATTTCTTGTACAGATCCCCTGGAGCATCTTGGGGGTGTGGTTGGGTGATTCCCACTCACCTCCAGCGTCTCTGAACCCCTCCAGAGCAGAGGGACCACAAATCTGCACCAGACACAGGGTGTACAGCAAACCTGGTCCACCGTGGTGATGGTCCAGCGGGGGTGGGTGGGTGGAGAGGGGATGTCTCCATCCCAGCAGATGCAGAACCTGTCTCTAGATGAGGTTTTGCAATCTGCAGAGGGACCTGGCACTGGCTTGGAGTGCAGGGTCATTCTGTGTTGCACATCACCGAGGTGAAAGATAAGTGGCTGTCTGGGGGAGAAGTCAGCCTGCCTTGGAGCCCTCCCACTGAGTAAATTCCCTCTTGAGTTTTGTAGTTTCGTCTTTTTGTCATTTTATCACTTTTAATACAATTGCTTTCACAGCGATTTGCAGCACGGTTTAATTCTTGTCAATATTTTGAAATTCTAACAACTTAAAGGGCTTTTGATTTGTTCCACACTCACCTAGGTGATGTGCTGAGTCTCCTCCCGAGCCATACAGCAGGGAGGATGAGCTCCTGGGCTTTGCAGCGCAGCTCCCCATCCCACCATGGCAGCCTTGCAGATGTGCAGGCAAATCCTACACGTGCCTCTATTTCCCTGGGCTGCCCTTTGCCAAGCTCAGTTCCACTGGCGTTTCTAAACAGCCCAAAAGCTTTCCTGCATTTGACATGAACTGTGACTTCTGCTTGATTCAATCACTGCTTAATTTGGTCCTCCATTTAATTTTATCAAAACTGTAGTAATCAAATAATTTGTACTAAAAACATTATGACTTCCACTTGTTTATTCTGATCAATTTTAATCCTTTAAGGCACAAGGTTTATTTAACTTAGTTATGAGGTAACAAAATGCTGTCATTAAATCTACAAGGAAAGGACAGAAGACAAAAAAAGATAGTTATAAAGATCCCTAGGAGTGCTCATAATGCAGGAAAAAGACAATAACATACTGTTATTTAGAAGTCACGCTACGCATGATGAAAGCTAAGCAGCATCCTGCTGGTTGTGAGATGAAAAGATCAATGGCATGTTTCAGTCGACACATTTCTGGCAATGAACTGCACTGAAAAGGGGAAAAGGATTGTAATTAGATATGAATGATTTTGTCTTTTTTGGGTGTTGACCCACGTGAATGAACATGCGTCAGCAGTGCTTGAGTTCTCCCTCTGCGCAACAAACCTGCAAAACCAGCTGAGTAAGAGGAGGGAAAGATTTCCACTGCAGGCTGCTCCTCTGTTGCTTTGAGAAACAAAACCCAACCTCCTGCTCCGCTGATCCCATCCCTGACTGCGCCCCGTCTCTCCCCTGCAGGTCAACACCTTCATCTCCTTCGTGTTCCCCATGGTCGTCATTTCCGTGCTCAACACCGTCATCGCCAACCAGCTGCTGGTGATGTTCAGGCAGGCGGCCCAGGAGAACCAGGTGTGCACCATCGGTGGGCAGCAGACCATGCTCAGCATGTCCATGGAGCCCAGCAGAGTGCAAGCCCTGAAACACGGCGTGAGGGTCCTGCGTGAGTATCGGCTTCCTTCGGCCAGGAGCGGCCGGAGGTGTCTCAGTAAATAGGACTTGAGGAGTAACAGGTTGAAATGGGTAAACGCTCTCGCCCAAAACACCCTCTCCTGTTGTCTTTGCTCGTTGGTTTGCGAAGCTAAGGAGCAGACCTGCTCACTCTGGAAAAGCAAACCCAGCCCAGCATTTTAATGATTTAGTTGACAGCAATTGAAGCCTCGCACGTAGTGTTCCACTACTTGCCTTTTTCTGCAGAGCTTTGGTTCAGACAGAGCTTAAATAAAAGTTCCTGCACTCAGGAATTGAGCTGTACTGCAAAACACTGAATACCTTGATTAAACAAGCTGAGGAAAAGAACAAAGAATCTGGTAGCTTAATCTTACAGACGATAAAGGAAAAGCTGTTCAAAAATAGTACCCAAAATAGCTAACAAAGTGTGCCCATAGTGGTTTTAACCATGAGATGGGGAGAGTTTGTTAGCAAAAAGCTTTCTGATGTTCTGGTGTTTTTAGAAGGGTTTGGGTTAGAAGGGACCTTAAAATTCACCTAGTCCCAAACCCCTGACGTGGGCAGAGACACCTTCCACTAAGCCGGGTTGCTCCAAGCCCCATCCAACCTGGCCTTGGACACTTCCAGGGATGGAGCATCTTGGTATTTGAAGTGCTTTGGCCCAGCCCATGTTTCCAACAATGAGAGAAATCCCTAGAGAAGGCGCCAGGAAATTCCATGACATTTTTCCAGCTGTTTTTCACAAGGAATGCGTCCCATGCAGCACTCCTTGCCCATGCCATAGGTGAGCCACCACGTGCATCACAGCTTCCAACACTGCTCTGGGAAACACACACTGACAGAAAGGAAAGAAGAACCCTGAGGACATTAAATTCCCCACAATTATCTTGTTGGATTGTGTTTGTTTGGTGTCTCTGCACCCCAATGAACTGTTATCCACGGGTGGGTGAGGAGGGAGCCTTGCTTCCCCACGGAGCCTACGAGGACTCTGCTCCTTGCTATCCTTTTCTGTTTTTTAACACTTCTGCCTGCTGCCATTAAGTGAGAAGCTGCCTTTTCTCACTCGTGATACACCACCTCACACCTCTCTCTCTCCTCTTAGTATTGTATCCTCTTTGATCATCAGGAAGAGAGAGCTCTTCATGAATAATAAGAGAGAAACCTAAATTTACACCTGGCATCCCTCAGCACTGGAGGAAGTGCACCCCACACCCACAGGTCCACATCTCCTCTGAGGCACTGGGAAACAGCCCTTCTCTTTCTGAACAATAAGCACTATTTTCTTTTTTATCTCCTTCTGCTTCCTCTTTTTCGTCTCCAGGCAAATTTTTGGGTTTGCTGTGTACTGCAAAAGCTGAGAATATTCAGCAAAAGTGAGGGTTTCAGCCTGGAGCCTGAGATGGTTCAAAAGTGGGTCAGATGTGGCACCATGGGGCCCCCTGGGCAGCGATGCCCAGATATTCCAGGTATCTCCTCAGGGCCACCCCGGCAGCAGGACTGAGCTCCCCTCCCTGCTGGGAAGGCAGTGAGAGGGCAGCTGCTTGTTGCATTTCTGTGCTGAGGAAGATCCAGCAAATGAAAAAAATCTTCCCTCACTTCAGTCTGTGATTCACTCCACCATGCAGAAATGCTCTCTTTATCTAGCAAATGGGAGTGAAACCCTGCTGCATTTTGGTTTTTCAGATGCACTTGATTTCTGGAGGTGCTTGATTCACACTCGCTTTTGTCACCTGTTCCTCATGACTTATATTTTAATAACCCAGGTCTCTGAGCTGTCTGAAAAGTGGCAAAAAATACACAAGGATGCACATGATTTATCCTGGCATCCGTGACAGCCAAAATCATGAACAGACTCTGGGCTCATTTATGGAAGAGGGTGGGAAAAGAAAAATGACACTTGTGCCCCCTTATAAAACTGTTGGCACAGAATGAGAGCTTCATGGGGTAAAAGTATTTTCCATTTCCAAAAGTGAACTTCGGCCTGAAGTGCAGAAAAGGCTGCTTTAGGTTTAAGGGTGAAATGTTTCAGAACTTGTAAAAGTAGTGCTTAGAAAACAATTTTTTTGTGGTTCATGGTGTGCAGAGCTGTTGGATAAGATCAGAGCAGCAAAAAACTTCCTTGCTCCAAATGTACTGAGATTAAGTATTTGTTTATATTGAAATAAGAGCTAAAAGTGGCCAGTCTAACAGCTTCATTCAAAACATCCACAGCAGCGTTTTCCTCCTCTTTGGTAGCATTTGTGTATTTTCTTGGCTCTGTCTGACCTTGGTCATGTACAAAATAATGAGGGTGATCAGGATCAAGGAATGTGTCGGGCCTGTTGCCTGGGAGCCACCTCATTAAGTCAGTAAGCATGAGATTCTTGATTGTAATTCCCTCTCTGCTGTCAGCATTCACCAGGTGTGAGGATACAAATTCAGAGAGCTCCAAGCACTGGCAGCTCCCCAGCTTTTTTCTGAGGATAACAGGGCAACCAGCTCTGTTTTTAAAAATACCTTCCACCAAGAGATTTCATACCCTCCTTCATCCTTCCAATTCCTTCCATTAAACCACCTCCTATCTCTGTTGCTGTTCCTTGGCTGTGCTGGAGCCCTGGAATGCTGAGTCTCCCAGAGCTGTGTGGTGCTTCACAGAAGTGTGAATATTCTCTGATTTTATCACTTGATAAAATTCTAAATAACTCTTAAACATTCATATGCAGACACACACAGCAGAACTATCGCAGAATCACAGAATGATTTGGGTTTGAAGGGTCCTTAAATCTCATCTCATTCCCCCCCCTGCCATGGGCAGGGACCCCTTCCACTATCCCAGGTTTCTCCAAGCCCCGTCCAACCTGGCCTTGGACACTTCCAGGGATCCAGGGGCAGCCACAGCTTCTCTGGGCATCCTGTGCCAGGGCCTCCCCACCCTCACAGGGAAGAATTTCCTCTTAATATCCAGTCTAACCCTTCCTTCCTTCATTTTAAAGCCATCCCCCCTTGTCCTGTAACTCCATGCCCTTGTCCCAAGTCCCTCTCCAGCCTTCTTGGAGCTCCTTTAGGCACTGGAAGGCTGCAGCACTTTCTTCCTGGAGCCTTCTCTTCTCCAGGCTGAACAACCCCAGTTCTCTCCACTCCTCAAAAATCAGGGTGTATTTGAGCTTGGCTCAGGATGGAAGCTCTGTTCAGCCTAAATGTCTCCTCGAAAGGGGACAGTTTTGTGACATGGACTGATATCCCCACCAATCCACCTGCCTGCAGCCCCTTCCCCTGCCAGCAGCCTCCCAGCTGCCTGTCAGATCAGTTCCCGCTGGATGGAAGGAAGGCAGGAGTTATTGAATGGCACAGCTGAGCTCTGATAACGACATTGAGACAAATTGATGGACATCAAGGGGAGGCTTTGCCTGTCCCTGGATGGACGTTGGCTAAGCCTATTAAAATGTAATCAGTTCCAGGTAGCATTTGCTCTGTTACAGAAGCTGCTTAGTGAAAGCAATTATAAAGCACTTAGAGGTTTAACCAATTAAAAGAATATCCTTCAGTCTCCCACAGCTGGCTGGGTGATGCCTCAGTAAAATGCTTTTTAGCAGATGAAGTCAAGTCACGTTTTTTACTGAATGTCTGTGAATTTTTAAATTATGATTTTGGGGCCTCTGCATTTCGTCAAGCAATACAAGACAAAGGCCAAGAATTAATGATGTATCCATGTATTTCATTAATTTGTGCATTAATAACTCCCCTTCTGAACAAATACTTTGAAGAGTCCATTCATTTCTCCTCACCAATGCTCCAAGTCTGAGTTATTCATTTCAGGAGGAGAATATTGCCATGAGATCTGGTATAACCAGCCTGCAGACATTAATAGTAAATAGCTCATACTTTGCAGCCACAATACACAGAAGAGCACCAGTCTAAAACTCCTTAAACGGTTGTATTTCATACTTCCTACATTCTAAGGAAAGCAGATTTATTTGTTCATGAATCATTTCTTTTCAAGAAAGGAACGAAATTCATGGCAGTTTGTATCTCTAATAAAAAGTCTGAGCAACTCCAAGTGGAGTTCAGCAAAACCCCTGTGGCATTAAGCTTGAGTGGGAGCTGATTTTAACAGCTGAAGTGTCACACTGAAATTTGGGAGGATGAATTACCTATTTAACAGTTGTATATATTTCCCAGAGATGTTTGTAGTTGTAGGTTTACTTTGCAGCCTGCCGAGTGAGATAAAACCAGCTGAATCAGAGAGCTCTATAAACACCCTCTGAGGAGCAAAAAGCAGGGGTGGCTGCACCTCTTGGGGCAGGGAGTCTCTTTTTTCCCCTCTCCCAAGATGTGTCCCTTTGCTGGCACCGCAGCTCGGGCTGGCACAGCATTCCTGCTGGGATGGAGGCCCTCGTGGCTGCAGCTCTGCACAAAACTCGGAGATCTGCCATGCCCTGAAAGCAGATTTTCCAGGTGTTCAGCCGTGACAATGTGAGCGTTTAACAAGTTAACTAATGTGATTTTAAACGTGAAGTCTGGCCAGGGCTTTAGTCACTGTAGAAGCATGCAGTGAATACAGCTCCAGGGTCCCTTTGATGAGCAGAAACCGCTCTGGGAGGAACAAAGGACTTGTGAAGCTCAAAACTGGAGGGGAAAGAAGAAAGAGCTGCAGAGGAAGCCAGTTCAGGTTACACCTGATCTCACCATACAGAGATAGCCTTGAGCCTGGTGAGGATAAGATGGGGTCCCTCATCTACCCTTACAAAGTTGAAATTTTCTTCCTTTCTTCTTTCTTCTCCTCCAAATATCCAGACATCCCCAGGGGAAATGGCATGAATGAAATTTAAATGGAATAAAGCAACCTCTTCTCTAATTTCCAAAAGAATAATTACCTTAGAAGGAAACTTGGGAAGAGACCCCAGTTTGCACTGGGACAGCAGTGATGTGCTGCTTGCTAGAGCCTTGGGCCAGCTTTAATCTGTATTTTCTGCCTTGCTCCTTATGGATGAAACTGGTGCCAGGGGACGATTTAACCACTGGCGTGAGCTGGGTCAGAAATCCACATCTATTTTCAAATCTGTCATCTGAAGCCATTAAAAATCAGGACTGGAGAATACAGTCTGAGTGAAACATGTTGATTTTGAATGCCAAAAGGTTTTTTTCTATTCCCTGTGCTGTTTTGCTTTCACTAATAAAGAAGAACTTAGGGTTTTTTCAATAATATGTTCAAGAGCATTAGGGAACTGTATCCAGCAAATGCTGTGTGTTTTCAGTGGTGTCTGAAGGAGCTGAGGACTTCCCAGGCTCATTGTTCCTCCCAGTTTCTTCTTTGCTCTCCTGAGCACTCCTGGTGCATGCTGGTGGTCCCCAATCCCTGCTGATTGTCATCGACTTTTATGGAAATCCTGTATTCCACAGCCTTATGACCCAAATACCAGCATAAGTAGTTTTAATTTTACTGGGCTCATACCTACCCTGGCAGCTCCTGCAATCCCTGCCTTGGGGCCTGCTGATATAAATACTGCCAACAGCCTGTCAGGTACAACATCATGTTAATATAAACAGCACCTCGAGGTTTAACGAGGCAGTGCCAGCTGTGCCTGCACTTGGCCCAGCTTTCACCACCTCTCATATCAAACAGCACTTTGTGAGAGGTTCTCTTGTAATGGCATCAACTAAATAAGTATATAAACCCAGGGTCTTGGGATATACAAGGACTGTTTCTCCAAAAACCAGCCTTACTTTGACACAAGCCCCATAACCTGTTGTGCACCTCGTCAGTCCCAGCTGGTGTGTGTGTGCTCCCCTTGGGCAGCGCTGGGGATGAGTCTGAAACGCAGCAAAGGCTGAGAGCTGTCGTTCAGGTGGGTCAACACCTCCCCAGACAGCTCCTGCCTTTGCTCAGGAATTCCACCGTGCTGTTCCACCTCTGTATGTGGCTCAGCTCCCCTTCGAACGCAGAGAAAAAGAAATGAATTGGTTGGAACAGTCTGGACAAAACTGTCAAGGGAAGATGGATCTGAGCTTGCCTGGAGGCCGTAGCAGCAGCAGGGGTGGTTATAAGACGGAGCAGCATCCCTTTTCTGCATCTCCTGGAGAGAAGGGAGGACAGGACAGAGGGATACCCTCGCTGAGGGCCACCCCAGGGCTGTGAGTCAGCACTCTCAGGGGATGGAGGAGATGAAGTGAGGAGAGCACCAGCCGAGTGCTTTGTGCCGCAGCAGCTCCCCGGGTGCCGCGTGAGTCAGCGGCGGTGGCTCCTCACCCATCGCTGTCCCAAGGCTCTGAGTCACTCCCAGCCTCACATGGCCCCACAAAGGGATTGGGGGCTGAAAACCCCTCCCGGGCATCGCTCCTGAATTCAGCCAAAGCAGCCAAACCGTGGGGTTCTTACTCCTGATGCCTTGCCCCGTGCATGTGCTAACCCAGAGGCTGTCCTGGAGGAGGGCAGTTCCCCAGCCCCAGCCCAGGATACACACAAGGCAGGACAAAATACCCAGTGTGATCTAATAGAATTTAACTCCCAGGGTTGCTCCCACATCCAGTTTAGTCTGAGAATCAAGACTGGCACAGTTTAAATCTCCTGCGCAATGAGAAAAGATGTCACTCAGAATTGATGTTTCTCTCTGCAGGGCTTCCTGAAGGAAAAACAAACCAGGGCTCATCCTCTGCCAGTCCTCCTTCTTCTCCCCTTCTTCCTTGGCATGCAGTTCAAACAGGCAGAGAATAGAGCCATTATAAGACAAAATAGAAAGACACGGGATGTAATAATTCAGGGTTTAATACACATTTAAATTGGGAGTTTGATTTAGGAGGGAAATGAGGGCATACATTGGTGGAAGGATCATTCCCTGCCACCCCTGGCACACTGGGGTCATCTTGCTGGGGTCCCACCTCCCCTCCCCAGCCCTGAGGTTTGGCACCTCATTTGCTCGAATATGGGAAATATCAGAAGCTCATGGAGCAGCTCTGCTCCTATTAGAACCTTCTTGAATTAATTAGAAGTGAGGGATGTGTCTGGTTTATTTTTAGTTCAAAAAATAAAGGCAGGAAATCTCCAACCTCACAAACACCATCCTGGACAGTCACCCCATCACAGACGGAGTCAAACCCATCCCCTGCAGTGCTCAGCTCCAGCAGGCTGACCTGCTCCTTCTTACTCCACCAAAGGAACCCATGTGTCAAGCTTGTGATGATGAAGAACACATCCTAGGAGCTCATAACAATAATAAAAAGTCATTTTGGCAGCCAGTTTGCTCAGGATTTGTTTTACAGGTCACCCATTTTGACAGGCAGGTGCTCAGGAAAGAACAAAACAGCAGGAAAAGGCAACAGGTATCTGGGAGAAAAGGATATTTTCATTCTGAATTAGATGAAACTTAACACAGTCTCGTGTTTCATATTCCTCCCAGGGGAGAGGACCCGAGAGGGCAGGATTGCCACCCTAAATCTGCTTGATCCCTTGTATGACAAAATGAAAACATACGGATTAAGGGTGACAAATTCAGGTCGGGATCTCCTAATCTGTGCAGCACAGAACTGCACAGTGTGTCACCCAGCTGGGACTTCCAAATCAGACCACAAGTGTCTCCAGTGCACTTCACATATTTAATAGAGTTTTAATTGCAGAGTGATTGCATGTGATGTTACAGAATTATCACAGATTACATAATTGCTGATGTTAAGCAGATACTTCTCTCAATATGTGTTTTTGTTACTATAGATCCACATTATTTGGCACAGCATTGCATGAGCAGCAGAAGCAGAGATCCTTTACCAGGAGAAAACCACTTTCCTTTAACATGTTGGTAAATTTAACAAGCAGATGTGTGAGATTCTTGTAATTGGCTGTCAAAAGAATCCGGATCCTGCCGTACCTAAAGAGCTGCACACGGGTGAGCAGCTGAGAAGTGCCAGTGCATGGAGGTTCCTGCAGAAATTACGATGTTCCTGAAAGAACCTGTGTTTGGAGCCATTTGGGAAGCTGCTTTTGCAGCCTGAAAATCCAGCTAATCCTGTGCAGGCGCTGGGAAAGCAGATGGGCTGTAGCTGTGATGTTGGCTCGCTCCCGCTGGCCCCAGGCTGACGGATGGAGGAGGAGAGGCTGGAGAGTTGTTGCTTTTCTGCAGCCCCTGGGAGGGATCTCCTGGAGAATCATGAGGGGACTGCTCCATCCAGGGAAAGCCAAAGGCCCATTGGACAGAGAAATGAATTTTTGGAGGTGGCCAAAAGCGGGTGCTCAGAAATGTGAAGGAGCAAGGCAGGCATCCGTGCTCCCAGCGAGCTCCCCAGAGGATCTCCCACTTCTCCTGTGCCACACGTCCTGCAGGGGCTCTCCCTTCAAAGTCCCATCAGAGCTCCCCAGGGAAGGATCAGACACAGGTCAAATTCATTCACTTGCTGGCATCTGAAGGGCTGCAGGCTGTCTGGTGATGAATTACATCTGTGATCACTGTGGCCAGAGAGAGGCCAAAAACACTTTGAAACAATGAATTCGCTTGGACAAGAGAATAAAAACAGACCCTCTAGCCTTCTTTCCAAAACATGTCCCTTCAGTTGCTTAAGTCTTTATTGGATAAGTGGCTTTTGCAGCATTCCTGGAAGATGCTGTCATGCATCATGCAGGCTGATGATAAAGGAATAGAACCTTCTCCATTGTTAGCTGTGTGTTTAATGAGAGAGGGAGCTCATGGAGTTGGAGTAGGGTGTGAGTGTGGAGCTGGACAACAGGGATTATTTAATATCTGCTCTCCTGTGCCTCTTGGTTGAACATCAGTGATGGGGAGAGGCAACCACAGCCAGACTCGTTCCTCCTAGACTGCATTCTCCAAGGGAAACACATCTTCTGCACATTTTCTCCTTGAGCTACAACATGGTCCCTGTGGGATGACAGCATCTGGGTTTGGGACACACCCACATAAATATGTTCAATCCCAAGGCAGAAAAAACCCACCCTTTGGCTCCACGTGCCAAATCCACCTTGCACTTGTGGTACCTCTCTCTAGAGCAGAGCTTTGCTGCTTCCCAGCCCCTTACAGGTCACATAAAGGACAAGAGTGATGCTGCCCTTGTTGTCTGTAGAGCAAATTTGGGACCAAAAACTAACTTAATTATTTTATTTGGTCTTTATTTTCTTCTTGCCTTTTATTGTGTTACGTTTTAACTGAGATTTCTTTATTTCCTGCTAGGATTCTGCCAGAATCCTACTGTTCTATACAGAGGTTGAAACACCTATTACAAAAGGAAAGAAATCTTTCTCTTGATTGCCTGATAGATCTGCTTTTTAATCCAGACCAACAAATGTGCTCTATCAACAGCACTTTTATGCCTCAGAGTTGCTGCATTTTATTTTCCATTGTTTGACATCCCTCAGAATCTGGGAAGGAAAAAAGCTGTAGTGCCTTTCTCTGCTTACCCTTTAACTGGTCATTTTTATGATGGCAAAGTCCAGACCCAAACACGTTGTAATCTCAGGTATTGCACAAATGTAGAACAAAAGGACGAGCCCTGCCACCAGAAAGAGCAGTTTAATGATGCTCTGCACTGTGGGGACTGTGGCCAGTGGCTCCACATAACAAACTAATGGGATTATGGTGTCCCTGGCTCCCTGTCTACCTGGATGGAAAACATACTCCAGCTGTGTCTGTAAATACCTTGGACAAGATACCCAGTGCCACAAGGGCATGAAACACAGATGCAAACAGTTTCCTTTAAGCCAGTGTCTGAACTAGGCATCACCAGTCCTTCACCTGTACCTTCTGTTGTTCCCAGTGCCCCTGCCCCAGTGCTTAGTGCTGTTTTGTATTACTTCTGTTTTCCTTGTTTTTACAGACATTTGCAGGCTGGTTGTCCCTCAGGGTTATTAATTCTTTGCACTACAGCAATAGAAGAACAAATGGGGCTGCAGGAGAACAGGTTCCAGCAATAAAACCCACGCAGACAGGTCCCTTTTTCACCCTGATGGAGAGTTGCTCACAAAGTTAAGGGCTTTTTTTCCTGCCTTGCAGGTGCTGTGGTGATCGCCTTCGTGGTCTGCTGGCTCCCTTACCACATCCGGCGCCTCATGTTCTGCTATGTCCCCTCCAGCCACTGGACAGAGTGAGTCACAGCCTGGGGGACACGGTGGGGGCTCAGGTTGGGGCTGGGGGTGCCAGGGCACCCACGGGTGTGGAGATGGAGGTGGGGATCTGGGAACAAATGTGTTCTCCACTCGAGGGGTTAAAGCCTCAAACTCCTAATTGCTGTTTTGTTGTTTTTTTTTTTTTTTCTTTTGGATGTCTCAGTGTTTGCCAGCCAAATTAAGAGTCTTTGTTTGACCTAAATCCCCCAGACACGGTGGAGGAAGAATTAGCTTGAACCAAAATGCATCATCAGCCCCTCCTCCTCCTCCTCCTCCTCCTCCTGCTGTGGGCTGCAGCCACAGACTCGCCCCCGCTGGCAGCAGAGCTGGGGCTTCACCTCTGGCAGCCCTTGATGAAATGACATTTGGACAGGGGGGCTGGTGCACCCAGAGTGGATTTCAGTCTCTGTGCCAGAGATATTGATCCCCAGCCCTAAGATGCAGCAGCTCCTGTCAGCACACACACAGTGTAGCTCCATGAGGCCACATTTCCTCACTGACAGGGGAGATTACACAGGTGGGGGAATAACTGTGCTGCTTGCTGAGTCTGGAAAAGGTTATTTACTGGGTTTTGCAGGGAGTGGATCACAGTGAAATACCAGCAGTTGCTGCTGATTAGGAAATGCCCAGATTGTCAGAGAATTCCGGGATAATTGCACGAACACACGTGTGCTGCTCACAGGTGTGCAAAGGCACCCCAGGAGCTCCCTGCTCCTTTCTGCGGCACCAGGCCAGGTTCCTCAGCAAAGCAACCACCAAACTGATTATTATTTTCAAATATGTCATTAAGAGCTAATGCTGTCTGGGGACACACACCCAGGAAGCCTGAGATGCCAAGGATGCACTCGTGTGTCTCCTCACGTGGTGTTACATCCCTGTTCTCCCTGAGACCAGGGCTGTTTCCTTCAAGGGAAGGAAAAAAAAAATCTACAATACTAAAAAGCAGAACAACAACAAAAAACTCTAAAATTTCATCAACTCCAAACACAAAATATAATAAATTAGGATATAGCAGCCTACTGAATGGGACTGTGGATCCAGCCATGGTAAAATCCAAAATCTATCTTCAGTTATGAAAGCAGAGCTCTAGGCACACACTGGGACAAACTCTTGTTTCTCTCCTTTCCTGTATGAAAAGCACTTAAGGCAGTGTTCAATTATGCAATGACTGCATTTGCTTTGAGCAGGAGGGGTAGGGAAGTCTGTCTGCAGTTAGTGGGAATTTATGCATCGTGGCTGCGTTCACATAATATTTTTTTCTTCTTTTTAAAACCCTAAGTGATTTTAGGAAAACACCAAATTTACAGAATGATAGTGAACTATCAGTCTGGTGGCTAACCAAGGGTTTGCAGCAGCTTGGCGTGTTCATTTATAAATGCATGTGCCTTGCCCCTGAAGAAGAGAAATTTTTCCAATATTAATTCTTCACAACTACATCGAGAAACTCTGCTTGTAAGAGCTGGATGGGCCATGCTGTCCTTGGCAGTGCTGAGGGGGTGTGGAGGGATGGGCAGTGTAGGAGCGCTCCTCTATTTATCTTTTGTTAGACACTGCTCAGACTAGAAAAAAGGTCTGAAATTTTCACCAAGATAAACGATTCTGAGGAACATCTTCCTGAAAATGAGACCCGTGGTGTTTATAAATGCTTTACCAGCTCAGGGCTGTTGTTCTCAGTTGGCCCAAGGAAAGATATTTCCAAAAGCATAAAAGATAATAAAACATTTTCAACCAGTTCTAGTTGAAAACATTAAATTGTGGTGGTCAGGATGTGTTTCAGAAGCATTCTATCATCAGCTTGTCCCCAGAACAGGAAATGCTCTCCCAAATTATGGACAAATCCCAACCCAGGGACCCATTGAGTGAGCTGATGCTGCTCTCACTGCCAGAGGGAGGAGAGAGCTGCATCTGTTACTGGAGTTTGGCTCTTCTGCAACCTCTGTAGAGCAGAACTGCAGCCAAAAAAGTCAAGCTAATGTATATGTATGACACAGAAGCAAATTTCCATCTGGCTTCCCAGTTTCCAGAATGCCTGTTTCCAAAGGAAAAATGAATGCACGAGGTAAATATCGTGTCTGGCCCCAGAGCTTAAATAAGTCTCTTAACTGCTGGTGAGTGGGGTAACATCTTCATAGATATTATAGATCCATGTTTGACCAGCTCCAGTTGAAGATGTAGATGGGTTTTGGTGGCTCAGGCACCACTGGTAAGCTCGTGCCTGCAGTCCAAAGAGGTTAGCTGGAAAGCAGCTCATGTTTTTCTCACCCTTGTGACTTTGAGTTCTTCACACTCAAGATTTTTATCTTTTATCTGTTCTTCCAGTTTCCTTTACAACTTCTACCACTACTTCTACATGCTGACAAACGTCCTCTTCTACGTCAGCTCAGCAATCAACCCCATCCTCTACAACCTGGTGTCGGCAAACTTCCGCCAGATCTTCCTCTCCACGCTCACAATCCTGTGCCTGCCATGGAGGAAGAAGAAGAAACGACTGGCCTTCACCAGGAAATCCAACAGCATCTCCAGCAACCACACGTTTTCCAGCCAGGTCACAAGGGAAACTACGTACTGAAGCCAAAGGAGGAGGAGGAGGAACGCAATTCATCGTGGAGTCAAAACTTGAGAGAGGCCTCTGTGACTTTCATGCATGGTCTCCAAATTCACGTAACACAAATGTGTTTAGCAAAGTCATTTTTGTTGGAAAAAATAGGCTTTGTTCTGCCAGTAACTTTGAGGTTATTTTCAAGCATTGGCCTTGCCTCTTGTAAGTAATGTCTACATGTATTGTAACTTCAGTCTGGCATAAATCCAGATGTGGTGTTAACTGGGAAGCCAAAATGTGTTCAACTTAGGCAAAACTGTTCTGCATTTCATCCTTTTCTCAGTGCAGACATGCCATGTTCACATCCAAGGGTTTGAGGTCACGTCTCCTGGTGGCACCGAGCGGAGAGTTTGATGAGGAGAAAGAAGCTTTGAACAGAAAGGGATGGTTTTGGAGAATGGACGTGCTCATCTGTGGGATGTTCAATGAACGAGGAGTGAAAACTCAGGGAGCCAGGTGGTTATTTTAGAAATATGTCTCCATTATGAGGAATACGACCGAGGTGCTCAAGAGAGCCGCTCTGGCTCCTTGAAATTCAATAAGAACAGACGATGCCTTACCTGGGCTGGGGTGGCTGTGGCCTGGGGAGCGGGGTCACCTTTGGCTTTAGGGCATCCGCAGTGCCTGGCATTGGTACCACTGCACCAGTAACAGCAGAGTCTCTGGCAAAGTCAAGAATGCAGAGGCTGTGCCCAGATGGAGTGCTGAAAATGAACAGAAATGGAAAATCTTCCTTTTGCCATACAGCCAAATCCTATTTTTTACCAAGGAGAACAGTTTGCTGGCCTGCGTTAAGAGGTGAGAAAACTCTGAGCTCATGAGGGCTCCAGGCTGCTGAGATAAGAGCAATCTGCCCCAATTCTGTGGGACCTGCAGATTTTTCCCATTCTTATTCCAGTTTTACTTGTTTCCTCACCATTTCCACAAGGCTAACATCTCAGTTTACAGCAGCTGTAGGCAGCAGGTTCTCTTGTTCTACCTTTTATTTTATTACTTTTTGCTACCAGACCTGTTGGCACACTGCTCTGCACCCCCAATATTCAGATAGTCCAAATGCAGAGCAGAAGGTCTAAACTGAGGAGTCTTGGCTCTAAACCTACTTTCTTTTAAGAAGCCAGAGGAACAGAAACAAGACCTGAAAATTCTCTTTGAAATTTCCCAGCTGGTCAGGAGGGGTAGCATGAGCTTTCCTCCCATATGGTTCCACCTCCAATAACCCACTGTGTGATACAGCAAATTCCTCCAGAGTCTTTAGTACTGAAATCACAGGGCTCTGGGACAAGCTAAAGGGCTTTTTCCCCAGATGGTGACCGGCACAAACCTGGAACCTGACCAGTCATCCTGTGCAACCTCTGCTGGTGGTGACCTTGTGTCCCCTTTCACACCACACATCATCAGAAGAGCAGGACTTGGCTCTGAAAGGGGACAAAGTAGAGGAGTTGGCTCAATTCGGCTTCCTGGGCTTTGCCCATCCCATGTCACTCTTCAGCTGATGAGCACCTGTGGTCCCAAACTGAAGCCACAGTGCTGGAGGTGTGGATTGGCCCCAGTGAAGGTCACACAATGATGGAGACCAGTTACTGAACCACTGGGTGACGTCTCCTGCTGCAGATGTCCCATCATGGAATACAGAACATGTCAAGTTAGAAGGGACTCACAAGAATCATCGAGTCCAGCTCCTGGACTTGTGGTTTAGGTCCTGTTGGGCTCAGCACATAGAGGAAACACCCATTTGGGGGCATCTGCTGGGAGTTGTTGGTGATGACTGACTAATTTTGGGACATGTATAGCCTGGCAGCTGTGGACAGCTGGCTACCATGGCAGCCCATCAGCCACGGCCTCCAACCACACCTGCCAGGGATGGGAGGGGATTTTAATGCCTAGTACAGAACCCCTGCAAAAGAAAGGGCTCAAAATAAAAATCAGTGGGGCTTTAGTTTCTTCTGATTCAGCCAAACTGCAAGCTGTGTTCTGTCATGCCTTCTTGTGATTTCTTGCCCTGGTTGTACCAAGCAGAGGGCAGAGGTTATATCTGACCAAGCACTTTTGTTGCTCATGGACTGTTGACTCCTCTTTGACAAGGAAAACAGGGAGTGACACACAAATAAATAAACTGAAACAAACAGGCATAAAGGAGACTGATCTCTTCAGAAGGAAATCTGTGAGAAACCAGCAGATATTTTCTGTGTATGGGGGGTGTGTGTGTATGAAATGGCTTGGGCAGGTTGGAAGAAGACTCTCTCGAAGACCTGCTCATCCTGCCTTGTGGGAAAATCCAGAACAGGAGAGGGGAAAGCTCAGCCTTGAGAGGAAGAGGAGTCTTGATGTCACACATGTAACATTGGCCTTCCAGGCAAGACATTTCCAATGTTTCTGGAGGACCCAATATTTTTTACTTCACCTCTAAATACAGTCAGCAGCTGGGAGGTGCTTTCTGAAACCTCCCACAGAAGCTGTAACTGCATTGCTTTGACTTTCATTACAATCTAACACCCTGCATGCCTCATTTGCTTTTGAAAAATTAAACATTATTACTACACTTGTTCAACACCAACCTGCTGAAATGTGCTTGATTATCTTAGGAAACACTGCACAAAACTTGTTGTTTCACATAAGATGCTTGGTTTAGATCTTAACTACTGAGATAACACTGGCAGCTTACAGAATATTTGATCACATCTCAGAGAAACTGGCAGGTTTATTTTTGGTTTGACATGATAGTGGGAAAAAGCTGGAGTAAAAGTGAACTTACCATCAACTCTTTCTGCAGTGTTTGTTGGACCACTCGAGTGCTGAAGAGCTGGGGGAATTTGGGGGATTTATCCAAGTGGTTTGCTGACTTCCACAGCTCTGTTCTTGCAGTTTAACAGGAGAGCTGACCTGGGTCCATGGCCTTAATCTGAGATTGCAGCTCAAAGCTACCTCTTCCACTGGCCAAATCTGACAACCTTGAGCTGAGCAGTGTAAGTTACAGCTGGTTTCATCTCCTCTTCCCTCCTCACTTTATTTTGCTGTATTCAGCTTAGAGATGTGGTTCCCTTGAAAGAAGTGAGGATAACTCACTGCAAAACCCCACAATTTCCAAAGAATCACTGGATAGTGTGGGTTGGAAGGGACCTTAAAGCCCATCCAGTTCCAAATCCCTGCCATGGGCAGGGACACCTTTCCCTGGACCAGGTTGCTCCAAGCCCCATCCAACCTGGCCTTGTAAAGGAAAGCTGATAAAGTAGAGAGGAAAAAGGTACAAACTGCCCCATATTTACCAGAGAAATGGTTCTTTACATGCCTTTAACAGTGACTGAACTGCTAACCCAACAAGGTTTTTAAATTTAACCTGGTGAGACTGGTTTTTGCCATTAGACAGAACACAAACTCCCATCCATTGTGTCCCTGTCTTGGCTGAACTCTTCACTGAGGCAGAGGTGAGTGTTGGTGCCTCTGCTCATCTATGCAAATTCCCTCTAAGTGTTTGGAATTGTTTGTTTTGACTAAAAAAAGAATAAAATCTGTGGAACCCGCAGATGTGAAGTGCTGCCAGATGGATTCTGAGAAATTCCCCTTCTGAAGAGAGTCTATCAAGTGACCTCTTCAAACGTTATTTTGAGGTTTTGTTTCTCTTCAGAGTGCTCTTGCCAGAGCCATCCATTTGGCAGAGTGTGAAATCAGGTTTATAAAGTCATTTTGCTATTCAGAAATTTCCCCCAGACAGGACTCTCTCACCACAGGCCCAGTCCATCAGTGTTGGAATGCTCTGCTGAGCTTGTCTTTTTTTGTAAGGTGCATGAGACCTCACTTGGGCGAGCTTTCCAGGAGAAAACTCAATGGAAAGTCAGCGAGGAGGGTTAGCAGGGTGTGTGCTGTAAACACAACAACAGCAGGACCTTTGCATTTCTAGCATCCAGCATTCAGTGGAACGATCCCTGGGTGTGCTGCTGCTGCTGCAGACAGCTCCTGCTGCAGGTTTGAACCCATCATGTGTGCAGCTGCATCGCTGCTGCCCTTGGGCAGGGACAGCAAACATCCCCAGGGCGTGGGAGCACCTCCCTGCGCAGCTGTGTCAGTCTGGTGTCCTCCTGGACGTGTTGTTTGGTGACTCTTTAACCAAAGCTGTATCTGCTAGAGCTCTGTCTGGTTCTTCACATCACAGCTCAACCACCCTCCCTGTTCTCAGTCTGGGTTTGCTTGGTACGAGAGCAGAAATTGCTGATCCAAAAAGCTCATGATGCTGTGTCCTGGCTTTGTGATCCAGAGTCCTTCCCCAGCTGTGCCACCTGATAGTCCTGCACATACTGTATTTATGGCAAATATTTTTTTAAAGTGCACCTTTTTTTTTTTATTATTTTATTCTGAGATACAAAATGTTGATGTGCTTTATTTTCCGTGGCCTGTTGCTCAATGGGGAAAAAATGAATGTTAAAAGTGTGTCAGTGTCTACTTTGTAATATTTTCTGTGACAAAGGGAAAGAAGAGGGTGTGGAATCCTTCTGTGTGGCAATGGGAAACACTCTTTCAGTGTAACATGCTATTATTGATACTGTATTTACTGATCAAAGTGTAATGAAATGGTTAATTCCTGATAATAGCCTTTGTACTGTATGGTATTTTATTTTGTCATTTATTGATCCTGAGAAATAAATATCCAGATTTAAGGCTCGGGCTGCTTTTGCTTGAAGTGGCAGGTGTGCCTTTATCACACAGCCTGGTTATCAGCACAGGCACCCTGGCTGGGCTCTGAACTGGTGAAATCCCATTGGCCTTGAACTGGGATTTGCAGCTCCTCTGCAGAAGGGCCCTGAGTGCTCCTCTCCCTGCACTCTGCAGCACAAACAGCGTCCAAACATCACTTGCTTCTCTGTCTTCAGGTCAGCAGACAAAAAGGGGAACTAGCTAGGTTTGAAGGACACTCCCATCAGTGATGTTTGCCCTGAAAAATCCTTCCTGAGGCCTGTTAAAAGCATCAGACCTGCGCTGTCCTGCTCTGCTGTGGGGCACAGCAATGGAGAGCGTCCAGCCCATCCAGGGCTTGGAGCACGCGGAGGGCAGGAGCCTGAAGTGTGGGAATGGAGACCATTTATTGTTCTAAAACAAATGTAATTTTGTGGGGACAGAATGCTTTGGTATTACCTGTGATATTAAAGTGTCCTTACAATAAATGAGCAAAAATCAGTCACCTCCATCCTCCCTGCAGCTCCTGGTTAATGTTCTGTTGTGCAATAGCTGAGCTGAGCCATAAAATCTTCATCATTTTTAACCATTCAACCCTTTTGTTTTGATTTCTGGTAGAGGGAAATGTTGCTTGGAAAGCAGCAAGAGAATAAAACTTAAATATTTGGAATCATTCAAGCCTGGAAAATCCATCTTCTAAAACCTAGCTCAAGTTCACTGCCTCTCCAAAGGCTTTTTGGTGCTGATTCCAGATGAGAAGAGCAGGAACCTCTATTGTCCCTACACCATCAAGTATTAAAAGATCAAAATAATTTATTTTATGGATCCTTTTATTGGGTATTCAGCCCTGCTCTGCTCAAAGGTGTATTTTCAGTCTGCAGCTCATGTTTTCAGCAGTGGAAATCCACAGCACGTGGCAGCATCCTTGTCTCCTGGCTGCGGGAGGTTTCTGTGCTGGGCACGGTGCTCCCAGTGGAGCCTCCATGGTTCATACAGAAATCCAGCCTGTGTTCAGGCTGGAGTTAAAAATGCTGCTGTCTGCTCATGACTTGTCTAGCTCAGGGCTGGCTCCTGGAAAAAGCCAAATCCTGGGAAGCAGAGCTTCCCACTCCTCCCAAGCCCCCCTCCCACCCGGTGTCACGCAATCGTGCACCGCATCACGCCCCACAAATGTGAAGGAAAACAAAAGGTGTGGAGAGTCCAATAATTCTATTCTTCCTTTAGAAAGGCACAAGGACTGTGCCTCGAGCCATGAGGGATGCTTTCAGCTTGGCCCTTATTTCTCATTTCAATTATAAAAGCAATTTCCATAGTTCACAAGGGGAACATTTCAGGCACCTTTTGAAAAAAAATGCTACGTTTTAGTAAATGGCTTCATAAAACTTAATAAACATCCACGCAGAAGTTAATTTATTTAAAATATCTTTAAATCCTGCTCTGCCTTATTGAATTTGTTTGAACTGTAGATCAGGCTGGAGTATATTCATGAGGGCATTTAAGCAATAAGGCAGAGCATCACAGTTATTATTCCAGGTCTCCTGTGGGCCGGGAAGCACAAAGCAGAACCTGAAGTGATTTTGGGCACCCAAGTGCAAAACCCCTCCAGAAGCACATGCATAGGCATGGCCCGAGTGCTGCAGGGCGGCCAAACCAAGCTGCTGGGATTGTTTACTGGGAACAGCAACGTGCCAGGGGAGCTCACAGCAGCCAGCCCAGCATCCACGGGCTGCCAGCCCAGTCCTGGGCTCACTCAGCCAAATGCCAGCGGGAAAGGATCATAGAATCCTGGAATCACAGAATGGTTTGGGTTGGAAGGGACCTTAAAGATCATCTCATTCCACCCCCTGCCATGGGCAGGGACACCTTCCACTACCCCAGGTTGCTCCAAGCCTCATCCATCCCAGCCTTGAACACTTCAAGGGAAGGGATGAGGCAGGCACAGCTTCTCTGGGCCTCACCACCCTCAGAGAATTTCTTCCTAACGTCCAATCTAAATAGAGAAGCAGCAAAGTTAGTTAAACACCATATCACTTGTGATACAAACCATCCTAGCCAGCCAAGAAAGAGAAAGAGAAGGACCAAAAATTTGTAGTGAGTGTGTAAGTGCATGTGCGGGTGCTGCAGCCACAGCTGGGATGATGTTTTGCCCAGGGTTGTTCAGCCTGGGGAAAAGAAAGCTCCAGGGAGATCTTAGAACCCCTTTCAGTACCTAAGGAGGCTTCAAGAGAGCTGGAGAGGGAGTTTTTACAGGAACCTGGAGTGACAGGACAAGGGGGAAAGGCTTTAAGGTGAGGGAGGGTAGATTTAGATCTCGCCAGCACCCTAAAATTTCACCAACAGAATGGAGATGTAGCAGCCTTTGTTACCAAGATTTAACAGCATCAGCACACTTCCAACAACCCAGCACACTCCATACCTTTCTCACTGCAATGGTGCATTTATTTTAGAGATGGATTTCAGGCACAGGAACTTCTGGGATTCACTCAAGGGCTGCAATGAAATCTTGTAGACCAACATCTCAAACCCCAGTGTTTCCAGCAGCCAACTCCGTTTCATCTTTCCTTTCACTCAGCATAAGCAGGTAGCTTGTGAGCTATATTAAGCCTCCATTCCAAGACACATATTAGCAAAACATGCCAACATTCAACCATTAAAAAGCAGCTTCTCGCTGGTTGTCAGCAGCAGCAACAACCTTGTCACAGCACTTGGCAGCTTTCAGAGTGTTCTTGACGGCGCTGTTATCCTTGGTGTCTGCTCCGTGCAGATTGCAGGAGAAGGTGAAGCATTGTGTGCTGAATTTAAAAGATACCCAAACAGCAACAAGCTCCATTAAATGGGAGTGACCTTAGCAGTGCCATGGGGAGCTGTAACGAAATCTGTGACACCTGACATTTTCGATGTTTTAGTTCTTCTGTCCAACTGGAAAGCAGCGACGACTGCCAGCAGCGTTATTAGTGCAGCTCCCACACAGAGCATGAATCCTTACAAAGTTTCACATTACTGCAATAAATCATTTTTTTGTCTTCCTTCAGACTGGCAATAGGAATAAGATTAATTTCTCTTTACCATCAACACAAGCATGAAATAACATTTTTCGTAACCAGTCCAGGAAAACGCCTTATGTCGCGGTTGGTGTTTTCTGACTCAGAACTTGAGACTTAATCCTTCTCCTTCCTCTGGGCTTGAGCCAGACCAGAGCAAACAATGGTACAGGGATTTTAAAGCTGGTCACCAGTGACACCACAGCAAGGCAGCCAGACTGGGTGATCCCCTTGCCCAAAGAAGTGAGCACCCTTCAGGAGGCTGATCTAGGAAAACCCGTAAACACAAGCCTGTAGGCTTTTGAGATGAAAGAAAATACAAATTTGTGGAGCACTTCTGAGCCTTTAAGAATGCCCACCTGCACAACTGGGATAAACCTGTTTGCATCTGCAAAGAAACCCAGTTTGTGTTTGTAAGTGACCCAATCTAGCTCTGTTTCTCTTTTCTGAGGCTTTTTTTTAAAATATCATTTAGCAGGAAAAAATGAAGCTGTTCGTTCTGTTCACAGCTCCAGCCTTAAATGCCAGGGGTGCTGATCAGATTAAAACAGAAATCAGAGTTCATGGATTGTGTCCGGAAGGAACAAAGACTCTGGTGCTGATTTTTATTGAATACAGGACAATATCCCTTGTTTATTGTATATATTACAATGGCAAGGGGGGGGGCAGCTTTTATCACAACATGGCTCAGTGCTTTTTAATATGTTGTTCATCATTTGGAGCTCACTGGCTTTCACGTACAGATTTCACTTTGTATCTTAGTAAGTGTTCATGGAATTTTGGAGACAGGGAAAAATACATTCTGCCATGTTGCCAGTCTCACTCCATTGATGCACCAGTACACTCAGCTCCTCCTGACTGAATCACAGAATGGTTTGGGTTGGAAGGGACCTTAAAAATCATCTCATTCCAACCCCCTGCCACAGGCAGGGACACCTTCCACTAAATCAGGTTGCTCCAAGCCCCATCCAACCTGGCTGTGAAGAACATTGTCATGAAGAGCCTTGAAGAGCAATGTCTTTGTCTTGGAATGGCTGAATGGTAAAAATTCCTCTCCCCTTGCCCTAGGGTGATGTGATCTCTGGGAGATCAGCCACGTTGTTATCACCTGATCCCTGGGGAAGATTCTACTGGGAGAAGATTTCATCAATAAGCTTAATGAAGAGTCAGCGTGTGAGTGGCAGCTTTATACTTGTGAACAGGAAAGCCAAAGCTACCCATAGATGAACATTAAAATAAAATTGGGGAGGGCTATTTCTGCTCCACTCCTCAGTCTGGAAGGCAAATGCAAAATTAATGAACCTCTGTACAGGGAGATAGAGGCAGGAAAGGTTTCTGCAGAGAGCAGGTCTCACTTTGGTTTCCCCCCAGCCCAAAAACTCTGAATTTTCGATGCTCAGCTTTGAGGGGGATTGTGCCATATCAGCCCTATGGTGCAGGATAAAAGGTACAAAGGATTTCAAAAGTCTTCAGAAAGTGTGGGCACCATCAGTGCACAGTGCCAATTCCATTTGCTCTCTGTGTTTCCATATACACCATGTCACCAAAAGGATTCACACCTTTTTCCAGGGAGAATACAGTTGTGTTGGAACATCACCATGCAACAAAAAACACTGGAAAATGGAAAAGGGGGAAAAAAAAAAGAGAACAAATTCTGCTCCTGTCTGATTTTTGCATCTTCACAGATCAGTCAAAAGCTTTTCTCTTCAACCAAAACCTCACTTCCACTTGTTTACAACAATTCGTCCCCCTGTGCCATTCATTTTCCTGGGAGATTGGCTCCAGGGCTCGGGATCTGCCTGTGTTTCATATCCATCTCTCCAGAAGGCACCATAGGGTTTGAAGATTGGTTGTCTTCATCAAGAGGAAAAGCCTGTTTTCTGTAAGAAGGGGCCATGAGTCACAGCAAGACTTTGATGAACCCAATACAATTCCTTAGAGGTTGGCACCAGAGTGCTGGAGAATTCGGAGCTGTAGGACCAAAATGAAATAATGAACCAGATGATGTGATGGGAAAGATGTTTTGTTGGGGTGAAAATTTTTAAAACTGAGGGTAAGGCATATTTATTTGAAATTGAGCCTATTTCTTGTGATGCACAAATCGAGTCTCTTGGGAAGGTTTTTAACTGTGCACAGAGAAATACAGAATAGGATTGTGATTGAAATGAGGAGGAATAGGGCTGGTCAGGTGATCACCCACTGCAGTGGGATGAAGCAAGGGCACAGGTACAGCCCTGCCAACCTGCTCAGTAAATCACCCCCTCACCAAGCATCAGAGTAAAGCAGAGCAACAAAGAGTTAACTTTGCTCACATCTCCCAGCAAATGCCTGTTCCCACAATCACTGTCTCTTTTTGGCCAGAGTTCTGTATTTTTTAGCTGTTCTCAACTCTCTTGTAGAGCAATTATTCCGAAGTGCAACTGAGGACATTTTCCCTTCTGCTCAGATGAAATTCACTTCAATTCAGTTTGGTAGTAGCTCCTCAGAGCACCTAAGAATATCTCCTGTCTTTAGAGTCTTCCCTGTAGCTACCCAACCGTGGGAAAACTGCTAAAACACTTGGGAAGTCAGAGGGAGAAAGAGGATTGGAGCTGATGGTGCAGAGGCTGAGGAATGGGACACTCACCTGGCTTGCAGGAGAAAGGGAGAAGTGGGATAGCCAGGAGAGAGATAAATACCCAAATCTGGGAAGGTTTTCAGGATTTCCTGTGGCCAAGTACAGCTCCAGAGTACATTAATCTGCATCTCTACCAGTACCCACCTTCCCACATTCCTATTTTCAATCACAGATGTTTTCAAAGTCGTCCCTACTCTCCAAATATTAAATTTGGAAAAAATGGTCAGTCACAGACCCTTAAAATGAGTGTGTTTGGTTTTGATTGATTTCATGTCCAGTGAAAATACTCACATCTTTCCAACCAGCTCCTTTTGTTTAGGACTAACAAGTAGAAGTTTCACTTGAGCAGCTGTAGTTCCACCTCATGAATGTTGAAATTGAGGACAATTTGTGTTTCTGTTCATATCAAAAGATCTGCTCTTTACAATAGCTTGGGTCAACTCTACATTTTGTTTGTGAGCAGAAATACTTCTGGCTTATTGATGTTGTGGACAGCTTTGTTCCTTGCTTTGTTTTCTTTAATAAGACTGTAACTTTAATAAGATTTTAATACTGAGACTTAAACTACACAAATTTCAAATAAATTTGTTCACTGATCAAGGCGCAAAAGAGAAAACATTTTAATAAATTGAATATTGCCTTCTATCTACTGTTCTCCCAGCAATAATGAATTGCAATCTGAAATACAATTCATCTCCAGCCATAAATATTCATAGCTAAGAGTCCTTATTTTCCCTTCAACTGCTCTGTGCTACTGGGGAGTCTAATGTTTCAAAAGTCAAACACTGAGACCTCATCGTAACAAGATGTACCCAGAAAAACCTTGATGCAGAAAAGTGGATTTCATTTCAAATAAATCACAAACTGTTGTGGGAGCAATGCTGTGTTCTGATGCATGACACTTCCAGAGGTATAGAGAAATCAGATCTGAGACAGGCAAAACTGGGATTGCACCCCCAGGTATGGGATATCATAGATAGTGATCCCATCACAGGGACTGTGCAGGCACATGTGGATCTCACCTGGAAAAAAGCTCTTCAATAAGCAGAGACCAGCTCCTTTCAAAGCATCACTTTGAAAAGGCCAATTCCAGTTCTGCATCAGCCCTGGAACACCTCAAGAGGTGACCTGGTGCATGAACATTTCCTTCCTCCCACATTTTCTCCTCTCTGCTCCCATCCCCTTGGCTGGGGGTCACTTTTCCTTTTAAACCACACCAGGAGCTTGCAGTTGACATCCCCACAAAGCAGATGGACACCAGGACATCTCTGGCCCGGGCTCCCACCCTTAGATGCAGAGCCAGAGGCCCTTTGGGCTATTTTCTCAGTGTTCATGCACACAATGGCACGGGGAGAGGGAGAGGAAGAAAGGGTGTCTCATAAACCCCATGACAAATGGGAAGACAACAGTAATTCAATTACTCTGCACAATGATGTTACCAAAAAGGATGAAGAACTTAAGTAGATAATTGTTTATCCTTTGTTTTCATTGTTGATTCAAAACTAATACAATTACTTGTGCAGGTGATGTCTCAGTTCTGATTCACAGGGGGGAAACAGCACTTCTTGTGCTTTATGAGCTGTTAATTCAACATGACAGGCCTGACCTGAGGACACCAATAATGTTGTCATCTCAGTTGTCTGATGGCACAACGCTGAACTGATCCGTTCTGTCTCAAAGGCTCAGGGAATTCTGTGAATTTGGGGGAAGCAGAAATCTCTCGAGTGACAATTGTGTACAAGGGGAGTTTCTTTCCTTTTTTTCCCCCCATAACTCAAAGCCATGGTCTTCTTTCACTTTGGTTTCACCACCCAAGTCTTCCCTATATTTTAGCTCCAGTAAGGGAAGGGGTAAGAGCAGGGGAATCACCTGCAGAGTGGGCTTTGGAATACAGGTACACAACATGGCTGTGGCTGGGGTGTGCGCTGCTCTGCCTCTGTCTCCTACTGCCAGCAGAAGAGAACTGTCCCCTTTCTCCCCTAATTCTCCCTGTCACTCAGTGGCAAAATCCTCACCCATGCTTTCCAATTGCTCCTTCCCATGAGAAGAGGCAGGGCTTGTGCCAGGGACCCTCCTCTTCGAGCAGTCCCAGTTTGAGTTTCCAAACCCTCCCGCACAGCCCCTGCCAGGTCCCTCCGTGCCCGAGCTGCAGCCCAAGCACAGCCACCTGTGGGACCCGGTGCCAGAGGCCAATGTCATGGCACCTGGGACTTTCTGAAGAGGGACAGATCATCCCAATCCTGTGCAGAGCTGCCAGGCTGTTGTTAAAGCACCTGCACATCTCGGGAACAACGTCAGCCTAAAGGCTGGGGAATGGATCCCAGCAGAGTCTCAACAGCACCCGAAGGAAATGATTCCCAAACAAAGATCAGACACAAAATATCAGCTAGGAACCAGAGCTGTGGGATGCCTTTTCTCACAGCCTCCTCCACTCCTGCTGACAGAAATAAACCTGCTCAGCTGTCACTTTGGAGCTGGAGATGGGCCATGGGGAGGCAGGACGTGTGGGGGTGGATGAGGGGGAAGGATTTTTTTCTCTGTGAAAACATCCAGTTTCACCACTGACAAGTCTGACAGGTGGAAACCAATTAAAAAAAAAATCCTACTCTCAAGTGCCTGGCTTCTTCAGAGAAGTTCCTCAGTTTTGCCCACTCCTCTGTAGGAACTGCTGGGTGCTGACACAGGGCAAGCCTTGTCCCCCTGGTGTCACTGCCCTCCTGCTGAAACAGGGGCTGGGCTGAGCTCTTTGACAGGTAAGGGGTGATGTGGTCACAGTCCCTTGTTTGCACATTTGTGGGCTCACACATCAACCACCCTGTTTGGAGCAATGCTGCAGAAACGTTGACTGCAGCCTTTTGCTCCCATTTTCCCACGAGATGCTGACAAAGTGTCTCAGGAAGACATCAGCTATTTCAGCTTGATGCTTGGCAAAGAAAGGACAAGGATTAGCCTATCTTCAGCATTCCATTTGCTATCACATACTGAAAAGGATCTGAATGAAAATATCTGAGAGGCAAGTCCTGCCAATTCATCATCACTCGGGCTTGACACAAGAGCAGAAAATTAGTTCTTCCCCTCCTAGGGTCAAGTTTGAATTTAAACACATATATTCCTGGGAATCTGCAACAGAGATGCTAAACACCTTATAATAGAAAAAGCAGGATGGCAAAACAATGTTATTATTCAGCTACATTTGCAAAATTCCCATGCAAAATAAATGTGCATTAGATGGCTGCTGCAGCATCCCTGAATTGCAGGCACTTCGATGTTTTAAAATTCCCTCTTGAGCTTTGCTCTGCCAGCTTCTAAGCAAGTTTCCCCCTGTACCCTGAAGAGAGGAAGGGTGGAGAGCTGCCAACATTTTGTAGGATAAAGCTTTTCCCGAGAAAAGCTTTTCCAGAAAATCAACTTGCTTTTTGTCACTTCAGCAAAGCCCCAGGAGATCTGAAGGCCCAGACAGAAGCAGTCTGGGTTTAATGTTCCAAGAACAGATCAGACACCAAGAGTATCAGCTCCTCCTCAGCTCTGCAGCTTTGGGAAACATCACCACGGGCTCCCTGGTTGTGCTGCATTCCCAGGCCAGGTTGCACACTGAAACCCAACAAACATCCACCCCTTTCCCAGGGAGTCTCCTCACAAACAGGGTAAAGCTTCATAATGAACATCTGGGTAACCTCAGCAAACATGGTCAAGTGGCCACAGCAGTGCAAAGGGTTTGGTTTTCTAGTAATGAACATGATGGGCTTTAATGTCAGGGGAAATCAACTCATCATTTTAATTTCTCCTTGCTTTAGGACAGGTAGGACAACAGCATTTTGTGACAGCAGCAACAACCCTGTGAGTCGCTCTTTCTTAAATGAGAGTATTAAATTTAAAGTATTAAATTTAAAGTATTAAATTAGCTGTGGAGACCCTACTAAGAGCAACCACAGCAAGCTGCCACTGGCTGACAGCAGAGATCTCACCTGTGGTGCAGTCTCAGCTCAAGCAGAGGAGCCCCTTTCTCTCCCTCCAATGCTCTTGTCACAAACTCTTTTTTCTGTAGTGCTTGTTCACCTCTCAGGATGCTGCCCATTCATGTGAATCCATTACAGATCTCACATTTTGGAGCCTTTTAAAGTGTTTCCCCTTTCACGAGAGTCACTTCTTTTCAAGGAGCCACTGTGGCCTGGTGGGCAAAGTCAACATCCAGCACCAGCCAGAGGTGCACAGCTGCACACCCCAGCTCACTGCAGCGCCAGGGCCATTGACACAACTCGCCTCCATCACCAGTCGTTACCTGGGGCTGTTTGGGGCTGCTTGGTGAATCACACAGCAAGGCCCCATAACCCCAGCTTACCCCTTCCTGCCCTAAAAAAAGTATCTGCAGGGTAATGACTGACAGAAGGTCTGATGTGCCAACATCTCTTACCCTGCGCTCATGAATTTTCATCCCGACGCCTTCCTCACAGGACTTCCCGAGAGCTGGGCTGATGTTATTGGATGTGACAGGAGATAACAGTGCCTTGTAATAATTGTGCTTTTTTTCCACCCTGAAAGCTATGTAATGCAGCAACCTCGAGCTCGCTGATGAGCAAAGGGACACCTGCCTAAGCCACAGGCTGTGGTGTGGGCAGGAGAGCTCTGCTTGCCCTCGTTCCGTCCCACGCAAAGAGGATGACCCAGGAGGTTGGAGCTGACGTCCAAAGCATCTCATGATTCACTTAGTCCCCTCATGGGCAGCAAAGAAGAAATTAGGATGGGAGCAGAAGCCCACTGGAGTGCCCCTCCCTTCTGAGGGACATGCTGCTGAGAGAGGGAATGAATAAAATGCCCTACCTTTTTATTCTAATTTATTCCTAGAGACAGGCAGCTAAGTACTGGGTAGTTCCAACAAGGGAATCTTCTTCCAGGGGCAAGAAAAATCTTGCCTTCATTTGTGAGACTCAAATGAATTGATGGCTGGAAAGTTCTCCACAGACAAAGGGAAGACTTCTGCCTACATCTGTCTCTGACATGGGCATGTCCACCATGTGTTAAAAGGACAGGAGATGTAGCAGGTTGGACTCTGGAAATCTTGAGAGCACAGGAACTGGACCCACATGTGTTTGAGGTGTGTTTTTCCGTGTGTTGATCGGGCTCTTGGCTGCACAGAGGCTCCCAGCAGTGGCTGTGACTCATGCTGCAAGCACAGAAAAAACTGGCTGCACATTTTCGTGGCAGAAAATCAGGAAGTTTGGTGAAGATTAGAGCCAGAGCAGGAAGCAAAATCACTCCAAAATCTGCTTTTTTTTGCATAAAACTACCAGTACAGAAATATCAGTATCCTAAAGGAATGCTCACATATTTCATTTCTTCCTTTCAGCCCCATCATTCTCCAGTGACTCTCAGTGTGCTCCACTTGTAATATTTTTCCTCCAACAATAATGAAATTTATGCTATTTTCACTACCCTTCAATTTCCTGCACATGCCAAATAGCACTCTTGGAAACTCATAGAGGGAGTGTGTTGCTGTCACTTGAAAGCAGGAATTAATTAAAGGGCCTAAAGCCATCCCTCAGGTGTAGTCCTTGGCTGAGAACAGCCAAAATGTGACAGTGGAAGGACTACATCTGGAAAAGGGAGCATGGATGTCACTCCTACAACCTGCAGCACCAAAAAGCTCCAAAAAGAACATGCAGCACTTCCATACACACACACTGGAACGTGCTCCACATGTAGAGGCACAGGCATGAATTTTGTGAGATCATGGGAAGGATTACATAAAAAAATACCCATGGATTCTTGCAAAGGCACGTGGCAGATTGTTCTTTCTGAATTGTTGCCCAATCCAGAGTTTTGGTCTCCTTGCTCTTCCCACTTTCCCATTCTTTGCTTGACATGGTGGAATTTCACCCTCATCTCAGGAAGGACTGTTGAGCTGAGATGCGTTTCCCTCACAGCGGCTCTCTGCACCAGCCTGACAACAACAAGGCAGAGCAAAAGAGATATAAAAAGTTTCTGATTTCAGGAAGATTTCAGACTCGCAGCTGATTCTCGGTGCACTGATCCAGCAAAACATTTCATGATGCTGCATGTGAAGGACATTGTGTGAAATTAATTGTACTACATTTAATTAGCTCTCTGTCTCCTTTTCAGGTCTGCTACACATATATTTCCTTTCTTCCTGTTCAATTACTGTAGACTGCTCTCTTTCAACTCATGTTTTCATTTAGCAGTGTAGCTAATTCTGTAGCTGGTTGTTTACTTAGGAAAGTGGAACTGAGGCAATTTGTACAGGAAATAAAAAGCCCTTCTGTCGTACAATGTGCATTTCTAGTGGCAGTTACAGACACAGACTCTCTCTTTCACCCTGTAAACCCCAAACAGCTGAGTTTCCTCCTGACTGCACTGTGTGAAGCAGGGCTGCAGCCCAGCTCAGAGCTGTGCCATTCCTACCTCCTTGGCAGCATTTTAAAATCTGGAGGAGCCAATGTCCACAGCCTTCTGTCAAAGTCGTACATCTGTCCACCTTTGGATAGAGAATAGGTCCTGATTCATTTGCAACTCAATACCATATGCAGCAGAGCTGTGTTAATCCAGCTGTTTGGATGCTGTGTCCTGGTTTGGATTAGTAGAAATTCCTATTGCTGTGCTGGAATGATAATATTCTCAACACTTGTTTTTTAGCTGTAACGTGGTGTTTTTCACTAAACAGGAAGATACCTCAGCAGAAGCAGAAGCAGACACAAATATAAGCATTAACATAAGCATACCACATCCACAAAGTGATGCAGAAACTGCTGGCAGCAGCAGGACCAGAGGAGCAATAATCCAAAGAACATCACTCACAGTGGGGTTGGGAGGAGCAGGAAGGTGGCTGATGAGATGATGTGTGCTATGCAATCAAGGACAATCACACACTAATTTTTACCATCACAGGCAAATACTGGTTAGCAAAGCATATCCCTGTGGCTTTTCTTACAGCCCTCAAAGCAGCCCAACCTGCAACCATCACCACTGGATGATGGTGACACTGGAAATAGTGATATATTGTCTCATAAAGTGATGGCAAGGAAAGAAATGCAGATTTGTTCTTCCTCCACAGTGAAGCAGAGGTCTGGTCCCCTCCAAGCTCTCACTCTGAAAAATAATTTGATGGGACTTTGCCTATTCCTCCCTTCTCTGAGTTTTTCTAGGATTTCCTTGAGATGTAGATACAACAGCCAAAGCAACTCTCAGAGAGCTCAGATGTAAAGCCAGGCTTTCAAAGTTGTAATTTATATACAGGGGAACAAGCATTTGTAGTTAATTTTGCCAGAATCTAAACTGTGGTGTGCACAAACACCGAGTGTATTTGTTGGTGAGGAAGAGAAGTGAGTCAAGGTAGCAGTACATGAAATTGCATTAAGGCTCTCCCTTCTTTGCCAGCAAGAATTAAAGCTTCGGGCCAAAGGTCTATTCTTCACCTGATTTTATTATGTGGCCTGGATTTAATTGTGAGCATCCGTTATCAGCTCTGTTCATTCTCTTCACCAGACTCCAGACACACACACGCAGTCACACACAAAAGCCTCCCCCTGCTCTTCCAGCTGTCTCCAAAACACCAAAGCACCAGTTTGCAGGGCAGCATCAGTGGATCCTGGGATGCCAGAGGGCATCTTAAATGAGGGTGGACAAAAACATCCAGCCAGCTAAAAACCTGCCACATTGTAGTCACATAAATAAATGTTGATGTGGCTGGAAGGAGAACGTGTCCCAACATCAGGGTTTAGAACAGCGAGGATTAAAAAACACAAGGAAAGGATCTGTTACTGAAAAGCCATCCTGGGGAAATGATCACCTTTTCTGCTTACCCAGTTTTGTCTGTAGGTCTGCTTTTTCACTGCTTATTTATTACTCAGCTCCATTATGTACTTCCTGCCCTGTCCCTGGGAGTGTCCAAGGCCAGGTTGGACAGGGCTTGGAGTAGCCTGGGATAGTGGAAGGTGTCCCTGTCCATGGCAGATGAATTTTAAGGTCCTTTCCAACCCAAACCATTCTGTGAGTCTCTGAGTAGTCCTGCTGCCCACACACCACCCAGTTGTTTCGGGGTTTTCCCTCTCTGTTCCCTCACAACCCACTTTCTGAAGTTCCCATTGCCGGCTGGGACCAAACGAGAGAGGAAACGCGATTTTGTAGCATAAAATTTCATAATGAGCCCCTTTTCCCACACCACTCCGAGCATATGAATTCAGAAGTGGCAGCCTCAAAATAGCACCACTGCCACGAGTTTGTGCCGAAAACTGAGGCCAAACACTCAAGGAGCCTTTATTTATGATTGCCAGCAACTGTTAGTAAGCACAGCCTAAACTCCACACCCAGACTGTAAGGAAAGCACTCGGAATACATAAATACCCCTGGTCAGTGGCACTGACTGTGGTACCAATGTGCCTGTAAGGGACCAGCTTGTAATTCTGGGCCAGAGCCAGCTGAATTCAAAGGATGATTTCCTATCATCTCTGATAGGCTTTGGGATCAGGCCCAGCCTGCCTTAAATCAGGCATCTGGCACTTAAATAAACGAAAAGGTTTCTTAGTTTGTGGTTTTCAGTCAGGCTAGCAGCAATATGTTGTGCAAAGAGAAAGCTCTCGTGTAATATTCCTTCCCGGCTATAGCTTTGTCCCAAGATGACAAATTGTTTCCAAATAGACTCACATGATATAATTCTATTATAGATGCTCTGTGCATGTTTCATGACGGGTCTTTCCACTTCTATAAATCCCTTCCGGAAGCATATTTTCTATTAAATATATTGATTTCTGTGTGTCAGAAGCCATATGCTTAAAGGAAAAGGACAAACTAAGTTCACTTCTTTTTTTTTTTTTTTTTT
>VZTH01016114.1:74937-105316 GCA_013397815.1 Aleadryas rufinucha
TTTTAAAGAAAAAAGAAGCAGGAAATAACAGAGAATGACATAGCTGTAGTATGTTAGTGTAATTATCTGCTGAAAGAACAGATAAAACCTGTTCCAAAACAAGTTCAGGTAGACGGGAACAGATCATCCCAGCGTGAAATTAGCCTGTGTCTTATCTACAGAAATGTCCTGTCAGAGATTTGTCTGTTCAGCTGAAATCTGGTTTCTGCTCAGCCCTGAGAGAACTGACCAAGTATTTGCATGACCTGATGGGCACAGATGGAGCTTTCATCTTGGCCATGCAAGAGAAAGTTGTCGGCTGTGCCACGATATCCACGGTCTTGGCTGACTTGATAATCAGAGACTCCTAAGAGTTGGAAGGACCTTGACAAACCCTCCTGACACTGCTCTTCCCTCATGCTCTGACAGCCTCTGGGGTTGGTTATTTCAGTTCCTCTACACGTTGGACCTTCAAACATCGCTCAGCTGCTGCTCTTTCACGAGGAACAGAAGGGCACAGTTTGGTACAGGAAGGACCAAGCCCTTTACTGCCACAGGACTCAGCTTGGTTTGTGCATCACTGACCTGCACTTACCCTTCCTCATGCCTAGAAATAAATGTGTGCATGAAACCCCTGGCACTCAGTACTTGGAGGATCTTGTTTTGGCCAAGAATTTCGTGCAAGGAATTCCAGTTGTTAAATTATCTGAATCCTAATTAGAAAAGGCGGCCCCTAATATTTATTGTTTTTCACATATATCTTTGGCTTTCACAGCCTCTTCATTCCCAATGACCCAAATAGTTTCTGTCATGTCTTGCTGATAATCTGACTGTGATAAAACCTCTCTTAGTGTTATTAATCTCTCATGTGGAACCACGTGAGCTTGACAAAGCCTGTTTCAAAAGCCTTTGAAATCAATTCTCCTATTGCAGATGGTTGGACTCGATGATCTTAGAGGTATTTTCCAACCTTAATGATTCTGCAGCCTGTGTTACAGATCAGGCTTTAAATATGAGAGCAAATGCCAAGATACGCTCGTACGCACAGGGACTCACTGCAAAATATATTTATTTACCTTAGGTCTGTGATTGCCAACCACTGTTATGTCAAAGGCACCTGCAGCTGCTTCAGCTTTCATTATATTGATTAAACAACACGGACACAAAGCAAAAATTGATTTCTGAGCACAGTGCAAGGCTCTTCCTTCAGCTCAGGAGTATCTGTGAGGAGATGCAGGTTGGCCCAGGCTGTGTTACGGCAATGGGCTGCCCTTTGCAGTTTCCATCCTCTCCCAGGCTTGTCTCCCTGTGTTCCTGCCTCTCCCAGATTTGGAGTGACATCCCCAGCAGGAGCTGCTGAAGCCTTGAGCTCTCTGCCAATCATTTGTTGCTTCTGATGAGAATTGGAGGCACTGGGCAATCCCGGGGGAGGGTGGAGGGCAGGGAAGCAATTAGCAATCCACCCACTGCAGGGATGAAACCATTTGCTCCCAGCAGCTGTGGGGGCAGCTGGAAGGAGGGTTTTCTTGGATTAGGATGCCTCTTACTGCTCTCTTTTGGAAGAGGGACTGGAGGGAAAAGATGAATTGGGCTATAGCTGTGATTTTAATGTTTTTCAGTCTCTCCAGCCTCTCTTTTCAACAAGGGCAGGATGTAAGATATACAGCAAGGGCAGAAATGTGGGAAATGATATTAATGAGAGAAGAGGTCAAGGCAAACCGTTCTTTGGAAGAAATGAAATCTCTCTGAGTCGTCATATCTTTTCTCAGCTTCTTTCTTCATCTGATCTTTTGGCTAAATGGCCAGGTCCCCTGGCTCTTTTCTCTTTCCCTGCTCCTGGGGAAGGTGTTTTATTCTAGCAGGGGGCAGCTTTCTGGGGTTTGGATTGGTTCTGTTCAGTGTAGAACTGGAGTCTGCCTCTGAGGTGGAAGCACTTCTGGTGCCTTTGAGAGCAGAGACTGAAATGCATCCAAGCCATGGATGTGTGATATTTCTGTCCTGTCACATCCCATTAGTGAGAAAAGATGGCAAAATGTCGATGTTATGGTAGAAGTTCTTTCTCCCAAGTATCACTTAGTTTACTGTAGCACCTCTAGACACCAGCAAAGCCAAGTCCCTCCGGATTTGATGTTGCTGTAACCCTGCCTACATTTGGTTTCCACTCTGGCCAAAAATCCAGTAGATTTGGGAGCATCAGATCTAAAGCATCATTTTGGGCTCATCACTGTGACAGGAGTTTACTCCTTTCATGGGTTGAAGATAAGCAACTTTTTTTTCTCAAGTATCAGCATAACTTTTATTGAGTCTTCACAAGCAAGATTCTATTGTTTAGTCAGAGTTATTGTTGCTAGAAAATGAATGGTTGTGAGGGCTGCCGGGGACTGCAACTTTCCCTGGATTTGAATTGGATGATAAATCTAAATTAACTCTGCTATAGAAATGAAGGGAAGGCAGCAGCTGTCATAAATCTGTGTCTTTGTGGAATGAAAAGTGGAGCTTCCTGCTGATGTGCAGGTGGTAGCTCTGGGTGTCAGTGCACACTTTGCCAAAGGGAGTTACACCAAGGTCCAATGAATCAAACAGCTGTAACTGCACTGGGAGAGAATAAAAACCCTTTATTACAATAAAAAATAAAAATAAAAACAAAACAAAACAAAAACAAAACAAAAAAAACCCAACCAACCAAACAAAACCCCAAAACCCAGCCAAATTATTTCTACCTTGCTGTTTCCTCTGGCTCAGAGTATGGCCTTGTTCTTAGGAGAAATGGCAGGATCAAAGATGACAATCTGTATGACTCCTGGAGTATGATTGGAACAATTTCCACCACTTTGTGCATCATTTTTCACTGGTTTGTCTCTCAGCAGATCCAGGGCAGATGTAGGAATTTCCCGTAGAGGTTTGTAATGGTGCCACTGCAGTAATGACTTGCAGTGACCTGCAAGATAGGGAGCAGAAAATTGCCAAAACCTGGGAATATATTACAGTGAGCACACCAGGGAGTCCGGGGTCATGCAAAATCTGTCCCAGACAGAGATAAGACTGTGCACTGCTGAGCAATACAGACTCTGCAATTCTAAATTCACTGGGACACGTGAGGGTAGAAGACAGAAGCAAAGGCAAACTGCTCAAATTTTCCATATAGAGTTGTCTCTCTGCCTAAACTTTATCCCTAGAGAAAAAGGGATTGTGGGGTTGGAGGAGCTATTGACAGAGCTGGGATCTAGACAAGCCATGTCACGTGTCAGTGGTTTTTACCACAACTACAACATAAAAAGTTCATCATCCTCTCCTGCCTGCAAAGTGAGTTTGTCGTTTCCTCTGCTTAGAAAGGCAAAAAAAAAAAGACAGAAAGATGGAAATGCTGTTCTGCTCTTGTAGCCCATCTCCTAAAACATCACATCAGATGTGAGAGCTGTGAGTGAAAGTGGGTCACTCAGCTACAGCAAGTGACTTTAATTAAACTTCTTGGCAGGATCCAGGAAGGCGCTGTGCTCACACCTCTAATTTAATCTTTTTTGGGTGGTTGCATACGGCCACAGGATCTCCCTTGTTCTCTATCCTCTGCTGGCATCCTCCGTGCCCTCTGCTCCCTCTGACCCTGAGCCCATTTTCATATAGGAGATATAAGGAGAAAAGCTTGTGGAGCTGAGTGGCAGGGGGCTGGATTGGTGGCATTTTTAGGATGCTCCTCTGACAGCCTTTCTTCCCTCGCTGCTCTCCTCAGACACGGTCAAGAGAGGCCAGGGTGGCACTGAAACAAGCAGCCACCCCTGCCCTGTACACTGGGGTGGGAGATTTTGGTGCAGGATGAGAGCTTTTGAGCCAGCCCTCCGCAGAATTTGGCAAGATGACGCCTCCTGCTCTGAAACACTGAGCTGTGCTGTGGTGCCTCCTCCATCACGTTGGATCAGATTAAGCTCAGCAGCAGGACAGTGCATTACACAGCATCCTGGGGTATTAACCTGAATTTGTACTCAGTCTGTGTGCATCATATGATAATGGCTCCCTGTCAGCAGAGGTTGTTGGGAAAAGGAAGACAATTAATCCAGACGTCATGAAAACAGAGAGAGTGGGAATAATTACGTTTCCTAGTTCTTGTTAGAGGCCTAGTGTGGCTCAGGGAGTGGCGTGCACAGCCTGAACATGGCAAGAAAGGAAGAAAGGAACAATTAAGGGAATTCAGAAGTGTGGGGAAAAGAAGTATTGCCACAGAAATTAAGACCAGACAGACAGCTCTTCTTCTTTTTTTTTTCTTCTTTCCTGAAGCTATATGCCACCAAATAAATAGCTACTCATGGAGATCTCTTTGGAAACAGGCTGATTGAGAAGCTCTGTCCCTGATAACAGAAGAGCATTTGCTGGGTTGTAGGAAGAGCAAGGTGTTTCCTGGGAAAGGTCTAAAGTTTCAGGCACCTTATTTCTGTCTTCCAGGCTTCTCATCAGAGGAATCAAACTTGATTTAGCACTGATTACTGTCCATGAGTCACCTGTAATTTAGCCATCACTGATTCAGAGAGGTATCAAGCATAAATGGATGTGGAGGACAAGCCAATGTACAACTGAGATTTTTCTATCAAAGACAATCATTTATAACACAGAAAACAGGGCACAGCTGATTTAAAAATGATCACACTCTTGGAGGAGTAAACTCTGTCTTGTGCAGATTTCTTTTTAGCAGGTATATATTACGTATTCAGAAGTCCCTGGAGGAATGGATTACATAGAACAGGTTTTTAGGATGCCACCTGACAAGTGAGTCTTGTGGTCAAGATATTAGACTGGGAGTGAGAAGAATATGCTTCAGTTCCTGCTCTGCAAGACCTGTAACATCATATTTATTCTCCTGATGTCTCCAAAATAAATAAAATAAGAAAAATCTCAGCATTGTTGCCCAGCCAGAGGATACTACAGTGATAAATGCATTTGTGCCTCTAAGGCACCCAAGCAGTGCCATGGCTGCAGCCTTATTAGAACCAAGACAGAAGCTCCATGCCCATCACTCACCTCTGGGTCACCAAGTCAGTCCAGACCCTCTAAATGGAAGTGACAGCCACAGGATAAATTGCAGGGCTCTGGGAGAAATGGATCTGTCATGTGCTCCTGACCCTGTCACCTGCCCTCTGCCCACAAATCCATTTATTCCACCCTTCCTCATCTTTGCAAGCTCCAGTCTGCCAGCATTTGACAACTGAATCCTGGTTTTGATAAGAAATCTTTAGGAACTTCTTTGTGATATCTGCAAGACAAGCACTATCCTCATTCACCAGTGCTCAGGTATCTGGGTGGGAAGAATTTCCCATTTTCTCTTTAAATTATTGCTTTGCATTTGTTGATTACCCATCCCTGGAAGTGCTCAAAACCAGGTTGGACAGGGCTTGGAGCAGCCTGGTTTAGTGGGAAGTGTCCCTGCTCACAGCAGGAGGATGGAATGAGATGAGATTTAAAGTCCCTTCCAAGCCAAACCAGTCTGTGATTCTGTGATTTAAAGAACATTCAAACAGAAACCCTGCAGTCACCAGCAACCAATTTCATTTCCCGTGTCAGGGAATAAGTTACCACACATTACCAATAAATAGAGGGAGAATGCAATAATTCCAGAGAGAAATGTTGTTCCAAAGGAACTCAAGTGGACTCCAAAGGAATAATACAGCACAAAAAAAATCCCTGTGTCTACCCTCATCACCAGCTATTTGTAGCAAGCACAGCACCAGCCATATTACCCCAAGGCAGTCCTGTCAGGATCAATGACATCTTTAATTAATCCAGCCAAGACAAAAACAAGGGAAAGAAATCTCTGCGTTCAATATTTTCCTTGCACTTTGTCTACGTCACGAAGATGAACTCTGGGGAAGGCAGTGTAATTAAGGCATTTCAGTACCCAGACACCCATCAGCGCTCCCTGCACTTCCAAGTGCCTTGCAAGCTGGATGGGAAGCAGTTGTCTGCTCCACAGAGGGATCTGAGACTTTTAGCTTCTGGTCTTTTCAAAGCCTGATTAGTCACAGAGGTTTTATCGGCCCTTTTGTAGGGCCAACCATCAAATTTGTGGGGTCACACGCTCCTTAGGAGGATTTTTGCTTGTGTTCATTCAGCACCTGCCCTCTGCTTCAGTTTCTCTGGAGAAATCTAAGAAAATATATTAATCTCTCAGTCTCTAGACCCCAGCTTTTATTTTAAATTATCTCCTTTGCTTTGCACACGGAAGGTGTGAGAGCGAAGCTGCCCGGGGCCACAATTTAATTTGGGTGAATCACACACCTAAGCAGACCTGAGAAACCAAAGTATTGGCAACACCACCAGCCCAGAGACAGCACTGCAGATCATTGCCTGACCCAAGGTAGGCCAGATTGTTATTAAACATGATCTCAGCAAAGCTAATGTTTTAGAAACTAGAAGTTTATTAGGCTCAGTATTGACATTCCAATCTCCAGCAGTTGACAGAACAAGCACAAATTCATCTTCTGGCTGACTGGGCAACCCTCTGCTCCTCTCACGCTGACAGACTCAGCTGAAGCACATTTGCAGTTTTCTTGGCAGACAAGTCAAGGAATTTTGCCATCTGAGCTATCTCAGGCCAAATTAATTCCCTGCCACGTCCATGCACACCCAGCTCAGGACACAGGGCACGTCACCTTGGTGCCAGGGAGCACACAGGGTAAAAGGGGACATCTCAGAGCCAGGGGACCTCATGACACGGCCAGAAGGGAGGTGTGGATCTCGTCCTGTCCAGCTGTGGCACTGAGAACATGCAGATATATGTTTGTGTGTGTGTTGGAGTCCATCCATCCAAACACCCTCATCACAAAACAGAGCACTACACTGAAGTTGATGGGATTGTGGGGAAACACTGCACGCTGTGTATATCTGAAAGACAAAGGTGCGAGTAACAGAAAGCATTTTCTCTAGTGATTCAGCCTCCCCAGATGCCTTTGCTATTACTCAGGGAGTTTTTTATACTATATATGGAGTTGTTGATGATTTCTAAGGATTTTCCACTTGACCATGAAGGCTAGGGATGGACTCAGTGCTCCTGTACCATGGAGCTTCATGAATGGCACCATTAAGACCTTTCAGACAGCTCAGATGGCTCCAGGTAACACATCAATTCCCTGGAGCACACAGAAATTCCCAGTCTGAGGGGCTGCAGCAGCTTCTCTGCTTTTAAACATGGTCATGTTTTGCCAGAGGTAGCGCCCTGTGCTTGCTGTAAAGCCCAGTTTAACAAACTGTACCTCAAAAAACCTCTTGCTACTGCCACTTCTCACCTTGTTGTCGTATTGCACAGGGTCACTGGATGAAGCAGGGCTCTCTCAGACTCCCTGGGTTTCTGTGATTCCTCAAGAGCAGGCAGAAAAGCAGATCTCTCTGGAGGGAGTGCACGCAGGAGGTCCAGACAAGGATTTTCTCATCAAGGGAACTGCCCGCTGTGCTTCAGCAATGTTCACTGAAAATTTGTGTATATTGCTCATAAATTCATACCAAAGATGATCCAAGGCAGACATCAACCACTTCTCATCCTAATGGAGAAAAGCTCTAAAAAGCTGTGAATACCAGCTGATGACACAAGTGAAAAGGGCAGCAATTCAATTAGCCAGCCCATTAATTATTAACACAGTATTTGTTTCTTCACTTTTCCGAGGAAACGCGTAAAACACTGACATAAAAATCAAAATGGATGATAAAAGCAATCCCTAAGTGTGTATTTATCAACTCTCACTTTCAAGTTTGCATAGAGCTGCCACCTGTAAGGAAAAAAAGTCCTGTTTGAATCTCATTTCAGTCAAGCCCACGCGATGAGCAGAGGGATCCCCATCCTGCCGAATGTGGGTGTCTGGCAGCCACTTCAGCTGGTTCCGCTTCCCAACACCTGCTGGTGATTCCAGCAGCTTCATCTGCAGGCTTTGTGGCTGACTGCTTGACTGGGTTTTTACAGCTTGTCATCCCTGTGAGATGGGGATGGTCCAACCTGCCATCCCCATCTGTCAGAGACTCCAAGGCCAGGCTGTCCGTTCTTCTGCTTCTCACGGCACAAATTGGTGTCATTTGGTCAATTTGCACCTTTCCTGCGTTCCCTGTGCGAATCTCACTGTGACAGTCACTGCACAGCTCTTGCTGAGAGGCAGGGCCTGCTGAAAACACGTTGGAAGCTGAAGGCAGAGGGTAGAATGACTCTTCCTAAAGAGTAATTCTGTGAATAGACAAGGTAGGGAAACGGAGACTGCAATCTCACTCGAGTTTCACAGAACCACAGAATGGTTTGGGTTGGAAGGGGCCATAAAGCTCATCCAGTGCCACCCCCTGCCATGGGCAGGGACACCTTCCACTGTCCCAGGTTGCTCCAAGCCCCGTCCAACCTGGCCTTGGACACTTCCAGGGATGGGGCAGCCACAGCTTCTCTGGGCACCCTGTGCCAGGGCCTCCTCACCCTCACAGGGAAGAATTTCTTCCTAACATCTAATCTAAACCTACTCTCTTCCACTTTAAAGCTGTTCTCCCTTGCCCTGTCACTATTTTACAGTTTAAGGTTTAAACTTAAGGCTCACTCATTTCTTGAATCCCAGCCTAGGTTCTTACCTGAAACCCAATTTTTGAGCTGTGGCTGTGAAGGGAAACTGAAGAATTACCCTTTTGTTATCATCACCACCATTTTGATCTCATTCTTTTACCTCTCCCCAGATGGGACAACATTCAGCCCTGCAGTTCATCTCACTCAAACTCCATGGAACGAGCAAGTCACTAATCAAGATGAGAGCAGCCAGAATCTGGCCTTTAGAAGGGGCTGGAATGAAAAGGGGAGAGCAGAGGGTCCCCAGGGAGTTTAAAGTGTCTGTCAAACACACACCACAGCTCCAGTTAAGTGGGCTGTGGAAAGTCTAATGGGGAGGCACTGCCCCAGACTGAATTCATTTGTTGGTGTGTAATGTTAATGAACCTCTTGCTGAAAATAGAGCCTGAGTGTGCATTATTTGGAGTGCATGCATTAGCCACCACTAGTGCCTTAATTAGTTTTTCAGAGACTGTGTCTGAATGGAAAGGTTATGGAATGATAAGTGATAATGGCCTCTTATTTTATTTGCTGCTCTTTCCTAATTTATGGGACATTAAAAGAGTGGTAAAGAGAAGTAACTTCTTTTCATCAGAGTTACCCATGTTGTGGGCAAAAATGAAGCATGTATGTATTTCATAAATGATCTGAGGCTCTCAGATGCAGAGAAGTTCAGCTTTGATGGAATTCCCTTTTCAAGGGACACTCTGCCTGCCAAAAAGACTATCTTTTATAAAGCCCTTGGAATCTGCCAGCTCCCTGTAATCCACTTGACTGATGCTCCAGCTCTCTTTAAAGAGCAGATCTGCATGCAAACGACATGCCAGGACAAAGGAAACAGTGCCATTCCGAGAACTGAAAGCCATCAAGGCTCTCTGGCAACGCTTTGAGGTTCATGAAAAGACATGAACCTGGAGGAACAGGGAGGATTTCATGAGGAAAAGGGGCTGATTGATGGGAACACAAAACAGGCCAGCATCTCAGACAAAGACAATGTCAGATTTCCTGGAGAGAATGAGAACAGCTCTTGAAAGATTTTTTTTTTTTTCCTCAACAAAGATCTTTGCATTTTGTTAAAGCAGATTATGGAGCAGAGCTCACAAAAGCAGGGACAAGGATCTACCTGAAACAGGAGACCCAAACTCCCACCATGGGGCAATCTCCTGACAAAGGACTGAAAGCCACACCTCTTCTTCCCTGACTCCTGACTGGGAACCCCAGGATGTCCTTTATATCCCCAGGCCAGGGAGAGATCCCCCAGATCCTGATCCTGATCCTGATCCTGATCGTGATCCTGATCCTGATCCCAGGGCAGTAGTGCCCATTTCTATTTGCAGGAACCTCTCTTCTGCATGAGAGGTCCTTGAGGACATTCTCATGCTGGAAATATGTGGAATGCAGGTCCATTCCCTCTGGTGTGTCACAGCTGGTCTGTTCACACCATTTCCTTCACTCTCAAATATAACCTCTTCTACCTTCTCTCCTTTTGCTATCACTTCTTTATTATTGATGCAACAAACTGGGGTTTTGGACTTTTTTTTTACAAAAAAAATGTACATTTCTGTGTTCCACGTAATTGTGCCTCAATTTAATTGTGCAAGGCTTGATTTTGCCTCTGAGGGAACCATTTGCACACAGAGGCTTCCTCCCTCAGGTATTTTCCTTTGCTTTATTGCTTAGAATGAAAGGTAAACACTCCAGTCCCTGTGTGGTTCTGCATTTCATTGTGTCTCATTTCCATACTTTGAGTTCCCTAGCAAGTCACACTCTGTGATTTATAGCAAAAGGAAAATAAGAGACCAATCTGTCAGCTCTGCCATTGAAAACCTGACACATTAGAATGTCTAGAGAATTGCCCCTAATCAAACAATTAGTGAAATTGCAGTGGATTTAATTATTGGTAAACTTACCACATACTGCTAGCACAGAGCAGTCAAAACCCCTTCAGAAATTATTTTCCTTTGGAAAGCTGCTTTCTTGTGTCAGGATAATATTTGCCACACTCAAACTTCTCACCCTGGATTAGCAGATTCTTTAATGTAGACAACGATTACTGCATTATTTGCAAAGTTATTTATTCATCAAATGCTGATGCCATGATGATACAAGCAGTATTTTCTTCAGAGTCTGGGGTATAAATTAAACCCTGAGGGAGACTAAAATCATCTAAGGCTGTTCTGAAGATCACAGAGGGACAGTGAGGCTTACACAGATGCTTTTTCATTTCAACAAGAAATTTAATTTTGCAGAACTTTAGAACCAATGTCTGACAAAAGCTTTATACAAATTGGGTTTTTCTGCTCCTGTAAAGGTTCCAAAGAACCAGCTTTTTCCACCACAATTGTTTCTGACCAGCCCTGGCTCACAGTCCTGTCACAAACATCTTGAAAGAAGAGAAGGGATGCACAGTATTGGCCTCAAGAGGAAAAGCCATCTGCAGCTGTAGCTGTCAGCAGGATGCAGAGCATCCTGAAAAGTCCTGGCTATCAACAGCTTCAAGATGAATCACAGCCACCTGGAACTGGAGAGAGGGAGATGAAGCTATCACATTTAAGGATGAAGAGCCCTGTTGCAGGCTGCCAGCCTTGCTCTCATGGTTAGGAAAGAAGCCTTTTAATCATCTGAAGGGAGGTGTCCTTATCTCTCCAGACAGCAGCTCGTGAGCCTTCCACTCCTAATTCGTGACTTTAATAGAAGAGGGGAGAAGAAAGGTTGGAAACAGGAGATTTAATGAAAACCCCTTCTTGAATTCGAGTGATTCATAAATAATACTTTATTGAGGTTTTTCCTGCTTCAAGCCATCAAGTAAATGCCAGTGAGAAGTTTCAGATGCTTTCTCCCAGAGCGTAAGGACTGAGAGACACAGATTTAGAGCTTATTCATACCCAGCTACAGAACCTCCTGTGCTGCACTTTTTCATCTTCTTTTGCCACACAGCAGGAAATTACTGGCAGAGGAGGAGTGGAATTGCCCAAAGCCCTCTTTGAGGGGGACCAGGATGGGCAATCTCTGCCATCTCTGACACATGATGCATACTTGGCTCTGGCTTAATGTCCCAAAGGAACAAAACTCAGCACCTAAAAGTTGAGGTCAGACACTGCAATAGAGTAAATAAGATCCTGTTATCTTCAGATTGATCCTGGGTATCCTCCTAGTTGTGTATCAGTCAGACAAAAATAGGCCACCAGCAAGGTAAATGGGTCATATTTCATGTCTGTGATGCACCTGGAAGTGAAAGAAGAGGATTTTATTCCATTCTAGCTTTAAGCTCAAAGGGGTTGTGATGTGTTACTATGCCTATAAAGTAGTCCTTGGTCAGACCTTTTGTATTATTTCATGTAATAACATGGTGGTGCCCAAAGGACATGGGGCCTTTCACCCCTCAGGATCCTGTCTCTCAGTCCCTTCAGCAATATTTCTTTTCCAGAAAACAAATCTCATTTTCTAAAAAAAAAAATGCTGTGCTTTTTTGGTGTGCAATGCTGAGAAGGACGTAAACATCTGGAAATTTCATTTAACAAACTCAAGAAGTAAGGCTGGTTTTTGGGGCTGCATGTTCTCACTGGAACACCTCCAACTCCTTACTCAAAGCTCTTTTGGTCTCCTCAGGGGAAGCATTATAGCAGTACTGATGTCCTGATGGATTAGACAATTTCTTAATAATTAATGACAGTTTCCCTGTGCAGCTTGGTCAGCATCCCACTAAACAGCACAAAACAAATGAGGTAACAACAAAGTAGTTAACCAGCAGGGAACACAGGGCAAGAGCTCTGTGTCTTCCTTGATTTTGCCATCCACCTTCCAATCCCTGGTGTGGGAAGAAATCCTGCAGACCAGGACCAGTGCTCCCAGTTCTCAGAGCTGTGTCACACTGGCCTCGTGGCTCTCAGCCCCTTGCACCTTTTGCCGTGTGACCACTAGAACAGAAGGCTCGGCCAATCTCTCCTGGTACCCACTGGATGGGGGATTTCCAGTGGGGACAGCTGACTTTTTTGCCTCTAAAAGGTTTCTCAAATTCTCTTGTATCACAGGTGCCCATGCTGTCATCTCATGAATAAGTAAATACAATCACTGATTAGACAGATATCATAATTTCTGTCTATTGTTTGGGCAAAAAACAGTTCCACCAACTTTCTGAAAGCACTGGGATATTGGAAGCTTGGAGGGAAGGAAGGAAGGAAGGAAGGGAGGCAGGAAGGAAGGAAGGAAGGACGGAAGGAAATGAGCCACTGAACATCCANNNNAAGGAAGGAAGGAAGGAAGGAAGGAAGGAAGGAAGGAGCTGAGCTGCTGCATTTCCACCGAAGGCAGGTCCCGTATGTGGCTGTAAACACTTCTGAATTGGCTTTAAACCACTCCAGCACCGTGAGCACTGCAGAACTCAGTGGAGGCTGTGAAACCCCTGTGGAATCCTGGGACAGGTTGCAGCTGTCAAATAAATTATATATTGGGGCAATGCCTCCAATTACTCCTGATTTAGCTGGTTAAAAGGTAATCTGGGCAGGACTGAGTGACCTGACAATTTTCAGAGTCAAAAAGATAATTAGGCATAATTAGGGAAAGACACCAGCTGGTAGGAATGATTTAAAGGCAGGTATGAGTTAAAGCCCTTCTGAGTAGGAAGGGGGCAGTTTGTGTCAGTCAGAGCTCTGATCTCCCCTGCTCCCTGGCTCTTTGCTCTGTGCCTTGTGCTCAGCTCTGCACTGCGCTAAGATTTCGTACTCCAGTGCACCCAGCGTTCACCTTCCCAGCCTCGCCCGTTCTCCTGTAGCAAACCAAACTCACGGGTTCTGGGGGCTGTCCTTAGCACGTTCCTGTTGTGGAGATGAATCCTGGCTCCTAGGTGCCATCTCAGGACAGCACTGAACTAAACAGCATTGCCTCAGCCTCTGCAATTTGCTTTCTGAGCTTCCCCTGCACTGTCTGGGGGGAGTTGCCAGCACTGCTCTGGAGTGACTTCTCTGTGACTGATGGTTCCTGGGCTCTGCTCTCCAGAGCAGGAGTTTAGGGGCATGAAGGGGTTAATTCACATCACTGAACAGCCTCCCCCTTGGCTGACTCGGGAGGATGGGAGAGGTTGGTGATATGGCTGTGCCCAGCCATCCCAAGCCTGAAAAATGCCAGTCCTGGGAAAAGGTTTGAAACCAAGGCTATGGATTATGGCTGGGGGGATATTCCCAGGATGGAGAGTCCTGTGGCAGATCCTGGAGGAGCAGGGAGAAAAGGAAGGTTGGGACAAGATGAAGTTTAAGGTCCTTTCCAATCCAAACCATTCTGGGATTCTATTAAGAACATTAACAAACCCATCCCCTTGCCAGGCTCCCTTCTGATAAGAGGATTGTCAGACAATAATTTCTTCAGGAACTCTTCCTATCATATGAAATGAAATAAAACAAAATCTGATCATTTAGGACACAAACTTGGAGATTTTTCACACAAGAATTCCTGTGGAAAATGAGTCAAAAGCTGAAAGATGTGAAATATCTCTGATCCACTGAAAGTCAGCCTTTCTTTCCAATTCTTCAGGACACCTAAGGCTCTCCAGTCCAGCAGGGCAGCCAGACCTCGTTCTGATACCTGGCTTTATCCACCCTTTTTCCTTCAGTACTGACAGACTGTAAGCACTTGGGACAGAGTCTGTTTCTGTAAGACACACCTACAGATGACTGATGCAAAGGGGTTCTTATGAGATTTGTCTTAAGGGATTTTCTGGCTAGTAGCATGGTCATACAAAGAAGGAATATGCCTGGACACTGAACAGAGCTCTGTGTGACAGGATAAAGGAAAAGATCATTTTTAGTGTAGCTGGGGCAAAATGGATTAAGTACTTATGATTTTTTTTGGTTTTAAGTTAATAAACACTTTCTTTGCTAAACTAATTCTTTGCTATTTTTTTCCCCTATAAAAAATAAAGTCACTAAAGATTTTCGAAAGTTTCTCTCTTGCTGACTGTTTGAGAGTTGCCTGGTGCTGCCTCAGGTTAGCAATAATCAGCACAGAGCATCCTGCAAACGAGCTCAGGAAACTTCCCCCAGGACATCTCAATGCATCCTCTGGACCAGTGTTTTCAGCTTCCCTGTCTGTGGCTCTGCATTAACAAGATTTATGTGGTTTTCCCTTGTCTGGGACAGGGGAGCCTCCTCTGCTCATCCATCACTGCCTTTCTCTGAGTACCCGCAGCAGCAGCAGCAGTGGGTATCCTGTGCTGTAGGAAATAATGCACTTTCGAGTCCTTCATGGTGTTAATTCACCAGATAAACTCAATGAAATCCCATAAGGACTCAAGTGTAGGCAGCAGCAGCCCGGAGAAAGAGCTGTGGTATGGAAAAGGGCATTTCTTGTGTGAATCCAGGGCTGCACTCTGTAGATAAGATAAATATTGCTTATTTAGCTGTCACCAGTAATGAAGATTTTCTTTTCTGCAGGCCAATATTAGCAAGCATTAACACATCACTGCAGCAGCTCTGGTTTATTGGGTTCTTTTTTTCCTGTTGGGATTTTTTTTGGTGTTTTTATTTTTTTTTTCTGATTTGGAGGTTTTTTTCTGGCTTGTTTGTTTGGGGGGTTTGTGTTTTTTTTTTTTCTTCTTTGTGTGCTTGCTTGTTTGGGTTTTTTCTTGTTGTTGTTGTTTGTGGCTTTTTGTTTGCTTGGGGTTTTGTTGTGGTTTGTTTGTTTGTTTGGCTTCTTTTGGTGAGGGTTTTTTTTGAGGTTTGTTGTTGGTGAAGTTTGTTTATTGGTCTGGGGTTTTATTTCTAGAAAAACCTAACGGAGTGGGAAGGTAGAATAAATACTGGCAGAAGCCAATATTGAATGGAGATTAGGACAAAGGAAAGGATAAAGGAAAATCCATTCTGAGGAGGACAAAATCCATCCTGAGAAGGACAATTCTGCTCTCACTGATAACATAACAATTTTGGGCACAAACAGAACAGATTTGCTGACTACCCCTGCTGGTGTTAGCCTGCAGAAATTGTATCGTAATATGAGTTAGCCTAACCCCAGAAAAAGCAAGATAAAAGGATAAAAATGTATCTAAAAACCTAATGAGATCTTTACAGCATTAATTCAGGGAGAAACTGAACTGCTGTGATTTCAGAAGAGCTGCTCTTCACACACACCCCTGGAAGCCACGTGTGCTGCCAGAACAGTCACAGATGTCTTTTTTTAGGCTTTTGGAGGAATCCCTCGTGTTTTGTAACACAACAGTTACACCTCAAGTGAACTTCTGAAATCTCTGACAGAACCAAAGGACCTCATTCTCTGTTCATTTTTTTTCTGGTAGAATTACTCACGGTTTGCACTGATACATGAGAATAAACAAACCCAGGCTGTGCACCAACATTCTCCAAAAGGCTCATTAAGGTAATTGTGCCTTGAGTCCAGTCTCAGCTCCAGGCTCAGCAGAGTTTGGTTTGTACACCCAAAGCCAACACTGAGAAAAGTCCTGTGGAAAAGCAGAGTATGAGTGCACAGCAGCACTTCCAGCACTCCCACACTTCCCTCTGCTCCCCATGGATCTGCAGGAGCTGTAATGTGTACAAAGGACTCAGTGGGACCCGTATTTCCTCTGAAAATGTTCCTCACAGGAAGCCAAATTACACTTCTTCATTCAACCACACCAGTTAAATTTGCATTTGCAGAATGAGTATTCATTTCTTCGTGATTTTTTGCTCCTCAAAGAGAGATTTCTTGTGGTTTGGGCCATTTCCACCACACGTGCAGATTTCCCACCCAGAATTGTGGCTGCTTGGCTACCACAGCCTTGTGCACTGAGGCCAGTGCACATTCAATGGAGAAACAGCATTTACAGCACAAATATCAAACATCCAACTTGAAATATTACTCTGAAATTCAGGATTTGTGTGCCAGCAATTTTAATGCAAATAAACAAAAATGACCTCTTTTAGTGCATCAGCTCTTCCCTGATAGAGAAGGTTCTTCCAAGACTCCCTTTTTGCTCTGGGTTTTGGTTTAATCCTCCTTACACGTCTGACTATGGATCTACTAAAGATACTTCAGTAGCTCTCTCATTGATCTCAATAAGAAAATTTGGATTGTACTGACTCTGCCCAGTGTACCATAGTGGATTTGTGACAGAGATGAAATAAAATCCATGAGTTCTGATGTACTCCCTGCTGTTCTCCTCCTTACACAACACTTTGTTACATAAAACTTTTTCTGGGGGAAAAAAAATAAAAAAGGAGAGGGAATGGAAAAAATAGCATCTTTTTGGTTGTAAGCCAGTTTTCTGTATCAACATGGCAGGAGCGTGTGAAGTGAAGCAAGATTTCCTTATAGCACCATGTGACAAAGCTAATCAAAATAAACATCCAAAAAATAAAGAAATTAAGGGTGAGGTAGCAGACTGTGGGGAGAGCAGATGGTTATTTAAAATAACAGCAAATTTTCCATGCTGACTGCAACTATAGCTCTTGTCACAAAACATTGTTGTTAATGGCAAAAGAGAAGGCAGGAACACCATCAGAGGATTTTGTGGGGCTGGGGAAAGCAAAAGGATGAAAAATATATGGGGAAGAGGCAATTTTCAGCTCTCTAAAAATATCTGCTCCAAATATCAGTGGCACTAGAGCAGAGGCAAGAGAAACAGCGATGCAGCAGGTGGAAGGAAGATCACATTGATCAAATTTATCACACACAATGAGAGGTTTCTCACAAGCCCAAGGATCAGACGCTGTGCTAAAGGAGAATCTTTTGTCTTCTCGGGAATGTAAAACCACAAAATTCATAGTTTATAGTAGTTTAAAGCACAGGAAAGAGGGTCTGGAGCCTGAGAAAGGAGTTGGGAAACCAGGATTGACCTTAGACCTTTGCTCAAGTCATGGTTCAGAACCAGCCACTCAAGCACAAATCCACAACCTGAGCTCCAAGTCTCGGCTTTGGCCAATCCTGACATTTCATAGGCTCTTAATATGAGGAAGGCTGCCACTGTTAAGGGCAGTGTATGCACCAGGATGTGCTTTTTTACGAATTCAGATTTAAATGTTCTGCTGGAATCTCAGGTGAAAACAGGGAGATGCAGCTTCCACGGTGCAGAGGGTGCTGCCAGCCAGGTTCCGAAAGCACCTCAGGTGCCCAGATCCAACAGAGAGGGGACCTGGGAGCCTCTGCCTGCAGTGTTGCTCTGCCCACTTTGTACTCTGTGAATCCCCTTTTAAGGCTGAATAAAAGCACTAAAAATCAGAAATTGCAGACAAATTGCTGGGTCTCTACAGTTAAAATTTCCAGAAGTGAGCTGTCAGCACACTGGGAGAATGGGGAGCAGCCGGCTCCGCTCGGCGCTGTTAAAGCGTTTTCAGCACTCCAGACACTTCAGGATCTTGGCACAGTGAGCAATAAACGCAGAAGCAGCATCTTTCCTCTCTCCTGCAGAGAAGGGGAAGCAAAGGGACATAGTCTAAAGCCCCAGAAGCTGGGATGACAGTGACACAGAGGGTGCAGCTGCAGCTTTTGCCAAGGATGATGGGATTCCGTGGAGTTCATGGCACCCACCATGTGCAGTTGTGTTGGTCCTGGTGGTACCACCCTGAGCTGGCCTCCAGCAATGCCCTCAAATCTGGGAGACCCATCCTCCCTTATCACCTGCATTTTCCTATCCTTCCAGCTTGTTTTCTGCACGTGTAATATCAATGTTGGTGTTTTCCATGGCTGTGAGGCAGCTTTCCTAGGATCTGTTTCACAACTGTAGCAAAAAAATTGGGTTTCTGAGTTTTCCACTGAATGGCAGCCTCAGACCTGTTGCATCAGCTTCTTCTCAGGCAGATACACCTCAGTTCTTGTCTTACACAACTTCCTACTTAAAAACACATTCAGCACTCTCTCAGCAAGAGAAAGGACAAAGGCAAAGGCTTGTCTGCCCAGGAACCCAGAAATGTTCATCTGTCCATCCTCATGAACTACTGCAGCTGAACAGCAAAGCAAATTAAAGCATTTTTCTAATTCTCTTCCTCCTAAGGGACCACCCTTGCAAAAATTTACCGTGTGGATGTTCACAGTACTTAAAATCATATCATATTAAAATCATTTAAAATCACCTGCTCAAAGGTGTTTTCTGAAGAGCAAGAAAAGTTTTGCTGAGAGTCTCAATTCCTGGTGACTGGACTTCAGTGAAGATCCTTTTGCAGCACTATCCAGATTAATTGTGACTCTAATTTTCCTCACAATTCACACATCTTTGCACTGGCTTTCCACACCCTTTTATTTAAACTCGATATTATGCAACCATTTTATATCACCTCTCATCAGCACAGTATCTGAACACTTCCCACATACAGACTGAGAGAGACTACAAACTTGAGTTAATTCTTTGCCTTTCTTGCACTTTGGGGTAAAACCTCAGCTTTCATGGCAGCTTTATTTTTCATTTTAGATGTTATAGTTTCTTCTTAATGTAGTATTGCTTGGTTAAAAGGGATTTACTGAATAGAAAACTTGTTTTCCAAAGAAATTTCCATGGTTATGGTACAAAGGTGGGAAAAAGGCTCTGGTAACCCAGAGGAGAATCCCAGACCCTCCCAGTTTGTGAGGCAGCTGAGCACGGTTAGAAGGACACAGGACAAAAAGCAAGGAAGAAAGCTTTAGGAGAGCTGACAGAGTGAGTGCTGAACCCAAAAGGAATTCAAGGAAGGAATTCAAGCCCTGTGCCCCACATCAGGGGCAGATGTGGTGAATCATCCTTGATGCTGGGGGAGCAGAGCTGCAGCTACACATGGATGGATCCTAATTCCCAATTTCCTAGTCGCTGCAAAAGCATTTGAGTGGAGCTTCTCGGTCTGTTTAATTCTGCTTTGTAAATGCATCCTACCTCAGTGGTCGAATGAAACCAAAGTTTATCACTTTCCTCATTGCTGAGGGCCTTGAAATTCAGCACAGCAGCTCCATCCCAGATTCAGTTTGTCAGATTACATTAGATCCCTTCACACTTTAAAAAAATGGGCACCTGGAGAGCTTCTCTATTACATTTCCAAAACTTCTTGCACTTAGCAGCATTTTTCAATAAGTTTCTTTGCAAATTAATTGTCAGTGTGATTAGATTCTTATTCAGATGCTGCACATGACAACTGGAATGTCCATGTGAATATGAAGAAGGAAGATTAAACTCACTGTAAAAGCAGGAGGAGATCAGTGACTGGCAGGTTTTTGCTTTTTTTCCCTTGGTTTGCTTTTTTCTTTTGAAATTAAAGTTCTTGCCAAGTTTTGCTACCCCCAAAATCACATGTCTAAGCCTCTAATAAACAGCTGCTAAATGATTCCCTGAACAGTCTGTTCTCCTCCTGCAGAAACCAGGCAGGAGCCCACCTCCAGCACGACTTGGCCACTTCTCCTCATCTTGCTGTGCCCCTGCACGTGCAGCTCAGAGAAACACAAAAGCATCCAGACAAAGAATTCTGATGAACTTAGTCACAGACTTGCATTTAAGGATGTGTGGGATTAACTTTATAGGAAAACTGATACACTGGGAGTCAGAAGTCTGGGGTGGTGTGGTTAGAAAGAAAGCACAGAAAACCAGAAAATTTGTTTTCATGAGAGTGGGGAAGCACAGCGTGTACCAGAAATGTTCACAGCAGCACCTCTCTTGCAGACATAACCCTGCACATATCACAGGGTTGGGCAAATTCACCACTGCCACTTAAACTGAAAAAGAAAAAAATTAATCATCTAAACAAGCATCATTACTGCTGCTGCTGCTAAACCTCCAACAAAATTGCTTCTTTTCTCATGAAGGTGCACTTTTGCTTTATGAGAAACTTAAGAAAAATCTGTACAGAGACTAAAATTCCCTTTTGAAACTGTTGTCTCTGCAGACCCAACATTTTAAATAAGTTGTTTGTTGCATAAAACAGTTTTATTCCAAACAATTCCAGCTATGTAAGTGTTATCTCTGTGCCAGGATTTTCCCAGAGGCAGATTTGAAGCATGAGGACTAACATCAGACCCTTTCTGATGCTAAGAAAAGTTTGAATCTGGATTAACAATCCATGATACCTGGAGTGGGGAGTGGTAACCTGTGAAAAGATGGGAGAACTAAAACATTCAGGCTAGAAATTGTTATTCCTCTGTTCTGCCATGTGCAGTAATATCACAGAAGGGACACCAGTGTCATCAGCAGGGCTCCACAAAATGCTTGACCACTCTTAAAACCATTTGGTCTTAGGAAGTCAGAGCTATGTTTCATTACTTGTAAAGCTACACTGAATTTGAAAGGAATAAACTGTCAGTGTGTACCAAGAAGCCAAGCAATTATCCTGCATTAATCTTTGGTTGCCCCCCTCCCCTGAGATGACCTGAATTTGTAAGTTCTGTGAGCTCTGGAGTCTATGGAACCACTGCATCAAGGCCAGAGGATTACAAAGAGTTTTCATTCCAAGGCTGAATGCAAAGGCACAAAAAACTAATGATGATTCTGAAGACCATTCAGGTTTCCAGTTACCCAAAAAGACTTTTAAAGCAGGAAAAATACAGCTGCGTCCACCCAATAACATCCATTTGAGATCTGATGCTTGATCCCACTTGTCTAAATTATAACCTTTCATTAACTGGATAAAGAGAAAAACAATTTTAACATAGTATCTCCTGGCAGAAGACTCAATTGAACAGAAAATTGAGAAAAAAATTTAAACTCACAATGCAGTTAATCGCCAAAATGAAAGTTTTTCCTCAGCTGCCCTTGTTCTAATAGGTCACAAAGTTCTAAAATTCCATGATTGGTCATTTTTTACAATATAATTGGCAATTGTTGTTTCAAACTGAAAATTAAAATGTAGGGATTGGTGACAAAGGAAGTTTCTTTTATTAAGACATATTAAAGAATCAGGAGTAGCTCCAGTGACTGAACTCAGTAGATTTAGCCCAGTGAAATAAAACTTCATCATGTTTAAGTTGTTTAAAGTACTGTTTGCTCATAACTAAAGAGAAAAGGGAGCAGCACAAAGGGGGTATTCACCGTTCCAGTAAGTTTGTGATCTTCATTTTCTAGAAATATGTTTGTCAAAATATGTTTTCCTATTATGAACCTGATTATTACCTGTACTAGAAACAGGAGCCTCAAACAGCCATTGCCAAAATTCATTTTAGAAATTGGTCTGCAAGAAAAGTATAAAGACATTTAATCAGCGATCCTATCTAATAAAACTGATTAGAAGAGCACAGTTTTGCATGAGCCCACCTTGATCATAGTGAGAGCAGATAGCAAATGTTCTGAATTTGAATAAATTAGCAACAATCCCATCAGGGCACAGAGATAAGGTAATATACAGATATGAACTGCAGCAATAAAAGGTAAAGGGGGAAATGAGATAAGATTATTTTTCTTAACAACTCCACTAAGCTGATCCAAGAAGAATAACTAAGAGAATTCAAAGTGAATGAAGCTTATTGTGGTCTTGGATTCCTCTTCCAGATCAGACTGTGGATACAATGGAAAATTCATCAGCTCTCCCTAAATCCCTTGAAGATGAATTACACTTCTGCACATGTGAACACAAACAGCAACACACCTGATACATGAAGTCATTTTCTAAGGGTGGAAATATTCCCATTTAATCCCACCTTTGATCACAGAAAATATTCAGAAATCTATCAGATTCCCTTGCAATGGAGAAAAATTACATTAAATTAAATGGACATAATAACCAGACTGCTTAAAACAACTTTAGAAGCTGCTACACACAAAATGGGGAGAAAGTGCCCCTTTCCTTGCTGTGCCCAGGGGTGAAAGCCACCATGGATCATCCCACCTGGACACTCAGAAAGGCAATGGCAATGAATTGTTGTCCTGAGCAGGACTAGAGCTTCTGAAATGAGAATACAACAAAACATCAGCTCTGGGGATGAACATTTGGCAGCTGTACAAGGACAGCAGTCATGGCAGGCCCAGGGCTAACTCTATATCTGGGTTTCTATTGCTTTCACTGATGAAAATCCTTCCCACAAAAATAAAAAAACCCAAAAACAAAATGAAAGGAACACTAAAATGACAAGACCAGTTTAAAGGGTATTATTTAACAGAGGCAGTGAACCAAAAAATATTTGCCACAAACATTATTTTTTCCACCTCTTATTTTAGGTCATTTTCCACTGGGGCTATTGAGCATTTGGTCTTCAGATTAAGAAGTAAAAGGGAGAACAGCAGACCCAGATATCAGAGGGAAGCTTTATTTTTCATTTTAGATGTTATAGTTTCCATTATAAAAAGGATAGCATATGAAACTCAACTTTGTCAAAGTAGATTTGGTGGAAGGTTTTTCCACTCAACATAGCTGGAGCATTTTGCCCCCTGACCAAGGTCAGGTGGTTCTTGTAAGGCTGCACAACCCTTCCTTTAAAAGCCTCAAACAAAACATTGGTAGATGCAAGTTCTAAACTTACCCCAGCTGTAAATATTTTCTAGTGGAGATTTAGTCATTCAAATGAAAAATTGTGGTGATTATATTTAACATCACCAAAAGTGGAGTGCACTTCAGGCAATAGCTTCCATGTAGGGGAAATGAAACACTGGGGATAAAGCCATCCTTTAAACCTTGAATATTTTTATTATCATTGCAGGAGCAATTCAGAATTCTGATGTGCAATGTTAATAGGACAGATTATAGTTCACCTGAGCCCCAAATTTCCTACTGCTAAGGCAAAAGAGATTTTTACTTATTATTTTCTTAAAGTCCATTGAACTCTATTATATGGCAAGATGGACCTGGATTCCAAACAAACTTTCATCTGCTTGTAATGGTGGATTAAAAAAGAAAAGCTTTTGAAAGTCAGATATATGTGGCTGAATAACTCCTATCGCAGGTCTGCTAGTGAACCTTGGGCCTAATTTATTCTCTCTGAAGTTACTGCAAAAAGAACTTTCTATTTTTTAAGGTTTTGGCATCTCATAGCAGCCAAGAAAGCTTGAAAAAGAGCTGTGTTCTGAAATACTTGGAGTTAGCTCTGAGGTATAGTAAGTTTGGCAAATATAAATTAAGACATTAAATTTTCCATCACATACATTCAGTCCCTAAAATACAAAGTGCATAGAAACATGGGAGTTAACAAAAAATCTCTGAATGAGGACAGTAGTTAATAAATGTACTGATTTTGTGTGAACGAAGGGTCAGCTTTGCCTCTGCCCCATCCTGCCAGAACACGACTCCTTGGCAAATGGGAAAAATAGTTAGTGAAGGAAGATATTAAAAAAAAAAAGGAGATTTTTATCCTCATTAATTTATTTTGGCCATGCAGCAGCATCTCCAGTGTGCTAAAGAACAGGCATGAAAAGGTTGGGGAATCACAGAACTCTGACATTGCTTGGATATTCTTAAATTATCTCTCCAAGAGCAAATCTGTAGCAAATGCTGCTTCTCTACCCACATTCCTAAGGGCTGATCATAAGCCTTGGAAAGGCAGGAGAAAGACCCCCACAGACATTGGCTCCTTCTGTATCAGCATTTCCTTTTCTCTGGGGAATGTAAAAGTGTGAGTAATTCAGATCTCATCAGAGGTGGTTTTAAGAATGGGAGAAGAGCGAGAGATGCTTGATTTCTCCTGCAGGGACTGGAGGATGAGCCAGTAGCACCAGGATGTGCAGGTGGGATGCAAAGCTCGGTGTGCACTACCAGCCCCTCATCCCTCACCTCCCTGTTCCAGTCTGCAAAGACAGAGCTTGTGAGCTTTTAAAAGTATGACCCCCAACACACATGATAAAATCCAATAGACATTCTCTTTCTAAGTGTCTCACACAGATAAATGGTGAAATTATCTATTATGAAAGAAATAGAGGCCTTCCTACCTTTTAGAAAATGCCTGAAATTTAATACTTTACCTCTGATACTGTCTCAAGGAGCATAAAACCGGCATGAATGGCTGAGGCAATTGAGAAATCCTGAATAGGAGGAGAAGCTCTGTCTCTTTGCAAAAAGCTTCCAGCCATGGCTTGCTGGGAAAAGCTGTGGAATGTGCTCCCAGGCTCTGTCCCTAACATGATTATGCAAAGTAGATGATAGTAATAGTGCTGCCCTGCCATCGCTTTCAATGCATTTGCTCCCTTCAATTTTATGTAATTTTCATTGAATTTAGGTCCATCAGGTCTACAGGAGTCATGTGAAAATGAGATCCTTATTCAAAGCAATTGATGCAGTTGAAGAAATGGGAAGTGTTAAGACTGCTATCCATTATACTGAGGGGGGAAAATTATCCCAAAAATGCAAAGAGATGAAATCCATTTAAATGTGCAAGTTTTCAGTTACTTCCATTCCAGAAAAAAACCAGGTCTGTGAATCACAGCTGTCCTCAGAACACTTGAACATACGTGTTCAGGTGGGAATTATGATATGGACGTAACAATGCTGACACACCTGACCCAGCAAAGGCTGCATTCCAATAGGAATCTCAAGGTGGAGTTTGGAGTGAATGCTCCAAACTTCAAATATCAACTTTGGGGTAGAGGCTACTGAGCAAAATAAACAAGGGACAAAGCAGGACCAGTAATTTAAAGACAGACCTTGATCTTAGCAAAGCAGCAGAGCACATTGGCCAAGTCAGCCTGCATGAATCCCCTATAAATTCCTGCAGCTCCAGAGTGTAATGAGGTGCTGCTCTGAGTAGGAAACAGTGCAGAAAGTGGTAATTAGAATTCGGGATGCAGAAGAGAACTGCTGATCCAGTGGGCAGGTTTATGCAATTAAGTCTCTCATGAAGATATCACACATAATTTGCCAAACTTCTTAAGCAAACACTCACTGGCATCATAGGCTTTTACATCAAATTAAAGCATCACACTACAGTTTATAAAATCCCTGAGCTTTGCCACACAAGCAGCAATGCACTGAAATAAAGTTCTGCCTGCTGAATCAGAAACCAGGAAGTGGCCAAGTGTACCAATCCATAACAAAAACAATTGCACATTTTACCTTGGTGATATTGTTAGCTGTATCTGTGCCTTTTTACAGGAACAGATTGATATATAGATAGATTTTTTTTTTAGCATATTTTTATATAGTGATGTCAGTCATGACAGTGTTGTCTACAGCCTTTCTTTAAACCTGTTTATTTACTTGAGGGGGTTTTTTGCTCCTGAGACACCCTAGGCATGCACATGGTAAAAACTGACATTTATTTGGCTATGAAGATGGAAACACTTCAGATCTAACCCAAATATTTTAAATTACTGATACGGTTATTTCAGCTTTTTTTTTTCTGTCTGTGTTGTTTTAGAAGGAATAACTGGCTTTGCAATATGTGCTATAAATTACAGCAAAAAAAAAAAAGTAAGAGTCCCAGGCCTGAAAAGCAATTACCAATTGTCCCCTGTCTCCTCTTACAGGTATCTCCTAAACAACCAAATAACCAGAAAACAGAGTATATCCTACAGGGATTCTACCTTCACTGACATCAATGGATTTTTTTCCCCTTTGATTCACACTTATGCATAAAACAACATCTTTTTTTCAGTCAGTCTGGTTTAGTGTTATTAAAGATAGTGGTGGAGTCATTGAAAATGGTGAAGGACAAAACTCAGAGACTTTAGGCAACACCAGGCAAAGCTGCTCCTGATCCAGGGCTGCATCTGCCTGGTTGAAGGCAAATTGACCCGGGTTAAGAACATCTCCTACCAATGGAACCACTGCAAATACACTGATGATTTCTGAGAATATGATTTCCTCTCAAGGTGATGGACAGTGAGGAATTTGGTTCAACAGATAAAGCTCCAGGATTAGGTGTGTTGGTTTATCAAACATTCCTACTGAAAGTAATTACACACTTGGCACCAGAGGAAAGACAGAATTACACAGCTCTGTTTTGCTTCTGTATATCAAATGAAAATTTAGAATCAAAACAGAAGCGTTTGTAAAATGAAACAGGAGATGGGACAGGACTTATTTCCATGACTACTGAGAAAAAAAGGTGCAGTTAGCAGCACTCTGGGGACTCTTGTTTCAGAGACACACTGACTCTAGAGACCTATTTCTACAAATCAGACAGATTCAGACATTCCTTGACAAGTTACTTGGCTTAGACCTGGCTGGTTCTACAGATTTATCATCACTGCAAGTCAAATTTCAAATGGACCTGTTCTTTCCACAGCTTTCTGTGCTGTTTTCTGTGCCAGCAGCACTGCCTGCCTGCCTGTGGCTGCACTTTGTCCCTCTTGCCCCTGCTTAGGATCCATCCTAGGAAACAACCTTAGGCACCACCCACACGTTGTAGCCTAAGGGATGATGCTGCTGAAAGGTGCTTGTGAAAACTCTCAATAAAAATGAAATGCCAAAAAAAAATGGCCTTAAAAGGATCTCCCAGACCCCTGAGTAGTTCTGTGTGTGCCTAAAGGAGCACACGTGCTTCATGAAAATCTGCTGCCACCCTCCGCCACAGCGAAAGCTGAGTGTGGCTGTCGTTCTAACGCCAGCCAGGCAGGGTTGGTGCTTCCCTGCTTCCCTTCTGAACATCCTTTCTGCTCATGCTGGCCCTTTGTTATTTTACAAACTAGTATTTGTAGGTTGAAAAATAATTTTTTTTTTAATGCCCCCGAGAAGAAAGGGATGAGCTGAGCAATCCTGATCACAGTGCTGAAACTGTCAAGGAAGGGAATTCCTTCCGGATCTGTCCTGCCCAGCTGGGCTAACGGGACTTTAGTTTGGCTGACACTTAGGCACTGTCAGTAAAAATCACCTTCACTAAAACATGCTCTGATGTCGGCTTGGGTAATCCAAGGATTCAGGAATTGATCCTTGTGCTCACCTTGAGCTTGTTCATTATAAATCCACTGGTTCATCTTTATGCCTCTCTGTAAGCCTGGGGTATGATGGATTTATTAAACTGAAAAATCAGTAAGATGCCTTCTCCTTCTCCAATCCCCCCTCTGCGCTGGGATATTTTAAAGCACAGCAGCAGCAGCAGTAACAAACACCTCTGTGCATGCTCAGAGATAATTATTTGTGCTGTTCCCATCTCCTTTTCCAAGGTTTGCCATCTGATGCCCACCTAACATGAAGCCTCTCTCCGCTGGGAGAACGAGCACAACTGATCACAAGGGGAAAGTTCAGTCTGAGAACATATGTCTGAGCAAACAGAATGGATCCCCTGCCTGGCAGCTGCTGCCCTCAGCCTTGCTGCTGCCCTCAGCCTTGCTGCTGCACCCTCATTTTGATTTAAATTCCCTGTTTTGCACCTGGAAGAAGCCGTGCAGGGCAGAACTTGAGAGTGAATTTTCCATTCAACGTCTTTGTTTGATATAATCAAAATATACCTTTAAGCAAAGGAAAAAGGTAATTAATTGGAAGAGGAAGAGGCAATGCTGCCCTAAAGGGCTGTGTGATAAGACTCTAACAACAAACAGCTTTATCTTTTTGTTCATTCCTCCTCGACAGTTTTAACAGGGAGAAAACCTCCATATCAAACTATCTCCACTGATTTATTAAAAGATATGCAAAATGATCGAGCTCCAAGTTTTGGACAATTCCCTGGGCAGCTCTGTTACAGCAAAACTTCCCACAGATTTCACACTGGAAAAAAAAAATTGATTTTGAAAGTACAGCTAAAGCTTACAAATCACATCAGAACTCTTCTCTTCAGGAGGTCCTCGTAAGCCACAAAGGATATTTTATTCGGAAATACTGAAATGTGCCAAGGCACTGAGATTACTTATTTTGTAGGAGGATTTATGGATCTGAGAGTAATTTGGTGCAGGAAGAGACTCCAGAAAAATGTACTTCTGAATGTACTTCTTACCTGTGTAAGAAAAATCCTGTTAGATTCTATATCCAAGATGTTCTAAACCCCCCCAGCAAAGGTTAAATGACTGGGTTTAATGCAAAAGTAGGCGGATGATACTCTTTTACAAATGTTCATGAGGCACACCAAAAATTACAGGATTTGGAATGAAATTTTTGCTTTGTTAAGGGCACTAGCACATGGTGTTCTAAAATAATGACAGAAATAGTTGTAGCCATATTGCTTATCCCAGAAATCCAACGCTTCCAGGGAGAATGCCAAATGCCAGGCGGATTTCTCAGTTGTTGCAAAGTCTTAGGAAATTACTGATCATCTTCTGGGGGGGAACCACTGATCCAGCCAAGGGCTCAGCACCCTTAGGTGACACAACAGCCAGCCCGGTTTTTAAGGCTGAAATCAGCCTAAAGAGTAGGAAGAAAAAGAAAAGAATAAAATCATGCACGTCTTAGACAGCTCATATCTGCTTAAACCCAAAAGTAAGATTTAAAATTGAACGAGAGAAGTGTAAATTTTTCTGAAAAATCTGTTCAGTGACTGAAAAAAAAAAAAAACCCAGTAAAATTTAATGAGGGAAAAATTAAACTCTGGTCAAAATCCAGGTGGAGGCTGTATATGGCATTATTATAGGCTCCCATATGTTTCCTAGAGGCATTGAACATGACAAGGGAATTTAGACACAGGGAAATGTAATTATTTGTGATTGAATCAAAATAGCAGCCAGTTCATGCACAAACTGCTCCTGTTGAATTAATATTGTTCTACTGAATCATTTTCAGATGCTATTGTATTTTCAGAGGTAGCCATAGGTTTTTTCACATTCTGTTTCACATGTTACTTTTTTTAGCCATCAGAACTTAGTGACATAAAAATTGCTGTCTGAGTTGACACAATTATTCCCTCTTGATGTCTTTAAGTAGCAGCATAATGTGACAGATGAGAGTGCTGAAACTCGGTGTCTCACACAGGCTTAAAAATAAGTTATTCCTGCAAAACTTTGAAAACTATTCTACAGGGGAACAATTTTTCTACTCTGAAATTTATTTGCTTTTCTTCCTCCCTTCATTTTTCTGTGCCTAGAAACATGTACGAAAACAGGGATTTAGTTGTCCAGGAACTCATTTCCTCCTGCTGTGCAGCCATCACAGGAAATCATAACCCTTTCTCTCAGTAGCAGCTGAAGGCCAGGTAGGAGCATAGATCAAATAAACACTGCAAGATTAAACAGGGCTGAGATTTAGGGCTGGGTTTAACTGCAAAAACACGAGGACTTGTGTGTGAGATTGGCAAAGTCCTGTTGATAGGTAATTTTGGATCAAACCGAGGAAATCAGTGTGAAGGCTGAGCTGTGTGAAGGCAGGTCCAGCCCAGCCAGGACACAGCTACAGTGGTGACAGCAGGCAGAAGGAATATTTCTGGAGATTCCTGTAGTCTTGATGTGGAGAAGTCATTCCAGCAAGATCTCTTGTCACTCTGGAACTCTCACAGAAAGCTATTCCTGGAGAACTTCAACAGCATCTGAGCCAGACTGGAGTCACAGAATCCTTTCCATTCCAAGAGGATTCCATTTCCAGACTGAATCCCACTGGAAAAGGGGATTTGTGTCCAGGGGATTTGTTGTCCACTACCAACCTTCCTAAGGCTTCACACGTGAGGTTTTGGGATTAACTCATTTCAAATGTTTATTTAATGTTACATTAACCTGTTTGGGGTATGAATTACATCAAGACCAAAACAATGATACGAGTCAACTCTTTGGGTATCAACAAGTACAGGAAGTTCAGTTTCAGAAAATTGCATCTTTCCCTTCCTGCTTTTTATTATTTGGATAATTTGCATTAAAATAATGTCTTTGCATGTGAGTGTTTGCCCCCACCGCTTTATTATTCACTCAGAACACTCATACCTTGCATATGATGTGATCATTATTTGCTGTTGAAACACTTTTAATGTCACAAAATGGATTAAATCTTCAAGTGAGGAGTGAGCAATTGGAAAACCCTATCACCTAAGCAACAGCAGTCCCATTTCATACCCGTGTGTCTAATTATACCTAACAAGGCAAAAACCCCTTATCCTGGAGGGAATGATACATTCTCTTTCTTCCCAAACAATTTCTTTTTTTTTTTT
>VZTH01016114.1:111992-214142 GCA_013397815.1 Aleadryas rufinucha
GGCGGCCAATGGGGCGCGGCGGCGCAGGAAGGGGGCGGGGCGTGGCCGCGCTTCCGTCCCCCGTTCCCCCCCGCACGTGCCCGGGCTTTGTGCGCGCGGGCGGCCCCGCCGCCTCATCCCGAGCCCTTTCGCTTTCCCTTCCCCTTCCCCGCCGCGCCCCATGGCGGCCTGGTTCGCCTCCAGGGCGGACGAGGACGAGGCGGAGGACGAGGCGAACCTCTGGACGTACGACTCCACCTGGGAGGGGGAGGAGGAGGACGAGGAGGAGGAGGATGGCGGCGGAGGCGAGCCGGAGCGAGCGGCGGCGGAGGAGCCGGAGGATGCGGGGGAGCGGCCGGGGCAGGGCCGGGCGCGGGGCTGCGGGCACAGCCAGGTGCGTGCGGGGGGCACGGGGGCAGAGCCGAGCTTGCGGAGCGGGACGGCGTGAGGGGACTCCTTCCAGAGCTTTCTGCCCGGGCCCCGCAGCCGGAGCCCCGTCCCGACCCTTCCTGCCTCGCTCTGCCCTGCACAGCCGCTGCTCGGGAGCGGAGCGGCCAGCTCGGGGCCGGGGGAGGCACCGCGGCCCTCGGGGCGATCCTCAGCACGGAATTTGTCCTCATCTTGAGGAAGCAAATCCCCCTGGAGGAGGGGGGGGGGGGGAAGAGAGATGCTGTCACTTCATGACTCCTCAAGAGCCATTACATTGCCATGAGCTGGGTTTTAATATGTTTTTCCCTGCCATTCCCTATGATGTGGGTACTTTATCCCATAAGTACAGGTTCTGTTTCGTGTGTGGCACCTGCCTGTTCACCGCTGCATTTGACATTATGGCGTTGATGTTCTTGCTTTTAAGTTTGCGGTTGGTATCCTCAGTTTTGTGTGGTGGCCTTCCCTAAGCTCTTCCGTGTCATCAATAAAAAGCCATTACATAACATCTGCTCAGTTTTAAAAATGAGCTGTAACTCTTTATGTCTCTTAGACATATTTAATTTCTTAGGGGGCGTGTGTAGAGCAACTTTGAAAACCAAAAAATGCTGTGTTTTAAAAATTAGAGGTATGTGTGCAGTTTTGAGCGAGGTGCTGCAAAACGTGAGCACTCGTGTCTGGTGCCTTAAAATAATGTTTATTTGAAATGAAAGGAATTTGTTAATCTTATCTGAGGTTTCTGTTTTTAGCATCAGTGTTTTTCAGTTTAACATTGGGTGTCAGTAATTTCTTCTCCAGCATTGCTTTGGTAAATGCAACTTTTTCCTTTTCAGTAGTTCCTGTGTCAGGCAAAACACACTACAGTCCTTTAACTCCTCCCCTTTCTGGGAAAAGGAAACTACTCCTTCACTTCGAGTTTCATTTCAGCAGTTCATCCTTATTTTTAAAATGTAAATAGGCATAAAGGTTTCTAATGAATATACTTTTAAAGGAGTTCAATATTAAGCTTTCTTTTTTGCTTAATATACATTAAAATATAGAAATAACCACTCTTGAAGGAAAAATAAATTCTCTGTTCACACAGATCTGGGAAAGACCAAAGGTGTTTTGGGTGGAATAGTTGCAATTCTGGAGGGAAGAGGCAGAGATTTCCTTTGAAGTGTTCTGCACTGTTTGAGGGCAACCTATCAACTTTCTTTTGTGCGTGGCTGGAGTTCACAAGCTTTGATAACTCCAGAACGTTCCCATTATTCTGTTTGAATGTGTTTGTTCTTCAGGTTCTTTCTTCTTAGAGCAGCTCTGGATTGTGACAACTGTAAAAGCAAGGACCATTTTTTTCACTCCAGTGAGTGGACTTTTCCAGCTTTGCCTTACAAAGGAGGATGTTTTCCCTGAGACTTACAGCCCCTGGAATGTTGTTCTGCATTTTTAAAGAGGAGCTCTTCGTTCAGTGATGAATGTGTAGTCACCTCTGTCTGACAGTGCCTGAAAAATTGTAAGGGCACTGAGAGTGCACAAAGAAGCAGTAAATCTTCTGCTAGCCATTTATGCCTTTGCAGCCTGTTGAATGCATGGATCCATTTCCCAAACTTGTTCCTACTTCTGCTTATTTTACACTAATTCTGATTCTTCTTCCCTCAGCCTGGATGGTTTTCTTTACTCCAGAAGCGTCTAATGTCTTTCTTTGGTACTGAGGTTAGAATTTTTTATTGTTATTTTCACTGTGCACTTTCAAAACAAACTTCAGATTCTGCTTTTGTCTTTGCATTTCACTTGTGTCTCTGCAAGCGTTCACGGCCTAGTTCCTGCAGGTGTGTCTTTCCAGCTCTTTTGCATTTCAGTGCCTTCAGCTTCCATGAGAGAGCTTTGAAAACTTTGGGGGTTGTGTTTGTTTTAAAAAGTTCCCTCTGAGTGTGCTGCAACACCTGGAGTTCATGACTGGGTGTTTAAATAACAAACCCCATGGTCCTGCCTTCTAAATCTCCATCAACAGAAGGTTTCAATCACTCTTCTGGACTCTGTCTAATCTTTCTCATTCCTGTGCCTTTTTCACAATCCACATCCCTTCTGGTTACAGCAGGTTTCCAGCTGATTTCTCAGCCAGATCCTATTTGTGTCACCCTCTCCTGGCTGTGTTCTCTGCTTCCCTCACTCTTCCTGGAGCAATGCACGTTCTGCCTGGTGCGATGCAGCTTTGGAGGGTGAAACCCACTGAGTTTTGCTGTGAAGCAAAAAGGTATTTGATTTCTACAGGGAAGTTTCAGTCTTGCTGTTTAGTTTGTGTTTCTTACCTGGAAAGAAGGGCCTTAAGTTGGAAGCTTGTAGAGACCCAGAAACAACACCTACTTGGAGGAGCAAAACTGCATTTTGCTCTCTTTGCTTCCCCATCTTGTTCTCCTGATTGCTGTGCTCCAGATTGCCTTTTCCCTGGATCTGGCTTCTTTCTGGACAAGCCTTACAGCTCCTTTACCATGGCGTTGCATCTCTCTCTGTATCTGCACTGACTCTTCAGCAAAGCAGTTCTTTTCCTAAGTGGGACCCAGTCTGTTTTCTCTTGTCTTACCTGGCTGTGTTCAAGGATGTTATTTTAGAACCTTAAATGTAAAGAATTTCTGGGAATCAATTACTTTGTAATGGGGAACAAAATCGTCATTAATGTCACATCACTGTCATCAGGGCAACTGAATGGGTGACTTCATTACAGCAAGGTGTTACAAATATAGACCAGTTCCTGCCTTAATTAATGAACCAGTGATCAGTGTTCGTTAGAAAGTGGTTTTATTTTTCTCTGTGCATGTGATGTTAAGAAATATCAGATGAGGTTATGAAATAACTTGATGGAATTTTTGCTGCTTCTTTCTTCTAAATGTCTTTTAATGCTTATTTTGCAAGACTCTGCACATCTTACCTCCATTTCCCAACTTCCCTGTTCTCTCTGTGAGCTGGCATTGAACCTTCTGGCTGTGCTGTGCTTTGGGTGCCCTTTATTCATGAGCACTCTTGTTCCTTTTGGTGGTTCTCAATTGATAGAACACTGTAAAATGCTGTCATGGTTTGGGATAAGATAGTTCAGCACTGAGCAAGATTAAACCTGTCTGTACTGCTTGTGAAGTGTAACAAAATCCCTTATCATTGAGGTAATCAAATGTATAAATAAATATGTATATAATACAGTTAAAATGCACTTTAAACTAAGTCATACTTATAACTTCTATTTCCATGAAGTTCAGAGGAGGAAATGAAGGTGTTCTTTGTGAATTCTGTGTAAATGTGACACTTGGAATGAATCTAGCACACCTGTGATGAGAACCTGATGCCTGTTCGTGTGGCACCACAGGTTTTTCTCTGTAGCAATTTGAATTATGCATAAAATACAGTGAATTCTGCTGTAACTAGGTAAATCTGTCACTTGGCAACTAATAGGGATTGTGTGAGTCACTGCTGTGGGTATTCTCATTTTGTGTCTATTTTTTATTTTCTTAGTGAAGTTTGGTTTCAAAATGTTCCAAGTAAATGCTTTTTATTTGCAGGATCAAAGCTCAAGTTCCTCACTGCTGTCTTGGAGGGGTTTTCAGGTAGGCTTGACATAAAGTTTGGTTACTTCATGGGTGTAATGAAGATTATGATTGAAGGAGAAGTCCAGTAAAATAAATATCTCATGCGAGCATGTGGCTCTGTTGCTATCCACTGTTTGAATCAGCAAGGCTGATCTTGAGCATAAAGCAAAGATGAGGAATACTTTTATTTCAGTAACGTCTGCAGGGAATGAGAATCTTGAATTCGAGGGATATTGCTGCATCCTAAAGCTACAATTTTAAAGTCTGTCTTCATTAGGGTTCATAGCAACTCAGAGACATGTCTTGTTTTAAAACCTTTGAGTTAAACAGAAAAAAAAGACATTTTCATATTTGGGGTCTCCAGCTTGTTCTGATCATTTCCATTGGCAAACCCATCTGGGATAAAAGATATACATAAAACATAAAAACCTTGATTAATAAGATGAGAAGGAAAAGGAAGTATTTTGGCTACAGGAGATGATGTTAACTTCTCTTGGTTTAAATTTGTCTTCAGGAATGCAGAGAAATGACTACAGCATCAATCTGGCTGGTTTTGCGGGTGCTGGGAGTGCAGAGTGCAGGGCACATGCAGGGGAACCTGTGGGAGGTGCTGAATTCAGTCAGGACATTATTTTATTTGATTTTGGAGAAGGTGATTTTATTCTGAGTCTCTGCTCTGTCTCCTCTCTGCAGTGCAGCGGGAGGCGCAACTGGACTGCGGCGAGAGACCTGCAGAGATACAGAAACCATTACCCAGTACGTGCTCCTGGGGCTCCTCCTCATCACTCCTACCTTCAGGAACGCTTCCTACATTTGGGAGAACCCTTTTGCCTTTGCATTTACAGGCTCAGCACCTTCAAAGGGTTCATTTGTGAGGGGGAAGGGATGATGCGTGTGTGGGTGCGTCAGAAACAAGCTGCTACTTCCCAAAACACATTTCAAGGATTTAGCTTGAAATGTGTAGGGAATGTGAGGGAAACCAAGGAGAAGTGTTGGAGTGATTACTGCTTTCTAAAAGGTTGCTGTTTGTTCATTTCTTGTTCTTGTCTCCAGGATTTGAAAGAACCAGAAAATGAGGAGGAAGAAGAGATGTGGAACTTAAGCTTTTATAAAAATGAGATTTCTTTTGTGCCCCACGGTGAGTACTGTGCGTGGTGGCTGTTTGATGCCATCTGCTGCAGCTGCTTGAATTGATGAGAGAGTAGTTTCATCCTTGTGAGACAATTAATAAAAAACCAACCAACCAACCAAAACCACCACCCAAACCAAACAAAAACCCACCAAGAATGACCATTTTAAAATGTTCCTACTGTATTTTCTTTAAATACTCTGGTGGTAGAAAACTAGGAGTTTTTTTCTGGCTGATTGTCTCGTCAAGAGAAGCTAATGCCTGTGTGTAAATATCTGGGTCTGGGTGGTGAGCCATGTGGAGTGACTAGCTAACTTTAATTTTAACTTGATGTCATTTCTTGCCTGACCTTTTCCTTTTCCTTGCAGGTGTATCTATTGAAACTCTGCTTTCATCTTGGTGGGACAAGTATGAAATGCTGGAAGAAAACCATTCTTACATACAGTGGTAAACTGTCTGCATGAACACAGTGCCTCTCTCCAGTTGTGCCTCAGGGGCAGGACAGGTGGAGCTGTGTTCCTGATTTCAGCTTCACACAAGGCCCATAATTACTTTAGTTAATTGAGTTGTATTCCTCAGGGAGCAATGCACTGCAACTCCTGAAAACACAGGTTTCCAGTGCAGCCGTGGCAATAGATCTCAGTCATTCGTGGTCTTGGAGCACCAAGCTAGGGCAAGGAGAAAGATTCACATAAGCAAAGTTTTTTGTTACTGGTGTACACAATGTTTTTATGGGAGGGATTTCCTAGAAAACTAATTCTGTGTCCATAAGGATGGGAGTTCTCCAAGAGATGCCTGTGATATCACAAGTTTTGGAATCTTTTTTAGTTATAACAAGTTGGGTACCCCGGGTTGGATGCCATCTTTGCTCATCTGGCCTGAATATTTCTTTCCCTTCAGGCTGTTCCCTTTACGTGAACATGGGATGAACTGGCGTGCCAGGCCACTCACCTGTCGAGAAATCCAGGTATTTATTTAAAGCTTTGGTCTCTTATTTTTTGAGATCTGAAGGATGTTAGGATTTCCCCTAAATACTTTCTATTTGAAGTCTGGTGGTTTTTTTCCATTGTTTCCTTGGGTTTTTAGTGTGCACAGAGCTCATGGGGAAGCGTTTGCCTGTCTTGTGTCAGCAAATGGAATGCTTAGTGATAAAATCAACCCTTGTTTATAATTCAGGTGCCACTTAAACTGGTGCAGATAATTAGGGAGTTGCCTTTACTAATTGCTGTGTCTTGTTTTCAGGCCTTTAGGAAGTCCAAGGAAGTTATGGACAGGTTTATCCGTGCTTACAAGCTCATGCTGGGATTTTATGGAATCCATCTGGTCAACGAAGAAACTGGAGAACTTAAGAGAGCAGAGAATTGGCGTGAACGATTTGAAAACTTGAACAGGTGAGTGTGTTGATGCTGTTGATCATTTACTGCAGCCAGGCACTTCTTTGAAGGGGAAAAAAAGGTCAGAGCCAAGGAAATCCTCAGCCATTGAGGAATGGAGACTTCTGTTGATAAATGTTATCTAGTGAAAGTATTTTTAACTTGTATTCTGTTAAGCTACAAGATAGAAGTCTTTCCATGTGGTTCCCTGATTGTTTATGAAGCACCCTTAATGTGTGTAAAATGCTTCGAGTCCTTGTTTGAAAAGTGCTCTGCAAATAGGATGTTTTTATATTATTGCAGGTTTTTTGGAGTAAGTAATGACCCTTCCTGGTGCTGGTAACCTCTTGGAAGGAGTGAGCATAATCACAAAAGAAAAAACAACTTGAAGTCTGTCAAGTATTAAAACAAAAAAAGGAAAAGCCAGCTGTGTCTGGCTTAAGTCCTGAGGTTTTGGCAGCATTCTCTCATGTCTGTGGTCTCAACACGCCGGGCTTACCCTGTAGGGTCTCTCAGGGGCAGGACTGGTGTATCTGCCCCAGTATGGTGGCTCTTGTCTACTGGTGGCTGATTCAGAAAGCCAAAACCTCTCCAAGCAGTTGAGATGATGAATCCTATCAGCCCAAGGAGGGTTAGGAAGGAGCTACTGAAGGCAAACAGCAGCAGTTGGGTGCTTTAAAAGTAAGCCCACCTGTGCTTCCATTTTCATTGTCAAATAGTCTTTAATGGCTCACAGTCAATAAATACTGTGATGCAAATGCCCCAGAGGTTCAGTGACTTGTAAGACTTTCCCTTGACAGCTTTGCTTATCTGTTTCCTTCAGGTTCAGCCACAACAATTTGAGGATTACTCGCATCCTGAAGTGCCTGGGGGAGATGGGATATGAAGACTATCAAGTGCACTTGGTGAAGTTTTTCCTCACAGAAACTCTTGTCGAGGAAACATTACCAAATGTCAAGAGAAGTGCCTTGGATTACTTCCTGTTCACTGTCAGAAGCAAAGAGAAGAGGAGAGAACTCGTCCACTACGCTTGGCAACACTTCAGACCTCAGAGCAGCTTCGTGTGGGGGCCTCGTGACAAACTCCGTAAGTACAGACCCCGCTCTGCCAAGCCACAGCTGCACCAAAGGCCTGAGGAGAAACAGGACACTGCATGTCAAAAATGTGGTGATTCTGTGGGGAAGGATCAGAGCCAGTCTCCAGAGGTGGAACAGAAAGCTGGAGATGCTGCAGAGTTGCAGCCTGAAATGAGTGGTGAGCACGTAAAGGAGAAGATAAGCAAATGTGTTTTGAAGGGAGGAGATGGTGAAGAGGAGAAAGAAGCTTCATTTGCCCAGCTGGAGGAGAAGGATTTAAAAAGTGAAGCTGAAGAAGTGCAGGGTACAGCAGAGAATGATTGCACAAAGGAGAGCAAAAAGAGAAAACTGAGTGCAAATATGGCAGATTCTAAAGGGGATGGGTCATTGAAAAACACTGCTGATATTGAAAACATTTCCCATAATCTGGGAGAGTGTGCAATTGATGCAGAGATCCCATCCTCAGGCCCAGAATCCCAGGCAGAAGAGGACCAGGAAGCACTGAAGGAAGATGATTCAAGCACCAAAGAGCCGGAGGCCACGGACGCAGCCGTGAAACGCAGGAAAGTTGATAAAAGAACATTGAGAAGCAAACCAGTCAACTTGGCCATAAACCTGAGCATGGGGCCCTCAGCCTCTGGTGCCAAGGCAAATCCATCTGCTGCTAACGGTGAGGCTGGAAAAGAAAATGTCAGTGAGAAAAATGCAGCTGTGGAAGTGCCAAGTGAGAAGGGGTGTGGTGGCAGTGATGGAGATGGGGCTGTGAGACCCCCGGCTGCTTCCAGGCTCCTCAGGACTGACTGCACTGCTCCAGTCAAGGATGGCTGGAACTCGGGTGGAGATCAAGACTCAGCAGGGGGTGATCAGCACCGCTGCAACAGCAAACTCCTGGGGGGTAAAAGTGAAGTAGATGGGGTAGGAGAGCAGACAAAGACAGAAAATGCAGGCAATAAAGGGCAAGCAGAAGACACAGACAAGAAGCAAGCTCCAGAGAGTCATGAGCAGAGCATGACACCCACTTGTCCTGAAGAAAACAATGCTGAGGTCCCAACAGAAAAAGCTGAAGGCTCTGAGAATGGAGCAGAGCCTGATGGAGAGGAGGGAGCAGCAGAGTGAGAGCAGCACAGACAGCGCCTGAGCCAGCAGAGATGGCACTGCCCTGTCTGCTGGGAGCCAGCTTTGGTGGCTTGGAGAACTGAATAAACTTCTTTTGGGATGATTTAGCTGGCCCCTGTCTCACTCTTCTATGGCTCTGTAATCATCTCCAGTAAACTCACTGAGATCCAGCTCTTGGTTACCGTAAAGAGGAAGGTTCTTCATTTACTCATCTTCACGGACACGCCGTGTGCTGTTCCTGGGTTTTATCTGATGTTCAGGGCTGTCTTGGAGCAACGGGGATTTCTGCACTTTGCTTTGATTCTGGTTATGTCCCTACTGAAAGAGAAGAGGGGAACTGATCTGTCTCCTTACTTAAGTATTTATTAAAGACATGATTTTTAACGTAAGACAGCATGACCTAATTTGCCAGGCCTTTCTACTACCGTGTAACTTCTGTTTGTTATTGTGAAAAGCTGGACCTTACCAGGAGTTTTTTCCTGGCAAAAGTGCTGTTTCTCTAAAAGAGATGAGTATATGGATTTCACGTGAGGTCAGAGTGTAGTTGCCTCTCCTCCTGTAAGCAAAGTAGGTTTGGCTTTAGACTGGGATAAAAAGTGTAGCCAAAATGTGTCTCTGACCAGTATGAACCTTTGTGTACAGATTGTGTTCTGAGGTGCAAAGTGCTGAGTAATTAGTTCTCTTTATCCCCACAGAGGTTGTTTTGTAGTTCTTGTTAGAGTTGTTAACGACTGCAAATTACCTACTGGTTTCTAGGAGAAAAAGCTTCAGGTTTTGGATAAAACTGTTTAGAGCTGCTCTTCCCCAGGTTTTCCCACCACTTTTAGACCCTTTATAGTCTTCCACAGATTTTTGTGTCTATGACTGTTTCAAAGGCCCTCATTTTTCAGTTGCCAGAACAGCACAAGTATTTCCCAGTGTATTTTTTTCAGTCTTTGCTGGTAATTTGCAGTGGCCTGGGGGGGCTCTTTTCTGCAGGCCTGTGGTGTGAGGTTTGATGTGTCAGATCCAACCCATTTCCTACTTAGGGCAGGGTTGCTTTGCCTTTAATGTCAGACAGCCAGGGCATGTTCCAGTGCAGCTTGTCTGGAAACCACTGGGCTTTGTGGGGCAGCTAATTGAAACGTTAATTGGAGAGGCTACGCTTGTCTGGTTCGTGTATTTCCAGCCCTCAAGAATTTACTTTCAGACCTTGCCAGCTCTTTGCCTGCCTCAGTGTTCCTGACCTCGCTGTCAGCTGTTCTGCCACGCTTACACAGTGTTCCACCGAGGCTGAAGGAGCAGTAAAACAGTTCAGCACCTTCACTCCTAAAAATGTACAACAGAGGATCAGTTTCATGAAGCAGAGGAAACTGTTTCCAATAGGCTGAAGGTCTGGACTTGCTGTTTGCTCAGCTTGTTTGGTTTGGTTCTGAGGTTCTTTGGTGCTGTTTGGTTTGTGTAGGAGATGGCCAGAGAGCAGATACAGCAGCTTGTGCAATGTCAAATGTTTTTCCTCTCTGCTACAGCTCTTAAGAAGCTTCATGTTTCAAGGAATTTGGGAGGTGATTTGCCTTCCCAGACTGTAGGCTCTGATCCAGCATGCCACATACATGTGTGGGAATAAAAGTCTGCAAGCTTAACATCTGATGTTCATGGTCACACACGTGCTGAAAAAAGGCTTTAATGTTTTTTAAATACTACTTTTCTTCTTAAGAACAGATGGGAGTTAAATAGACAGTAATAATACACTTAACTACAGATATAAATACTTGAAGATGTTGAGTGAGAATTCTTTCCTAAGAAATTCCTAAGAATTGTTAATTGTGGCTTTTGTACAGATTTATAGTAATTTTCTTATTTAATGAAGTTTTCATTGTGAATATGTGCTCAGTTGGGGCATAGATCCTCTATCTTGTTATGGTGAGGTTTGGTTTTGTGTTCCATGGGATTTCACTGTGAGCCCCAGCCTGGAGTGAGTGCTCAAACCAGCCCCTTCCTCTCCTGCCAGGTTTAGTTTTGGCTGTAGGTGTGTGTGGTGAGTTCACAAGGTGTTTCCCAGCACTCGGAGCTGTATCACAGAGTCTGTTATGTTAATTCCCTTATTAAAGCATGACTTTAATGCATATCAGTTTCCAATTACATTTTTTTCATCTTTGAGGGTGGGACATGACCATGTATTTACCCACCACCACCCACCCCCTGTAGCCATGAGCTGTTGCTTCATTCTCTCCAACAAGGGGGTGCTCTGCTGGGCTCACCGTGGGACACAGCTGCTGCTTCTTCCATGTGGAGGTGATGCCCAGTCTTCCTCCACCTCTAAAACATGCCCAGTGAATGTTTTTGGGGAAAAGCCCCCCCCATGCTGCTTGTTTAATGGTATGCTGGGAAATCATAGGATCACAGAATGGTTTGGGCTGGAAGGGACCTCAAAGTTCATCTTGTTCCAACCCCCTGCCAGGGGAAGGGACACCTTCCACTGGACCAGGTTGCTCAAAGCACCATCCAGCCTGGCTTTGAACACTTCCAGAGATGGGGTATCTGGATGTTCCAGTATGTTTTGTATTGCCTTTGCAGCTCTTCTCCTGCAGGTGTTGGGGTGCTCTGCAGAGCAAACCAGGATCTGAGCATCCCCTGGGGCTCCAGGCAGGAGGGCACCTGCCCAGCCTGGCCATGGGAGCTTCAGTTCAGGGTTTTTTTTCCCTCAGGACACAAGGACAGGGGTGTCTTTGTGGTAACAATTCCCCTAAGTCACTGTGTCCCCTCAGCTCTGCTGCCTCTGCCTGTGGGATGAGAGGACTACAGGGAATCCTTTTGGTCTGCAGGATGGGCTTGAAGGTGAACACTCCCAGGGCTGTTCCTGTGCTGGTTGTGAGCAGGCTCCACCTGCTGCAGCCCCCCAAGCCCTGGCTGGCTCTGGACAAGGTGTGGCCGATGAATTTGGGTCTGCTTTGCCTTCCCTCCTGCCATCAGTTGGCCTCAGTGTGAAGGAGGAGGTACAAGCTGTGCGAAGCTGTCCATGGGACTGCACTGCTCTTCCTTTTCAGGGTTTGGGGTGTCTAATAAAGGATTCCAGTTACTCTGGAGCCATCAGAAGACAGACACACATTCCCTTTCTGTCCCCAGCTGTTCCACAGAATCTTGTGGGAACTTGGTAAATCTGAGTCCTTTATCCCTGTGCCAAAGCTCCAGGAATCCTGGCTGCTGGGGAGATGGACAGACACAGTGTGCTCATACAAACCTCCTGGTGTCAGGATGCCAAGTTGAAATGTGGTGGTTCAGTTCTCAAGCTTTGCTTTTCCACTTCTCTCGTCTTCATAACCAGCTGAGCCTGTCATTTCAGCCCTGAGGAATCTTGCCACTGTTCTCTCCACTTCTGAGCCCTGCTTTGGATGAAATTGTCTTTAATCAATAAAGGGAAGGGTGAAGCTCATTGCAGGAGATACATCTTCATTAACCTATTGCCACTTGGGATCACATAGCTGGGAAGTCTCCTCCTCTTCCTTCCTTGCAGTATTTCAAATAGTTTTATTGTGGCTTTGAGAATGTTTCTCGTTTCTCCTTCCTGCTTGTATCTGTCTGATCATCTTATTTCCTGACCAGCATTCATCATTTCCCAAGGAATCAGCTGGTGCTCTTCAGATCACCCTAAAAACCTCTGAAACCAGATGTGAACAACCTCCAGAGCTACCAAAGCACCTCACTGAGCTGTAAGTGCATTTCTCTGTAGTGATCTTGCACCGTTGCAGGTTTGTTAATGTCCCTACTGGAGTTAGGTGGCCTCGGGCACTGCATAACTCCTCCTGTGTTGCTTTTTACCTGTTCAGCACAGAGGTGGTGATGGGCTTTGGGAAATGCCCTGGGTGAGACCTGAGGAACAGCTGTGTATTTGCAGCTGGAGTAACCCAGCTTTGCTCCTGTGTCTGGTCTCCAACACAGCGCTTCCATCGGCTCCTGGAGGAGGAGGCTGGGGCTGCCCAGCAGGGCATGAATGAGAGCTGCTCTGCCTGCCTGCTGCTCCCCCTCCTTCTCCCACCTCCTCTCCTCCAAGCTCGGCCCCTCTCGCCTTGCTCCAGCTGGAGCCACAGGTTTATCTGGAGGCGAGGAGTCTGTGCTCTGTAAGCTGAGACCCGCGAGGAGGAGGAGGGATCTGCTGGACCCTGGAGGAGAAAGGGTTTGGCCGCCCCGGAGGAAGGGAGAGAGGCAGAGCCTGGGCACCATGGCTGGATTCTCTGCCCTCGGGCTCCTCTTCCTGTGTCAGCTCTTGGCCGCAGCATCAGCTCAGGTGAGAAACCTCATTTGTGTCTCACGCTCAGGGAAAAAGCTGTAAGGGTGAAAGAGTCTGTGTGTGTGTTGTACCTGTGGGGTGAAATGTGGCAATAGGCAGGTTATTAGGCTAAAGTTTATTACAAATGTGCACCTGGGTTTGTACCTGTGGGGGTAGGTGTAGAAACTGTTGTTTTATGTTCCTGTAAAAGTGTTGTTTTCCCACTCAGCCCTGCAATAATGAGAGAGAAAGCCTTGGAAAGGGGAGATCTGTTGATGCAAGAGAATCAGTTTCCTTTTACAATGAAGTAACAGATTTCCAGCGAGACTGATCTGATCTGGGTCTTTATCTGCAGCAGAATTTCTTACTCATTCCCTCAATCAATTTTCAAATTTTACACTTACAGCATATTTACCCTTGCTCACTTGAGACATGAAGCTGTATTAAACTTCCCTGTCTGGTGTTAATATTAATGTCTGGGGAAGTGACTCCTCAGTGAGTTTTTCATTGTTACTGAGGAATTTTCGCAGCCTGGCTTGGGAATTCAGAACTCTGCTCTGAGCAGAGCTGCTTCTACAATGAAATCTTTGTTCCCTGAAGCTAGAGCAAGTTGCTCTCTGGAGCCCTCTCCATACAGAAGTCATTTATTGGACCTTTCTTTCCTTCCCCCCCACCTCAAACCTTTCTAAAATCCCAGATTTTTAAGTGGCATTCTGCTCAGAGAGGAGACTTTCCCTTTCTCCTCCTGTCTTCATTGGTGCCTGCCTGGCTTTGCCATCACCCCATCAGACTGGGGCTATAAATTAATTATTTCTACCACGCACTTGGCACCTTTTCCACGGGCTTTGCATTTCCTCCTCTGCCCAACCCAAAATGTGCCTGTAGTCAGAACAATTTCCTATGCAACCAAACCCCTTGGCTGCCCAGTGACCAGCTTGGATTCCCAGTATAAGCCACCAGTGAAAGGAGCTGGGGATGTGCTCAGGGTTTTCCAAAGAGCCTTGCACTGCTCTGGAGCAACTCTGAGCCCACCCAGGCTGGCAGGGGGTGCACATTTAGGGTTAAGCTGTAGGGCTTGGCCATTGCTTTCTGATCTAGCCCACGTGTTTCTTCTGATGCAAAAATAAGCTCTTGTCTCTCCCTTTTCCCTGGTCCCTTCAGAGAATTGGACCACAAGGCCCTCCTGGACCACGAGGACCCCCTGGACCATCTGGCAAGGACGGCATTGACGTGAGTGACACAGGCAGGGGCTGGCTCGGGCGAGGGGTGGAGCAGGGGCAGAGCCAAGGGGGCAGAGAGGCTGCTCTTGTTCTCCAGATGCGCAGCTTCTGGACATCCTTCGGGGTGGACGGACCTGGAAAATCGCTGTCCTCGCAAGAGACCTCGTTCTGCAGGAGTCAGAACAGTGAGTGGAGGTGCTGGGCAGCCTCAGGTTCTTTGCAGGATCAGTCCCCTGTGTGCAGGGAGAGCTCAGGGGTTCGTGACCCTGCTTGCAAAGCAGAATATTTCTCTTTTGGCGCGAGGTTGAGTGCAGGGGTACGATGTGTGTTGGGTCAGCGCACGTTCAGTAGTTCAGAGAGACATTTATGTGATGCTTCAGAGCACCAGCATTTCTAGAGAGGCTACAAGAGGTTTAAATATGCAGCACTGGACAGTGCTTTTATCTTAGTAGTTTTATTTCAATATTGTCATCGTGGTTATCCCTCACTTTGGCACACAGTGTGTCTGGATCTGGCTCATGTGTTGCCAGACGTGAGTTTGTAGTGGCCCAAAATGAAATGGAGAGCCTTTGTTTCAGGAGGCAGCTCCTTACACCTCCTGCAGAGGGAGAGGACTGCATAACCCAGGACTTAATGGAGGAGAAAATCTTGTTCTGTTACTTTTCATTGATGGTTCCACAGAAATTAAAAATATTGCTTCTGTGCATCTGTTGGATAAGGACTGAATTGTGTCCTGTAGTTGGCAGTGGATACATGAGCATCACATGGACCTTCAGCAAGACCACAGCAAATGCAGAAGTCTGGGTTCCTGCTTCGATTTCCAGTTTGAGCAGCTCTTGTCTCTCTGAGCTGCTTGTGGAATAGTGCAGGGGTTTTTAAAGCTCGTCTGAAGTACATTTATTGGAATTGGGCCCTTAAGCAGCCTTGAAAAAATCTATTCATTCCATGCAGGTCATTTTCTTTTGGATAAGGAGGTTAAAAAAAAATTGTATATGTATGAGTTCCTTGGAACATGGTGAACAAGGAGTGTTTGTGCCTGCAGTGGGGAGCTCTCCCTGCAGCTCCCTGAGCTGGGCTGGTCTGAAGAGAGAACCTCATTGATTTCCAGCTGCTCCCTCCGAGTGTCCTTCTGGCTGAAGGAGACTGCTTTCCTGGGAATCTCACTCTGGTTCTGTAGTGTGAGATGTTCAGAGCTGGCACCTCGGCAGCTCCCACTGTGTTTTGTGGGGTCACAAAAGGCATCAGGGGACACCCCAGAGGAGGGCAAAGGACACGTGCTCCTGTTGGCAGCAGTGGAGTCGCCTCAGCAGGACACTGCTGTGGCCAGCAGGCTTTGGGAAAGGCTGGCTGTGGTTGTCTATGGAAGCAAAAAGAAGAGTTTGGGAAGGATGAAGCCCTTCAGACTTCAAGTTTCAACTAATCCAGAGAGGAAATGGGAAAGAAACCCTGTAGTTGTTCAGCTCCTGCTTTCTACAGGATATTTAATTCTGGAGCAGCACCAGCATCGCTTCTGATTGCTCCTGGAAACAGGAGCCCGGGGAGGTGTCAGCCCTGTGGGCCTACACCCTTTTATCCACAGCTAAAAGCTTTGGAGGGCTCCCCATGGGACAGGATCAAATAACAACATCTAATTAATATGAAGAACTTAATCCTGATAAATCAAATGGCTGAGTAAAGTGTTTAAGGTGCAAAGTCCTGCAGTCCCAGCTTTGGTCTGGAGTTTTGGTTGCGCAGGAATTGTCTCCTATTTGGACAGACTTGAGCTCCATCCCTCCTATGGAGAGAGGATGTCAGGTGCCCTGGTCAGGTGAGATGGTCTGGCTGTCCAGGGACAGGCTCTGGGATGGTTCCTGCTCTTCCACAGACATTGAGTCCTTTCAGGAATTGCACCAAAGAGGTGCAGGGCTGGGGCTGGTGTTGAGCACAGTCACGCAGCCTCCCTGCTTAAGAGCTGCCTTTTTTTAGTCAGTACACTCCAAAAAAGGATGGTATATAAAATTCAGCACTACTCTGCATTTTCGTAGTGCTGCATGGAGGGGATCATGTGGATCCTGCAGGGGCAGTGGCAGTTCTGCCACTGCAGAGTGAAAACATTATTTTACTTTCCTCTTGGTGCTGAGACTGGTTTTTTTTAATTGCAATTGAAAATTTTCTGCACTGTATTCCTGAACTCTGTAAGCCACTCCAGCCAGGTCATCTTCTCAGGTGACTTTGGGTGAAAGTGGTGTGGAAGTGTTGCTGGATGTCTTTGGGCTGGGTGAGTGCTGCTGAGGTGTTCAGCAGTCTCTTACCATCAGCTGTGAGCAGTGAGAGGTGCAGAACATGCAGCTGAATTATTCAGGATATCTCCTTGGATGAACCCCATCAGCACAATTTCTCGAAGGCTCTGCTTTCATCTCTGCCTTTCAAGGGGAGCTGCAACATTAAGTCCCTCTGAAGTACTTTATAATTAAAGCCTTTAACAAGCCTCTTGTTTCATACTCAGTAACAAGCAAAATCTCTCTCTCCCAAGACTAGAAACAGCATGTTTTGATGGAAAGAATTAGTGACAAGTTCCTGTGAATTATTTCTGGGGATGTAATTCCCTAAATTGCTAATAAGCAATTGTCACTTTTCAAAAATCAAGCTTTTTTTTTTTCCTGCTTTCTCTCCTGGCTTGACTTGCTGAGAAAGAGTAAACTTCCTTCCCTCTCACACAGCACCAGGAGGGCATTTCCTTCTGCTGACAGCGCTTGCCTCTAATTCCCAGTGATCTGGCATTAGGGGTACAAACACTGATTAGGCTTTTGATTCAGCTCTCTGAAGTTCTGGTGCTCCTGCAGAGTCCTGCAGGGGTCCACGATGGCAGGATCAAGGTTTAAGATGGTCCCCAGCAGCATTTGCTGGTGCTGTGACCTCGCTGTGCAGATTCCCACCACACAGGCAAGGAAAAATGCACGGGGCTGGCACTCCCAGGTGCTGGAGGAGGGAGCAAACCACCCCTACTGCCGTTTCCAGATGCCTTTTCATTTCAAAAGAACTGCTCCTTTCATTTCCTTGGCAGGGAACCTTCCCCAGCCATGATAGTGGTAACTATTTATGGAAAAGCTGTGGGCAAAGGACACTGAAGGAGTTGCTTCAGAGCATAAAGATGCCTCTGTTCAGGGACCCTCTGCTCGGTCAGTGGTGCAGGACAGAAATCCTGAGCAGCTCTGGGCAGCCAGGCTGGAGAGATGTGCCCACAGCCTCCCCAGTAAATATAGCAACATGCTGTAAATCCCACAGCTCTGCAAACGCCTCCTGGCTCCTCATTACCAGCCCCATGGTGGGATGGTGTTATTTCCAGCCTTGCTCTGTTAATAACCACCCTTCTTCCACAGAGATTTTCTTCTTCCAGGGTACCAGCTTGCCCCTTCCCCTCTGCTCGCCCCCAATACCTCTCACAATACTCAGTGCACTTATCCTAAAGCCAGGAGGGCAGGGTATGCTCTGGCCTTAGAGACAAAGTGTTTTTTCTGTGGGATGAGTTGGAAACCAAGCTCCAGTCGAGCTCCTGCTGTTCACAAATGTTTGCTTCTTTTGGGGCCTGACAATAAAATACAAATTGTTATCTGGAGTCCACACACACACTTATGAATGGCATTACAACTGGCTGGGCTGCAAGAAGTGATTAAAGACTTATAAAATACTGTCTCACAAACACCTTTAATGCTGTTCTTAAAAGTTTCTTTTTGTTAGAGTAGAAACAAAATAGGGTGCTTTTGAAATATTGTATGAAAATTGTGTTTAATCCAGATTGTGCAATTGGATTAGGTGGAAATCAGTTGGGGGCTGTGCTTGTTTTGCTTTTCCTGTCCAAGTTCAGTCATATGAAGAAAATCATTGCAGACAGTTTGTTCATTCTTCACTTTGTGGTAATCCCCAGCTCCTGGGGGTACCACAGCTTCATACTGTGCCCTGGAAAGCTGGAGTTTAGCCCTGTATCCCTGTGTTTCGCCAGAGAGATGTTTGGAAGCCCTGACACCCATCCAGCTTCCTCTCTGCCTCATTTGCAGGCAATCCCAAGTGCAAATAAATCCTGACTATATCTGGAAGAAGGTGGAGGTGGTGGGGGCACTGCTCAGGAGCCCTGGTTCTCTCTGGGAGGCTGAGGGTGTGGATTTCCCCAGATTTGCTACTGTAGATGTTGGAAAAGGCTGTCCAGGCTCATCCTGCTTAGGGGCTAGCAGGGTTTAGAGCATCAGCTCCACGAGACTGGAGGTAAATCTTGGAGTGGGCACGAGGAGAGGTTTGAGTGCAGCTGGGAACACCATTGCTGGAAAGAGTCACCGAAGAGAGGTTCAGCACTAACACTGCCTTTTCTCTTTCCTCCAGGGAGAGCCAGGCCCTCCTGGTTTGCCAGGCCCACCAGTAAGTGTTTCCTGCTTGGTAGTGACTTGTCCATCCTTTTGGGAGGGCACAGGGCACGAGCTGGCACTGACAGCCTCACTTTGCTCTTCGTCTGCCACAGAATTCCCAGGAGTGGGGATGCTCAGCGCTGCCCCAGGGGACAAACGCATCCTCCTGCTTCACTGCTATCAGTGAAACAAAATGAAAATTAAATTAATGAATGGAATAAGTGAGATAAAGCTTGTGCCTCACCTGTATAATGGAATTATTGGCACCAAGCCACATCACATGGTTGTTTTTGGCACTGCTCTGAGTCTGCTTCAGCCCCTCAGCCTGCCAAGGGGTGCTCAAAATTGTACCAGGTGGCAGAGCCCTTTGCTTTGGCCACTAACTGCATCCCTTCCTGCCCCCTACTGAAACCAGCTTGTGAGCATGTGGGAATGAGCCAAAGCACTGAAATTTGGGATCTGGGTATGGATTCATAGCAAGATTTGCCTCTCTTCATGGGATTCTCCCATGGTGCATGGTGTAAAATCAACACATCAACAAATGAGCTTCCATCCTTGCCACATTTCCCTTGTTATTTTGTTATAATAATTGACTCTTTGCCTCATGTAGGGGCCAAAAGGTGCACCAGGGAAGCCTGGGGCTGCAGGTGAAGCTGGGTTGCCTGGCCTTCCTGGAGTGGATGTGAGTATTTTGTCCTCTTCTCTTAGGTCTTTTAAATCTTTCACATAGGCAGGAAGGTTTTCCTGATGTGTCTCATCGACTTTCTCTGTGCTACTGGGGAAGGAACGTGAGTCCTGGACTCACATCCATGTCTTGCATATCAGGAGAAATTGAAGGAGAACATCTCTAGGCTGAATTAAGAGCCATGAGAACAATTTTGAGATGTTTTACTGACAGGATGGCACTCTCTTGATCTTTTGGGTTTTTTTGCAGGGTTTAACAGGAACTGATGGCCCACCTGGCCCAAATGGGCCTCCAGGAGACCGTGTGAGTACCCCATTAGATCCTAAGTCCCTTTAAATGGTCATTATCACTGATTGTAGAGATGATTTTCACATTCTGCTGTAAATTTGTGATATTCAAGTGTTGATTTTAGTGCAAACCCTTGCAAAATACTTGGATCCTTGAAATGAAGCTCCAGGTGGCTTTTCATTCAGCAGGGCATGAGATCCACCCTTCTTTCCCACAGCTTTGAACCTGCTTGGGTTGCCTCAGTGGTGGCTGTACTGGGGATATTTCAAGTATCCAAAGCATTCCTTGAAGCAGTCAACAGACTTAATTATGAAGTTCATCAAAGTGAAGTTATTTTGGCCTTTATTTGCAGTCTGAGTTGGCAGATCAGTGTTGTTCATAATTAATGCTACTGTGTATTAATTGTCTAAACTTTCGCCTTTTATTATTTCTGGAGCTGTCCATATGGTTGCATTATTAGTTGCCATAGTGTTCCCCAGCCAGCCTAGCGAGAAATAAGAATTTTTTCTGCTTCCTGCATGTTCCAGCTCTGCTGAGGGGCACCACAGGGACAGAGGAACAACTGCCAGAGATGTTACAGATGTCCTTCAGATCATCCCCAGTCATCAGCCACACTTAGGCCTCCCTGTGACATTAAGGAATAACCATTAATGAGCCACTCAGCACAGATTGGGATCCAGCATGGCTGTTCTCCAGTCTCCCAGATGGAAATATAAGGCTTGTGTCCACAGCTGGCTTGCTGGCCTTTTGGGCTGGGGGCTGCAGAGATGGGCTGGATTTTTGCAACGTGTTCAGTATATCCCAATAATCCACTTGTTGCCCCAAGGACTTGCTCAAATCCAAAAAATCTGTGAGTTATTTAAAGGGATGAGTGGCACAGCCATGTATTCTTGATACGTTCTTCTTCCTTTCCCATGTGACAGGCGAAGTTTGTGTGGCCACTGGGAAAGTTGGGTGGCAGGACCCAAACCTAGTCACAGCTCCAAGCCTCTGTCCATCAGCACCACCCCAAACCCCACTCCTTTTCTGTCCCTTGTGCCCTTCTTTCTCCCCAGAGATCCAGGGCTGCAAAATCCTGGCTGCCCTCAGGCATTCTGTGGCAGGAGTCCAGCACCATCTGGGAACGGATCCCTGGTTTTTAAACTAGGAAAGCTCAGGACCACCCGCGGGAGGCTGTGAGCAGTTCTGTGCCCGGTTTTGTGCTGGGTGGCAGTGCCTGCCCATGCCCACGTTAGCACACAGCTCCTGCCCTGCAGGGTAATTGAGCAGATAATTTCTGGGCACCAGAACTTCCTCTCTGGCTGTTCGGTGGGAGCCCCCAGGCAGAGCTGCCCTCGCTGCACGCTCGGGTTCGCTGTGCTTGCCCCTGTCCTGTAACTCGGTCTGGCAGCACGGGGCAAACCTGGGACCCCTCGTCGCTTATGGGAGCTTTTCGAGCTCAGTGGTCCATCTGGGAAATCGTTTTAATTGGTCTAAAAAAAACCTGGGAAAAGGGAAAACCTCTAAAAGCTTTAGCACTCTAAATGAACAGCATTGTTAGCCTGACTCTTTTCCTCCCTTTTAGAACATATTTCAGTCTTGCAGGACTCACTGAAATAAGCTGTCTACTTATTGCTGTGGGTTTGAATTCATGCTTAACACTCTGATTTCTTCTAAATAAGCTTAATTGTTTGAACTGGAGTGTCTGAGAGTGAAGCTGTTTAGCGCAGGGAAGTGGCTCATGGAAAGCAGTTTTCAGTAATACTTTATTGCCAAACATTTCCAAAAGGATTTTTATCCTAAATATCTCCTGCTGCTCTCACCATTGATTAGCTTTTCCCCTGGTTCTGCTTACAGACTGATTAGACCAAGCCTACTTGTTTTTTCAATTTTAAAAACCCTTTATTTTCAGCTGGGGTTGAGTTGGGTTCTGGCCTCTGTTAGATACTGGTGTCCTTCATTGGAAAGTCCTCAAAGACCATTTTGAAGTTTGTTGCTTTACACTGAAAGCAATAAGGAGAACATAATTATTCACTTCTATTTATGAATGTCATAATAATCAAGTATTTTCTACGCTCCAGAGTTGTCTATTCACAGAGTAAATTACTATAAAGTGAAAAATTAAGGTGATACTGTTTTCTAATCAAAAGACAAGGAACATTGTTACCAGGAGAGCGAGTCGAGTCAGACAGTGTTATTAAAATTGAGATGTAAATTAGTGTCTCTCCTTTGCACTTAATGCAGAAGCATCAGCTCATTCAGGGACTTGGTATTCTCTTACCTTACCAGGAGTGTTCACTGCTGCATTCTGCACCTTACACCTTCCAAGATATCAAAATTAGGGAATGTAAAGGGCCAACATTTGGCATTTTGGGTACTCTGCCAACTTTCTGGCCTGTTGGCCAAAGCAGGAAGGGGCAATGCAGGTGCTTTCAGAATTGGGGTGCAAGTCAGGAGGTGCCAGGAATTCAATGTTTTCCCTGCAGGAGGAGATCCCAGCTTGTCCCTTACAACCATCAGCAGTTGTAAGGATTTCCAGCCTGAAGATAAAAGTGAGTGGAGGCAGAGCAGAGTAACCTGCAGCAAGAGAAATGAATGAGCTGACATTCACAGCACGGCTGATTTTTATGGGATTACAGTCCCCTGCTCACAGGACCGCTCCTAAGGAGGCCTTGGGTCCTCTGTGTCTTTCTCCTTAAGCTTAACAAGGGAAAACATTTCTAATCTCCTCTGGCCCACAGGACATGAGGAGAGGGCAGGCATCACCCCTGGGGTCACAGAGAGCAGCTCTGTGTGTGCTGGGATATTCTCCAGGTCTGCCCATCCACCTCCTTCCCCTGGTCCCAGGGGCAGACACCGTTTGATTCCAGCTCAGGACATCATCCTCGAGGTGTTTCTGTGCAGCATTTTGGGGATGTTTGGACTGGGGAGAGGCCATGGAAGCTTTGTCCCTGTGCAAGGAGATGTCCCTGCTTTGTCCCTGCACCCTGGTCCCCTGGAAGGTGTCCCTGCTCATGGCACGGGGGTGGAACAAGGTGGTCTTTAAGGACCCTTCCCACTCAAATAATTTCTGTGATTCTGCTTCAGAATTATCACCCATAATTGATTTTACAGCCTGCTGGCCAGCTGGCAGCTTTGCAATGCAGCAAAGGGGTGAAGGAGGTCTCTGTCTTCTTACCTTTAGCCAAGCAGGACCTTCACAGCTTCAAGAGTGACTTAATTCTAGTCTAAGCCATGAGATCACCAAGCTCCAGTCAAGCCTGAGAGTAGGAATGAAAATTGAGAAAAGGAGACTGGGAATTTGCTAAGGAAGCTAGTGAAGGAGCAGAAGCTGCCAAATCTTTGGCTTTGCTTGAAAGGAAAATGGATGAATTAATAAAACTCACTAGAATAAGTCCAAATTTTGTTAATAGTTTCAGAAAACTTAGTCACTGGATCTACAATATGAATGTATTATGAAAGAGAATATTTCAAGTAGATAAAAGTCAAGTTATGAACATACAGATATTCATGGAGGATATTTAGATATTCATCTGAGGCCAGCTGGGACTTCCAGGGTAATTATCCTTAAGTTTTTGTCCTTACATGTGTGAATTGAGCTGAGCATCTCCAGTTGTGTCCTGTTTCTGCAACACACTGCTGGAGTTTCCAAGGAGAGCAGGCCTTGGTGACTTCCCATATGGAGGTTTCTCTTTTATCCCTGCTAATTTTTATCCTGTTTTATTCCCATAGGGTGCCTTAGGACCTGCTGGGCCACCTGGACCAGCTGTAAGTACCTCCCAGAACAGCCCATGTGATGAAAGTGTGGAGTATTATGCCAAAACCATCACCAAGAGAGGATGGGAAGCTTTGTTTCCCAAACAAAGGGATCAAAGCCTGAATGAGTGAATGTGTTGTTTGAAATGTTTAAATATGTATGTGTGACCTGTTCTGGTAACACAGACCTGGTTTGAGTCTTTGAGGTGCTGTAAAAGCAAACCAGCTTGGGATACAGACTGACATATCAAATGCTATCATAATTATTAGACATTATCTAATGTCTAATCAAAATTAAAAGAAAAAGGAGAAATAGATAAACTGGAATGTTGTCTTCCTCTCCATGTCGCACTCTTGTGTCATCACACATCACTTTTCATACAGATGTCTTGTAGGTAATAGAGATGGAAAGGGAATACAAATTATTAGAGGCAATAAAAGGATTCATCAAGACTCTGCTCTGATTGCAAATTATAATAATTAGGGGCAAGGGAGTGATAAGGAAACTTAGAACAAAGAAAAGAAACCAGCAGCATTTTCTGAGGTTTTCTTCCTGTATGTTCTGTTTCTGAGTGATCTTTTACTGTTTCAAATGTTGTTTCCAGGGCAAAGGACTACCAGGACCTCCAGTAAGTAATAAGAATATTTTTTTTCCAAAAAAAAGTTATAAATTAAGATTCTGATTTTATTGGATACCCTGAGTGTTACAAACCCACCCCAGGCCTCAGGTCCTTCTACTGTGCCAGGCAGAGGGATGTGGAGTCCTGCAGATCATCAACCTTATGGATTTTTATCCTTGCCCCCACTCTGGGGAAGCTGGCTCTGGTTTAAAGTCAAGGCACAGCAGCCTTGTGAACGGTGGAAATGACCAATTCTGGGGCAGCTTTTGTTTGGTGGGTTCCTGGGAGCTGCCCAGGGGGACGTGGAGTGCAAAACAAGATGTGCTTTGGGAAGCTGATGGTCTGGTGCAGGATGGAGCTCCCTGGGGGATTGGGCAAATGGGGACAGCCAGACTGCCCCTGGGCTTCGGGGTGTCAGGGTCACCACAGATGTAAAAGCTCTTCTCTCTGTTCAACAGGGGCCTCCAGGACCCAGTGGGAGCCCAGGTGGACATGGATTTCGGGGTCCTTCTGTGAGTTTCTCCTACCATTTCATCCTCATTTACTGAATGTGCCACAACCACAGAAGAATGAGTTTCATTTTTAGTCTCTTACCTCACTCTGAAGTGATATTTTGGTGGTCACCCCTCATGTCCCTTTGCATTTACATTGGAAGGGAATTCTTATTATTTTTCTCTCTTTTTAGGGACCTTTTGGTCTGCCAGGATTCCCAGGGCCTCCTGGACCACCTGGGCCTCCTGTAAGTTGAGACTTGCAAATAAATGTGAGAAAATTCCTGGGGGGAGTCTGGAATTTTCTTCTTGCTGCACTTTTTATTTGCTGCCACTGCCACGAGCACTCAGCAGGGCATAAACACCATGCCCTGAGGAGAGCAGGGACTTTTCCCCAGCTGCACTTGGATGTGTTGGTGATCTCCTGTTTGTTACTTGTGCTCTCTGTGAGGAGGGACCCAATGACACCCCACCTTTATGGCACACAGAGCACGGGGTGGGCTCGTTGTTCCCTCAAGGAAAGGTTTTTGTGCTTGCTTGGATCATGATCTGTTCTTGTAGGGCCAGCAGGTGGGGCTTGCAATCGAGTCCCTGCTTTGGGTTTGCTGTGGCCTCTCTGGAGTGTTGAATAATGGGATTGGGAGGTCATTCCCCAGGCCAGGAGGAAGCCAGGCACAGCTGCTCTCCTCCAATTGCTGCCTTCATCACCCAAGGCTCTTCCCCAGCCCAGCTGTGCCTCTCCAGGGGATGGTTTCACCCCTGATGTGTCTGGTTGTGAGGGCTGGTGCAGCTCGTAACACTCCAGGTTCAGGGGCAGCACTTTGGGCTGTGGGGCTGGGTTTGTGCCTTGTGCTGACCCAGCTGAGCTGGGGCTGTAAAAATCGTCCTAGAAGTTGTGTTTCCTGCTGGTGTTTGTCTTGTGTTTCAAAGCCACCATTCCCTGAATTGCAGGGTCTTCCAGGCGCCCTTCCCGATGCCGGTGGGGACCTTCAGGTAGGTTTTTGTTTATGTAGCATGAAAATATGCTTTGTTTCAACCCCTGATGTGACTTTTGGTTGGCACAGCTGGGGGAATGTCAGACCATTTACCATGCACTGTTTAGACCTGCAGATGTGGGTTTAAACCACCTTTCCAGGATGCAGAAGGGCAGGGGGTTGTTTACTGGACTGAAATGTTTTTCAAGGAGGGAGATGTGCCCTGGCACAGGGTGCCCAGAGAAGCTGTGGCTGCCCCATCCCTGGGAGTGTCCAAGGCCAGGTTGGATGGGGCTTGGAGCAACCTGGGGTAGTGGAAGGTGTCCCTGCCCATGGCAGGGGGTGCAATGGGGTGAGCTTTAAGGTCCCTTCACACCCAAACCAGTCTTTGATTTTGTCCTTGATTTTTGCTTCCCAACATGCACATTTTACATACTTCACATACAAAACAACTTCAGCATTTGGTAACAGTCAACAGCTTTTCATGCTTCCAGTCCTGCCTTGTGACAGGAAGGGCTGTGAGTGTAGCACTGTTTATTTCCAGGGATGGTGGCACCAGGTTCCTATGGACATATGCTCTGCTCAGGCTTCCTTCCTTAGCAGAAAGCCTTGATCCCTTTCTTTCAGGGGAACGAGAGGAGTGCTGAGTCCACGAACGATGCAAGTGGCATTTGCAGATTCCACAGCTGTTGTTGTGACAGCTTCTTTGGTTTTCTAATTGGCGTGGCCCAAAAAAAGCTCCGAGTCGGTTCAGACTGCCTTATGGCACATCACATGGGAGTCAATAGAAAACGAGGCTATTTCTGCACGTTTAATTTAAGTTACCCTGTGGAATATACTAGAAAATTAAATTTTTGCTGCAGAGGTGCTGCCTGAATTTGTATTAAAAGAAAAAAAAAAAACAACAAACAAACAAATTAAGAGCTATTTGTAAAGTTTCATGAGTATGGCCTCTTCCAGATTAAATTTCCATGCGTGTTCTGATTTGTTCCCAGTCGAGCTGCAGTTCCCACCAGGGGCTCTCCCAGCCCTGGACATCTGCAGATATCAGATTATAGGTATTGGTTTTTTATTGGTGCCCTTCAATTAACTCTGATGCCTGTCCTTGTTTCACTTGAGGAGTTGGCTAAAGGAAATCAATAGGGGTCAATTAATGCAGAGGATTAAATATGGTCCTAATGATTTACAAAGAAACTGATCCAGCTTCACTGGGAAACTTGGGTTCTTCAGCATTTTGGACTGTGGACACTGTCAGCCTTCAGAAAGTCTCACAATCCATGTTCAAAGTGGAGCAGGCCATTCATAAATCATTATTTTGTGGGTTGCCAGGACCTCTAGGACCCCTTTTCATAGGGAAATGTTGATCAATCCATGATGCCATGATTCCATTAGATTTAGTGGATTTAGAGCCAAAATCCACATGATTTTTCACCTAATGAATGAAAGCAGCTCCCCTGGCTGTGCTGTGTGCCTGTTGAACCAAAGTGTTTGTGTTCCCTGCAGTGCCCAGCCCTGTGCCCCCCAGGCCCCCCAGGCCCCCCAGGAATGCCAGGCTTCAAGGTAAGGAAACATCACCTGCAGTACAAGGATCTGTCTCCCAGAATAAACACCACCATGAGCCCCTGGGATTAAATTGTGTCCACAGCCCATGTCTCCTGTGGGCCCCACACCTCCCAAACCAGCCATCCATTTGTATTTATTCCTACAAATGAAATTTAACCCTTGGCATAGATTAAAACCCCCTGCAAGCCCAGTGGGGCAGAGCTGATGGACAGGAGCAAACAGGGGCAGCAGTTCAGGGCTGCCTCAAAAACCAGGTGCTGCCTTTCCAGGCCTGAGAGCTGGAAAAGCCTCACCACTCCTTAAACTGCAAAACACAACTTACATAATTAATATAATGCTATTTAATTGTTGTTTTTATAGCCACTGTAGCAGCAGGTAGGTTTATGCTTAGTTGTCAGGCTCTGGTACATAAATTCAAGGTTTCAACCCTCAGGAGTTAAACATCTCCTCCTCTGTCCCCTCTCTGGTTCACATGAAGCCTGTGCAGTTATGGAGTCCAGCAGTGAGACAAAGTAAAAAGTGACTCAAGTTCTTTCAGCAGGATTTAGAAGTTGGCAGTGAGTGGGAGAACTCCTGGGGAATGCTCTCAGTTCCTCCTGAACTGACCTTTCTCAGGCCTGCTTGGTCTCTGCGCTGAGTCATAAATATCATTACAAATACAAAATGTTTAGGGCATAACTGCTCAAAATTCATAGCTCATGAAATGGAAAACCCTGTGAAACTCTCCAATTATGATGCAAATGATGCCCAGGACCTTTGTTGTGGTGAGGAATAACATCTGCCACGGCTGAAATTAGCCTGGGTCTCTCCCACAATAATAGGAAGAGAGCCAAGACACAAATTAAATCAGAGCTTATATAAAAGCTTTCAGTGGGACATGGATTTCTTCACAAGCTTGATGATGCAGACATTAAAGATTATTTAAAAAGGGAGGTAAAAGATGCAGAATGGGGTTTTCAGAAGTGACTCATCCCCATTTTCAGGGGTGATGGGAACTGAGTTCTGGTCTCTGATCTGTATTTGAGAACTGCATCCAGACCATGAGCTCAGTCCAGTGCAAGTCACTCTGGAAAACCAAATCTGGGCATTTCCTGAAACTACGTCAATTGTGACACTGGTACCTGGATAGCCTCCCCCAGGAGGGATCTCCATTCACCTGGGCACAGCACACCTACAGATTGTTTTCCCTGTAAGTCATCTGGGATGTGGGGGTTCAGGTTTCACAGCTGTCTCACCAAATTTAATTTTTAAAGCAGGACTCTTACCAGGATGTGAATAATCAGAACTCTTATTTCTAGGGACACACTGGTCACAAAGGGGAGCCTGGTGAAGTAGGAAAACAAGGAGAGAAGGTAAACTTCAATTTAAAGGGGATGGGGGAGGATTTTTCTCTTTAAAAACACCTGGAAAAAGAAATAAGTGATTTTTTCAAGGAGGCAGGGAGGAATGAGGCTGTTGGCTGAACAAGGAGCAGTTACTTTGGCTGAAGTGCACTGGGTTCCACTGCTCTCCCTGTAGGACCATGTGCTGACTCTCCAAGGAAATTCATCTTCCCAGGGATCCTCATGTCAGGATCAGTTTGAGTTAACAGCTATCCTTTCCCATGCAGGGATGTCAGCTCAGGAAAAGCCCTGCATTAATCACTTGGATAAATTCCTGACTGACCCGAACCTTCTTGCACATGGAGGGAATTGTCTATAACATAGAAGCAAATTCTGAAGAGAAATCTGTAAGGGAGAGAGGGAGCTCAAGGAGAAATAAGATGGGGAGTCCCTGGCTGTGTGTTGGCAGGCTCCTGATGTCCCTCCTCTTGTCTAATTGATTTTTCTCTCCCAGGGTAACCCTGGCCCTCCTGGCCCTCCAGGAATTCCGGGCGGTGTCGGCCTGCAGGTATCACCTCCTCTTCTCTTCCCACCATTCCCATGGCCCTTGCACTGTGGAGCTCAAGGAGCCATCAGCCACCTTGCTTACACAAACAGTGATAGAGTTTGAACTGATTTGTTTTCCTAATTAGGGCCCAAGAGGACTAAGAGGCCTCCCTGGTCCCATGGGTCCAGCTGGCGACAGAGTAAGAAAAAACTTCTGATTTTTCTTTTTTTCACAGCTGTCTCATCAAATTTTATTTTTAAACCAAGACTCCACCAGTTTTTCTTGTGAGGGGTGCCAGTGACACTTGTCCTTACTGAATTCCATTGGGAAACTTGTAAAGGCACAAAGTGTGGGGTGTTCCCTGCAGCCCCTCCATCAGAACAACCTTCCAAAGTCAGGAGAATCCACACACCCAAGGGACTGGCAGGGTCAGACCCAGCCAGACCAAATCATTCCAAACAAAGTGCAAGACTGGCAATGTTATAGAATCTTGAAAAAAAAAAAAAAAAAGAGATAAACATTTCACGAACATTTCACGTTCTCTTCTGTCTCTTTACAAGAAAAAGCCAAAGAATTGCTCATGGACAGAAGTTTTCAGGACACAAAAAGGATCCTCAGTGAGAACAGGGTCAATCTCCAGCTCATTGAGGCTTTGGACTCCTGTCACAGTCCCTGACCAGCAGCCCAGAGGCTGAATGGTTTTGAATTGGATGAAGTCGTGCATTTATTTAGGAATAAGAGCGTTATCAAGATAGCAAGGCCATGAATGATATCAGTGTATCAGAGGTACAAGGGTGGGGAGATCCAGAGTCAAAACCCGTTGTTCAGAGTGGGATTTTTTGCAAGCCTGTCCTGCAAACCAGCAGGAAATGTGGGGTGTCTTCCCAGGGCTTTTGTGTTTTCTCAGGTTGTGGTACAAGGTGGGGATCCTGTTAGTTCATCCTCTGCCAAGCCCAGCATTACAATGCTGTCTGTTCTCTGCAGGGTGACATTGGATTCAGAGGCCCACCTGGAATCCCAGGACCTCCAGGGAAAGCTGTATGTATCCCAGTCTCTCTGTGGCCCTGCCTTCCACAGCCACAGCCTGGTTTATTCCTCCTTCCTGAGCTCTGCTGCCAGCGAGCAGGAGGCTGTGCTGACCACCTCCATCAGATTATTCCCTTTGCCCTTTCCCCCCCAGTTAGAGCAGTGTTCTTTCACCTGGCCCAGACCTCAGGATGTCTCTCCCTTTGCCATGCCCCACACCAGAATAAGTTCACCCCGTTTCCATTGCTCTCTGTGCTCCACTGCCCTTCCCTGAGCACCAGCAGCTGTGGGCAAGCACTGGAGAAGGGAATATCCATTACTTTTGGAGGAAGAAGCAGCCCTGTCATGAGCTTACATCCCTTGAGCCTGGTCTGTTCCCAGGTGCCCACAGCTCTCAAAGATTTCTGCTCCAAGCAGGAATAGCTGTGTATTGAAAATGCAATCTCCATCCTCCTGCAGAGCTCCCTTCTGCAGCACCACTCTCTGGGGACCCCTCCCTAGTCTTGCAATTATAGAAGAAATTCATCCAAACTAAAATAAAATGAGGTGCTTTCTCACCAAACCTTTCATTACACCCAGCAGGATCTAGACAGTAAATATTAAAGCCTTTTTCCCACTCTGTTTTTGCTTAAAGAAATTGCTTCATTAAATGAAGGGGAAGATGGTCTCTGCCCTGAGGGATTGTTGGCAAAGTCCCTGCTGCAAAAAGTGTGTCAGGAATTGGAGTGTAACTGAGAAAGGACCAAGGGACTGTGTGTGCTCACACCTCTGCTGACACCAGCAAACAGCACAAAAACCTCCTCATTTCACCTCGAAGCATCAATCTCTGTCACTGTCTGATGGAGATGCTGAATGGCTTTTCCTCCTCTGTCACAGGGAGACCAAGGGAGCAAAGGACCTCAGGGGTTCCGGGGGCCCAAAGGCGACACTGTAAGTGCAGTCAAACACCCTTCTGCTCCAGTCTGGGACCTGAGATTCCAAGGACTCTGTCCCACAGGTTTATTATGGCTTGTGCCCCCTTGGTTTGCTTGAAAGGGGTGGAAGTATCATCTCAAAAATGAGATGTTTAACTCTTACTAAAGATGCCTGGGCAATAAGGTGTCCGAGTGCTGCTGCAGCCTGGAGCTCAGGGATCAGATCTCACATCCCCATCCCTTGAAATGATCAAGAATTTTCCCAGGTGTTGTATCCAGCACTGGGCCAGTTTCCTGGTGTGTCCCAAAACAACCTCCATACTGATGGGGGACAGAGAGGAACCAGCTGAAATGGAATGAAATGTCCCTACAGAATTTGAGTATTGTCTTTGTTGACTGTTCTTAAGGTTTACACAGGTTAACACAGGATTTATTGCTGTTTTCTAGGGTAAACCTGGACCAAAAGGAAACCCAGGGGCTCGTGGACTCATAGGGGAACCTGTAAGTCAGTTAAGCAGGATGCAGGTCTTGCTGTTGTCTTGCTTGCAGATGAGGAGATAAAACACAACAGGAAAAAAGCTGCTTCTTGCCATCTTTGCTGTCAGATTTCTGCTCTGTGGGTCTCTGTAATCCCAGCTGGACTAAGCCCCACTTGTACTGCTGGTAATGAAAAATCTCCCAGTACAACTGGAGCTGCACTCGTTGCCAAAAGCTTCTTTGATGTGAATGTGTTTTGCAAACCACAGAGCCTCCTCCTGAGCTAAACTTGTGCTGTCCATGTTTGCAGGGAATGCCTGGCAAGGACGGGCGGGATGGAGCTCCTGGACTCGATGGTGAGAAGGTTTGTAAAGTCCTGCTTAAACACTGCAGGGAAGGTTCCTGACACTGTGCTGGGAGTGCTGCAAAGTTACTGATGCTCGTCAAGAGCTTGGCTGGAAAGGCTTTTGCTTCTAAAAAGTTTTCTAATACTGTCACTAGTGAAGGGGAGTGAAGTTCTCCTATTAGTTAATCCCAAGGGAATTCCCTACAGAAGGAAGGTGCACATGTGATGTGAGCTCAGCTGTGTCCCTGGATTCAGTGGTTCCTTCTGGCTGACTCGAGGCCTTCAGAGATGCCTTTTCAGAGCTGCTGACAGAGTTGATTTTAATTGCCTGGAGACAAAGTGCTGTCAGGTACTGGTTGCCTGGTTTTTGAGAGTGATCCTGCAGGAATATTGAGCATGTGCTGCCAGGGAAGGCTGGAAGGAAGCAGGGAAACACCTGGGAGCTCCTGTCCAGTGGGTGCTCACTCCTCTAGACACAACAGCTCTTGGTCCTTTGCATAGGGGGAGGGAGAGAAGTACCAATGCCTGTTTGGGAATGTGTCCCCCACCTGTGCCAGGCCATTTCCCACTGCTGGAGGATCCCTCCTAACCTCTCCCTATCCACAGGGTGACGCAGCTCCCATGGGTGCTCCTGGAGAGAAGGGGCCAAACGGACTTCCTGTGAGTATGGAGCAGGACCTGCCACCTCTGGGGGTTCCAGCAGCTCAGTGTGCCTGCAGAGATCCTTCCTGGGCACAGGGGAGGGTCGTCCTGGGGGTTGTTTTGCAAGGGGCTCTAGTTAAGCCAACAGGAAATGCGCTCTTCCCACCGTGCAGACAGGGAAGGAGTGTGCCAGACAGAACTGGAGAACACCTGGAGCAGCACCACACAGTAATTCCCTGGCTGTTGGCCTCTCTGACTCTTTAAAATCTAAATTTGAGAGGGATTTTCTCTTTCATATCCCACTGATGTGCATCCCTCATGGAGGGAGGTAAGATCTGGGATATAATACCCTGAGCTCTGTCCCTGCCTTACTCTAGTACTTATTGGCAAAATGTTTCATCTCTCCAGTCTTCCACCTATTTAAAAGAGATAAAGTATTCCTTTCTTCCTGCATTACAGAATATTTTAAACACCCCTGGAGAGAGGTTTCTGCTGTGCAAAATGTGGCTGCTGCTGGTCTATTTGTATATCTTTGCTCTCATGCCCAGGATTAGTGTTCATGGAGCTGCAAGGGCAGCAAGACAGACATTGAAGTCATGATTTTCACAGTCAAAGCTGCAGAAGTCTAAACCCTCTGTTGCTTCAAAGGTTGCTCCTTGTGTGTTGAATCAGACCAACATTACAAATTCAATACCTTCACTTCTTCTGACATTGCTTTAATATAATTTTTTTCAGGGACTGCCTGGAAGAGCAGGTATTAAAGGCTCAAAGGGTGAACCAGTAAGTGAATCTCTCTAATGATGGGGTCTGGTGGGGAAACTGGTCACAGCAAGACTTTTTAGCTTTGGGGGATTGGGAGGGCTTACCCCAAAGTGATGGTTCCTGTATTCCTGAGGAGCAGGAATGAGGTAAAATAACTGGGCTGGCACCTGGTTCAGTAAAGACACAGCAGATACACAGGAGAGTCATCAGTGGTTTAGTAAACCTCATCCTTTTTGCCAAAGTCACAGGAGGAGGCTTCACCTTTGGTAGTCAGAAGGCTGAGCACCTGCAAGCAGGAGCAGGATTATCTCATCTCACCTTCTGCAGATTTTCCCTCACCTCAGGAGAAAAGCTTCCATGGAGCTTTAGATTGACACCTACCTGTGAGATAAAAGAAAGCCTCAGGCAGACCAAAGCAGTCCAGCACAAAGCTGTTCTGAGAGGTGTCTTTTTTTCCCATCCCTCTCCTTTATGAATTCTTCCCTCTGCACCTGCATCATTATTGCTGCTAATCCTCAGGGAGGAGAGCACGCTGCAGGAAGGTGCTGCAGGAATCTCCTGCTGACATGAAGGTGATGCAGGAGTGAATGTGATGGGCTGTCCTGGCATCCCTGGCTCACGTGGGACATGGGGACACTGCCCTGGGGCTGCCAGCCCTCCCTGGCCACTGATCTCAGGACAGGGTGTGCAGCTCACCTGTTCTCTGGTGCTGAGAGTTTTGCCTTAAAACTGTAAAAGTTTAAAGCTGTTTTTATTTCCTGATCCAGGTTATAGCTCCCTCCTCCTCTTGTTGCTTCAGGCAGGACAGAAATGACTCCCTGAAGTGATGCCCTAAGTGAGTGTTTGCTTTGTGCTCTGCAGGGCAGCCCTGGAGAGATGGGAGAGGCAGGTCCCTCTGGAGAGCCAGGCATCCCTGTAAGTGTCCCACATTTACACTTAGCATGGGCTCTGCTGGGTGAGTTTTAAACCAAACTGGGCAGCTGGAGCTCACGTGCTGCTTCCTTGCACAAATAAAGCTTCCAGTGAAGCAGCACCTGCAGTCCCATGGGACTGAGCATTCCAGGCACTCCACACTGGTGTGGAGCTCCCCATGGAGCGCTGAGCTGGCTGGGCAGGGTGCTGGGCACAGGTACTGGGCAAAATCCACCAGCTGTGGGCTGGCAGATGGGTCAGGGGGGCAGGAGTTTGGGACTGAGCAGCCTGGGATCTGGGAATGTGTCCCAGCGGGGTGGGAGGGGTGGATTTGTGGCTCCTGAACATCACAGCTGACTCTGGTGTCCCTGCCAGGGCGATGTTGGCATTCCTGGTGAGAGAGGTCTGCCGGGACCCAGAGGAGCAACTGTAAGTACAGAGCTGGCTGTAAACCAGAGAGGTGCCAAAATAGGCTTTGTGTGGGGGGGGTCACTCTCTGGCTACTGTAAAAGGCCACTTTCTCTCTCAGTGCTGTCTCTGGGGAGCTTTGGCAGCAGAGAAGTTCCTCCCCCAGGCTGGGTCAGGTCCTGTTCTCACTGACAGCTCCGTGCAAATGCCAAGTGATCCCTCCCATTTCGCTTGGCAGAGCAAACTGCAGCTGTCCAGGAGGTTTGTGGAGCTGCCACAGCCTGGCAGGAGGGACTGGACAGTCATGAAACAGCAATGAGAAGGTTCTGCCCGTGCTGAAGAGAGGCATTAGTGAAGCAGAGCTCCTGAGAAGCTGTTGCAATGGACTTTGCCACCAGCACATGACACCTGAAATCCTCCCCAATCCTTGGAGCAGTGGAGAGGGATTCCCTGCAAAAACTGAAGCCATACTTACAACAAAGCTGGGAATAGCTGCATGGCTCTGTGCTGTGTCCCTGCCCAATAGCAGAGATGATAACAAACAATACCAGGAGGGTAAAACCCTGATTTTGATCCCACTACTAAAAATGCTTGGGTACCTTTTCCATCTTGTTACTCCCCAGCTAGTGCTGCTCTTGGGGTTGGATCTGATTTTCTAGTGGTTTTGTTGGGTTTTTTTTTCTTTTTATTTTCTTTTTTTTTTTTCCCCATCTTAATCTCATTTTGAAATCCAGGAGCCTACAGCAAGTCTAATATGATTTCTGATGCGTGCCACTTGGAAGAAATTGAACTGCATGATTTATTGTTTGTGAGCAGCTGCTGCTTAAACTTCCAAGGAGAGGGAAATCAGCTTTAGAAATAAACTGTATTAATAATGTTTGCTTTTATGTCTGCAATTTTTCATCAAAGTAGCTGGCCTCACAAAAGGTACCACGTTATTGCAGCCAAAAAAGCAAAAGCAGTTGAGCTAATTGTGTTGGTGCAGAGTTTTGACAGGGGTGCAGTAGCAGCTGAACCCGTGGTTGTGTCTAACCTGGGCTTCTCATTTCTCATTTGTTTTATTAGGATCGTAATTTATTAGTTAAGACTGGGCTGTTCCAAGAGAGGTGCAGGATTTTTCCAGTGTTAAGGCTGTTTGCCTCAAAACAATTTGGGTTCTTTTAGCTCTGAGTACCAAGGGTTTCTCAGAGCCTGTCAGGTCCCTGCAGCTCCCACCACCAGCTCAGCAAAGTCATTTTTGATGCAATTTAACTCAACTTTCCTAGAGCTCTCTGTATTTATAATTCTCCAAGTTCCTTACAGAATTACAAGCAGAAAACAGAAGTGGAAGCAGTAAGCATGAAAATAGCTGAGCAGTTGTCCCCAGGTTTTTGAGGACGATGCTGCTTTATTCCAGTGGCCAGTTTGAGGCCTGTTTGTGTCCCTGAATGCTCCACCCAGCAGGGATGGCAGGGAAACGAGCCAAAGCTGCAGCCCTGCCTCGTGACAGAAGCTTGCTGAAGGCATCTATTTCAAGAAGACAGTTTACAAAATGAGATTTAAATGCCTAAATTACTTAGGTTTTTTTTTTTTTTTCATCCAAGATCTTTATTGGGTATGTGATTTTTCTGAGGAGAAAGCAATAGAGACTCCTAATGGTAATGCTCATGTTCTGTCTGGTGAGCTCTTAAAAGCCTCTGCCCTGACAGCATAAACTGCTGCCTTTTCCTGTATTGCTGGAACCAAGGATGTCCAAGCAAATGGATGCAGTTGCCATGTTTCATTTCCAAGGGCCTGCAGCACATGGTTTGCAGTGCTTTCCTGCAATCAATTAAAAGCATAACGTTGGGATAGCAGATCCCTCTAATGGGTGTTCTCTATGCTCTATCACGCTGCCAGTTTTTGCTGCCCCTGGTCTTTTCTACTCATGAGCATGGTATGTTCTTAAGCACTGATTATACAAACGAGCCTTTCTGTTAATAACAGTGCAATTAACAGAGCTCAGCAAACACCAGACACCACTTTGCAGTGGTTCATCAGCAGTGCCATGGGGCAAAGTGCTGCAGCACAGACCTGCACATTCCCTCTCTGCCAGTTCAATTACACAGGTGACTTACCTGGCCCTACATTTTCTCCTTACCAGAGCTGATCTTTCTCTTTCCAGGGACCACTTGGCCTCCAAGGCCCCATAGGAGCCCGTGGTGTCCGAGGTTTCCAGGTCAGTGCTGAGAGGGGCAGCTATGGGCATCGTGTTTTGGCAGGTCAGTGCTCTCTGCAAACCTCTGGCCAGACACTTGGGTGGTGGCAGTGAGGGAGAGGAAGAAATGTCTTTCCATTGGCCAGAACCAGTGTGACACCTTCATTACCACGGGATGGTAGAAAGAGCACAAAGCCAGAAAAGCTGCCTGCTGGAACAATTTATATTTATTGTTTGTTTGCAAAGGGAGGGATATCGAGTTTTGAGCCTGTTCTCTGGCACAGGTTCCCCAGAGAAGCCGTGGCTGCCCCATCCCTGGAAGTGCCCAAGGCCAGCTTGGATGGGGCCCTGACCACCCAGGTCTGGTGGAAGGTGTCCCATGGGGCGGAACAAGCTGAGTTTTAAGGTTCCTTCCAACCCAAATTGGTTTTTTTGAGTTTGATCTTCATAAAGACACCTCAATTTCTCCTTGATCTGGACCACTCTCTGCCTGTATTTCTTCAGTGAACTCCTCCTCCCTTCTGCTTCTCTGGGGACACCAATATTTCTCCCTCCCTTCTCCAAGGGAGTGGGACCTCCACTCTCCACTCCCCACTGACGCTGGCTGAGGGCAGCATCACCTGGTGGGATCACAGATGTTGAAGGTTCATTAATTTTAAGAGGTTTATTAATGAAAGACCCAGGCCAAATGTTGGAGCACCTTGGCATGTGCCTGACCTCGGCTGTGGGCCAAGACAGAAGCTGGAATGAGCTGTACCAACCCACACAAGTGGTCCCCAGGTCCTGGGGGGGAAGGGAGAGAGATCATCCCAGCCAAATAACCTTTCTGAACACGTGATGGAGGCTGGTGACCTTTCAGGGTGTTGAAGGGTGCAGGGTTTCCTGGCACTGTGAGGTGTAGCTTGGTTTTTGTTGTTTTCCCAACAGGGGCCCAAAGGTGCCAGTGGTGAGCCTGGCCTTCCTGGCCCGACTGGGATCCGTGGAGAGACGGGTGACAGGGTAAGGACAAGGCACCTGGGACTAACTCCTGTTTGGGATGGGAATTTAGAGGCTAACAGGGGCCCAAAAGCTGGTGTAGCTGATGTGTGTTGGGTGTCCCAGGCCCTCCCCTGAGGCTGCCCAAGTCAGACCCTAGGGCAGGGAGCAGGACTCGTGCTCCTGTCCCTTCTGTTCCTGTTTCTGTTTCACTTCAGAAACTCTCACTATTTTCAGACAGGGTGGATTGTTTAAAAGAGACTTCCAAGCCCTATCCTGGCCAGAACAGAGAGTGCTTGGGATTTTTTCCTGCTCCTTACACTGATTCCACCAAAGCCTCACTCCCCAGGAGCACAGGAGAGCTGATTCATTAATTTTTGTTACTCAGATGCTTGATTAGACTCTCTGGGTTTTTTTAAATTACAGTTTTATCAGTGACTTTTCTATCTGAACAGCAGCACACCTGGCCATCCCACCTCACAATAAATGTGACATTTTATTTAAATGAGTTCATTCTCATTGAGAAGAAGCCAGCAGGGCAAAGTGAACAGCATTTGCTGGGGGCTTGCAGGAGAACAGGAGCTGTGTGTTCACCAGCTCCCTCCTCCCCAGCTTTAAGGTGAAAGTTTTTTTAAAAAAAGCTTTAAGTTACTTTCTGTGTAAGCAACTGCAAGAGCTCCACGGGGGTTCCACAATGGCCCTTCTGTGCTGGCTCCAGGCAGGTTTGAAAAAGCCTCTTGGAGTGACTGTGAGCTGGAAGTGTGAAACAGGAGGGTTATTGTGGAGCTGTGGGGCTCTGACTGCGTTCAGGGCTTTGCTGTGGTGAAAAAATGTACATTCAGAGGGGAAGAGGCCCCTGCATGAAGCACCCAGGGAGCTGCTCCAAGCAGAGGGAGGGAAAACGTTATGCTTAAAGCAATAAAAAATAATCTAGGTTTTATTTGTGGCTCCGAAGTTCCGTGTGGTTACTCTAAGATGTGATTGTTGATTGTTCAGAATGAGAGGAAATGGCCTCAAGCTGCACCAGGGGAGGGTCAGACTAGATATTAGGATTTTATTTTTCACAGAAAGGGTTGTAAAGCATTGGAACAGGCTGCCCATGGAAGTGGTGGGGTCCCCATCCCTGGAAGTGTTCAAACAACGCCTGGATGTGACATTTGAGGACGTGGTTTAGAGTGGTGCCCACGGTGCTGGGGCTGGGTTGACCCTAAACCCTCAGATGGTGTTTTCATAGCCTGAACAAACAGCCCGTGCTGCTGGGGGTGGTGGCAGCTGCTGGGGACACACAAAGAACCCCGAGATCTGCCCTGGGCTTGCTTTACTGCTGGTCCTGACACAGATAAAGAGCAGAACTGCACACACAGGATCCATGCAATTCCCCCGTCCCAGCTGCAGCCAACTCATCAAACTCTCCCAAAATCAACTGAGGCTTTTCTGTGAGAAAAGAAAAACCCCCTCATGCCTGAGCTAACAGGTACTGACAGGCTTTTTCACAGTCCTTGGACCGACTGTGGCTAGGAATATAAACCAGCATTTCACTAAATGTGTTTGCTGGCATGAAAAATCCGAGTGGGTTAGTGCATTTGACTGTAAGATATAAAATAGCATTGAAATAAAATACATCAACCGTCTTGCTGGAGTGGGATATGGGGAGGGGGAGGGTTTGACTGTTGTTGCTGACTGAGGTAGCAATAGACAAACATTTTTCCCAAGGATTTTTATTATGATCAGATTCCTGAGGGTTCTGGATGCCAGCAGCCACCTGGGGCTCTGGGCTCCCTACTGGAGCACTGCATACTTGGCCAAAAACTTGAGTTTTGTTTAACTGATCAGATGAAACACGTGTGAAGGCATGTGGCTGGCAGTCCTAAACTCCTTGTTCCTGCTGCTAGCAATTACCACTGCAGTGAATTATAGTTTTGAATGAAAATCCTCAGGGCTAAGCTTGTCTTTAAGGGAATGTTCCTTGCAGGACTTGGTCTTTGGTGACTGAAGTGTGTTTTATTGCCATAAACTTCCATGGAGCCTTGAGACTCTGTGAAGTCAGAGGTATAAATTTAGATGAAAATGTTCAGAAAGGAATATATTGCTTTTGCCATCAGCAAACATAAAATGGGTGTGATAAACAGTTTTAGCCACTCTTGCATTTCTATATTCCATTGTCTGCTTTTCTGAGTTATTTTTCATTAATAGAAATTCCCTTTCTTTTTAATTTAGTGCTTGACTTGAGCAAAATAACATGTCCTTGTTCTGTGTGTTTGTCCTCCTCAAAGATTCTGTTCTGCTGAGCCATCTCTAGATCTAGTTAATAAAAAAAGATCACCTTGGAGATGCCACATTGATGAGTGTGCTGTAGAAATCCTGCTTGAAGGGTAAAATGGTTGAATTTCACATGTCGATTTTGCAGTAGAGAAAAAAATCCGGGGCTCTCCTGAACTCTTTGTTGGCTCTGCTCTATGGAGCAGAAAAGTCACAAATAGGGCTGAAAATGTCTCATGACCTCTCTGTGAATGTCACGTAGATAAAGATGGGAGGATTTTTCAAATTGCTTGGATTATTCCTGGGGTGATAATCACTTCATCATCTAAATGTATTTTATTCCTATGGCCACGTTGTTCCATGAATCTTTAAATCAGGAGCACCTGATTCTAAATCCTGGGAAAACTGACAGTCTAATAAAGCCTTGAAAAAAACATCTTGGCTTTTTGCCCTTGTGGCATGAAAATATTCTTGTCTGTTTTATACCATGAGTAAATCCAAGCTCCTCCTCACATCCCAGGCAGAGAAATTGTCCCACAACACAAACCAGGGACTCGGGAGAGTGTCACAGAGCTAGCAGGGGTGCTGAAATCCCTTCTTATTTCTAGGAAGTGTGGATGAGATTTGTACTCTCTTACTTGGCAGCTGGGAGACTGATTCCTGACCCCTTGCTGAGTGAGTGTCTGACCACACCAGGAATTCACAGGGAAGTTACAGTTTGAGCTCATTTGCCTTCTTTCTCTCATTTATTTTCAGGGTCCTCTTGGTGTTCCTGGTCCCAAGGGGAACCAGGTAAGTGGTGACTTCAATGCTGTTGTCAGCAGAGGGATTTAAACCAAACCTCAGGCACAGCCTCTGACAGCACAAATGGCTTTTCCTCCCTCACATGAAAATATTCTGCAGCAGAAACCCAAATCCTCTTTGGTCCAATATTCCCTGCGTTGGCACAGGTGTTGTCTGTTCCAATGGAGACTCGTGAAAATGCTGTGATACAAACACCAGGCCCTTGCTGTGTGTTTTGTGGCCACAAGGATCTGTGCAGGTGCTCCTCACATCAAATTCCTCTCCCGAGTTAGGTTTAGAAGTGCAGCTTTTCCTCAGCTTCATGTGCCTGATGAAGGATGTTTCATCCTAACCTCGAAGCTTGGCACACTGATGAACTAGTTTAATCTTTTCCTTTTTGCTGCTCGACTTCCATGGTTGGTTTAATCTGAGCAATGAGCTTTTGGGCCAGTTTTCATCAAATATATGGCTTTTATTAATGCATGACTGTGTTCTTGGAGAAAGTGAGGCTTTCCTAGCAAGCCTGGTTTGGTTTATCAGCATCAGCGTGGTCTCTGTTTTGCTGCTAAGGGGAAAGACCAACCTGATCTCTGTTTGCCTTGGAATAACTTCCTCTGGAAAGCCATGGAGTGACCATAACAATGTTCACTGTGTGCTGTAATTGCTGTGTGATGAGCCAGCTCTGCCTTGGGCAGGGCAGGGATTTGTGTCACCCCGGCCATGCTCAGATTGCTCAGGCTGCTGCTGCTGCCTGGAGGTGATCAGCAGAGGGATGCTCCCTGGCCTGGCTGGTACAGTGGATGTCACCAGAGCTTCAGCCACTCTTGCACTCCTGTCCCCAGGAGTGGGGAGGGATGTTCCTCACCACGTGATGGATCACTGCAGTTTGAGGGTGGGATGAAGCTGCTGTGCCTGTGTTGCTCAGGAAGCCAAGAGAACAGGGACACTCAGCATTTGGCTGTGGCTGCAAACCCACGTTTTCTGTGAGACACAGAGCAGGGGAACCTGAAATTTAGGTTCCCTGCTTGGGGCATGCCAGTGCCAGCCTGTGGATGTCTTTCATGGCCAACCCATCAGGGGTCTCATCTGTGTGAATTCAGCCTTTCAGCCAGGTCCCAGTTTGTTGCAAAGGGCACCCAGTTCTTGTGCCAGCTGCCTTGTGCCACCCGTGCCCTCGTCAGCAGGGGAACAGCTTCTGTGGAGTTCGGCTTTGGGAAGAGAGAACTTCCTCTTGCTGGAGCAGCTGTGGCTGCTGAGAGCCCCCAGCTCCCTCAGGTCATCCAGGCCCCAGGGTGGTCCTTGCTGTCAGCAGTAGGTGCAGTGTTAACTCTGGTCTCTCTCTCAGGGCATTGCTGGAGCAGATGGCCTTCCAGGTGACAAAGGAGAGCTGGTAGGTGTCCTTAAATTCAGTAGAGTTTGCTTCTCAAATAACAGATGGGTCCAGAAAACCATGGATCACTATGGTCAGTCAAAATTAATCACCCAAGATCTCCAACCCTGCTGTGAAAAGAAGGCAACTCGGCCTTGCACTCATCACAGGAGCTTGGGAGATTGGGTTTCAGATGTGCATTTTCTGAATGGATCACTCTTTCTTATTTCCCTTTTCTTTCTGACAGGGTCCCTTTGGTCCCCCTGGCCAAAAAGGAGAGGTAAGTGTCAGACCTTGGGAGCTCATGCCCCAAAGGATTTAGGAGTATACATGACTATTGCATCTGTACATAATAAACTCTGCTCTGGTGTAATTCCCTAGAAGCAAGCTTTCCTCAGTCATGCTATAAAATCTATGGGGAAAATGGGGGTTGGTGGCATTCAAAATATTGAAATATGTTTGATAATTCCTCTGCAACAAAGACTCCTCTTATCATGAACTATATATGCAAAAACACCCTTAGGATGTAAGAAACGTATATGATAATCCATCTCTGTTCAGGAAACCTGAATAAAGTCTTAACTATCCCCCAGGAGAAAAGAATGGACCATGTCTTCCATTTTAAGTGGTTTTGGGTTTTTTTGTTCTTCACTGCAGCCAGGAAAAAGAGGAGAACTTGGTCCAAAAGGTGTGCAAGGACCTAATGGGACAGCTGGAGCACCAGGGATCCCAGGACATCCAGGACCCATGGGTCACCAAGGGGAGAGGGGTGTCCCTGGCATCCCGGGAAAACCTGGGCCTCCTGTAAGTGTCTGCTGCTTCTGTGGCACAGTCAGGGAGCCTGTGAAGTGAATAAATGGATCCTGGGGTTTGGATGCTACCCAAAAAATAAGGTCTTGCATTTCAGGAGGCAAAAATAAGGCAAAATAAACTCCAGATTAAATATCTGGCCTAACATTAAAATTAATCTCTGCCAGTAGTACAGCAGAGTTCTGAGGGGAAGCTGTCACCTTTTGAAGAGGGGAAAGAACCCCCTGCTCTTCATGCAGGACCCTGTGCTGCTTCCCCAGCTCCTGGAAATGTGTTTTGTGTTGTGAGGCTTCTGCCAGGGCTGGTTATTGATAAGGAGCTTTGTATAAGGACAAATTGTTCTATTAATTGCAGGGCAAAGAGGCCAGTGAACAACATATCAGAGAGCTCTGTGGGGAAATGATAAATGGTGAGTATTACTGAGAGAAAACTGACTTTAATTACCAGATGAGTAGATCCTGAACATAAGATGGCTTCTGAGATTTGTTAATTTTCTGTCTTCATACGAAAAAAATACATTGACCTTTAACATGAGGAAATTATTCAGGTCACCTTGTTGGGGATGTCTTTCAGTGTTCTAAAATTAGTATTTTTAAATGATTCATCATGGCAATGGTCAAAATGCACTGAAAGCAGCTTTGACACAAGTGTTGTGTGAGACCTCCTGCCCTAACCTGTGTCATTCTGAACTTCACCTCTCCTCAGTGCCCCTCATTTCCTTGGAGAGAGGCCCCAAGGAGTGTCCTTCTTTCTTCAAAGTGACTGTTTTGCATTTGGAGGTTATATTCCCCGTTTGGGATGAGGTCAAAATCTGAAAGTTTGCTTCAGAAAGCTTGTTTTAATTATTTAAGTGTCATTCATTAGAATACTTGACATCCTTTAAAGTGGTTTTAGAAACAGGAATAATCAATGGCTTCAAACTCTGCAGATTTATGATTAAATCTCCCTCTGTAAAAATGGAAAAAAACCCCCAAAAACTACAGGTGAGCTGGAAGGACAGATTCAACATTTCCTTGTGGCAGGAAGTTCTGCCCAAAGAAAGAGTGCAAATGTTGGAGATGCAGGTTTTAATTGTGTTTTTCAGAGCAAATTGCACAGTTGGCTGCTAACCTGAGGAAGCCCTTGGCTCCTGGAATGACGGGACGGCCGGGGCCAGCTGGGCCCCCAGGCCCTCCTGGAACCACGGGAAGTGTTGGACATCCTGGGCCTCGAGGGCCCCCTGGGTACAGAGGGCCAACAGGAGAGCTCGGTGATCCTGGACTCAGAGGCAAGTGAAGACTGAAACAATTTGCTTCTCTTCTTTGCCCACTGAAATAAATTGTGAACTTGTCCTGAATTCAGCACTGGGGAGAAGAGATCAGGCCTTGGTGGAGTTCTAGAGGGAGTTCTGCATCTTTAGGGGTGCCATGTAAGCAAAGATCCTCGCAGTGTCCAGAAGATTTGTAGCCTCTCTTGTTCTCTCCCTTCCTGTCCTTGGCTCCAGCTGCAGAGCACAACTCACTGTGGGAATTGTGTTTGTGATTACAGGTGACCCTGGTGAAAAGGGAGATAAAGGACCTGTTGGCCAAGGTATCGATGGGCCTGATGGTGATCAAGGACTTCAGGGTGAGTGTGGGGAAATAATTTAATGCTCCACCACTGAAGTAAAGGCTGAGGAGGGACAGCTCTGCATGGTGGTGGCAATAGATTATCAGCACTAATTTAAAGGTGTGTGACAACTCTGAGGCTCTCCAGATTAAGGGAAAGGATGGTGTCTGCTTCCTGATGATTCCTTTATTAAAAGATTCAAGATTAATTTATGCAAATTAATTAATATCTATTAGAAACTTGGAAGAAAATTCTTTATTTTGCTCACCTATTAAAGCAGCTGTTCTAATTGGGATTACACCTGTAGAATGAATAAACTACAGGCATCAAAAGCAGGCTCTGAACTGATAGAATTTCATAAAGCCAGAATATTTACAACCATGTTATCTTAAATTCTTCCACAAAATTTATACCATAAGATTTTAATATTCATACCCCGTTATCTCAGAATCTTCCATAAAATAATTGCATTAATCCATGTTAATAAACTGTGAGCTCACACAACCAAAACATCCCTTGACCAAATTAGGGATAAAAAAAATCCAAAGCACGTACTCCAGATTCAGGGTAAATTTATTGAAAACACCTTGTACTCAACAGGCCATAACAAGTGTGATGTACAGACACTCAAAGTATATTAAGATCTCTAAAAGTAACACATATATACAGATATTAAAAAAGAAGAGATGGAAATATTTCATGTAATCTTTTCCCCTCTCTTGTTTAGGACCACCTGGTGTGCCTGGAATTACTAAGAACGGCCGTGATGGTGCTCAGGGTGAACCCGGGCTGCCAGGGGATCCTGGGACTCCTGGGACTATTGGGGCTCAGGGAACTCCAGGAATATGTGACACGTCGGCTTGCATGGGAGCTGTTGCAGCATCAACTTCCAAAAAATCATAAACCAACAGTACAAGAAGTGAAGAAGTGACTGAATATTTAAATAAACAGTGCATTGTAAGAAAACAGAATCCTTCTAGTGCTAAAAGGACAGATGCTCCTTCTATTCTATTAAGTGGAGACTTTGACACAGTTCTATGAAAAAGAAAGCATCAGATGAAAACTTTAATTAAAAGATGCTTTATGACTATCTTTTCCTCCCCCCAATTAATTTCCAGAATTTTTACTGCTAAACAACCTCACCTTTCCTTCCTCCTTTTGCTCAAGAGACCTGCAAGAGGAAGCATTGCTCCTTTTTACCATCACCCCCCCTGTACTAAAGATCACGACTTTTTGCTAAGAAAGTTTGAGCCTTTTCCATTGAATTCCTTGGTGCTGCTCCCACTGACTTCAGTCCTGCAGGTTTGTGCACTCAGACACGTTGTTAAGGCACTCAGGCACCGAGCTGCCTCTTCCATCAGTGGAAATCAGGCATTTCAATATCCTGTATTTTAACCTTCTGGCCTAAGGAATGACCATTGCTTTAGTCTGTGCTGCCAGTTAGAAGTTTTCAGATTGCACCTCAAATATTTGCCGAGACTAGTAAACAGTAATCCTCTTGCAAGTAAATTCTGCAAAAGGAGTAATGTAAATATTTTAATTTCCAGGGAAGAATTTTTGTGTATTTCCGTATGATAACAAACAAAATGAAACAACAGCATTTTCATGACCTCTACTTCAGCTATTTGCACAGTAATTGTGATGGAATCCCACCTAAGAAAGGATGCTCTTTTAAAGTCCAGCCAAAACCACCTGTATGAACTGTTGTAAAAATAAAAGGAGATTTTTTTTAACCTTTTCTTTGTGATGGTGTAAGTGTCATTATACAAATCAAATTAACTTGGCTAAACTCCATTTTCCAGAACTGGTTTTACTTGGATTGTTTGGGCATAAATTGCTGCACAATTGTTCTTATCCGTGATTTAAACCAGTATCAATTTTGGTAGAACTTTTTATACTTTAAAACTTGCTAGCATCATCTATTTTAAAAAATTAATAAAACCACTCTCAGCTCACACACAGTTCTATTTCCTATATGCCAAAGCCTATGAATGAAGCATCATATTTCCCTTTAAATATAAAAATAGTTTGTGCATTTAAATATCTACTGTTTAAAATATGCTTTTGGTCACAAGTAACAACACAAGAACCTGTTGGACAGTTATGTGGCACACATTAAAAATAGTACTGAATTTAAAAATGCCAACTCCATTGCACTACTCTTTGGAGCTAATTATGTTAAATATGTATGCAAATGCAAAATTCATAATATGCACAGTTTAGAAACCATGAACTTGTCCAAATAACCAATACAATATTTACATTTGAAATGGAAAAATGGCCATTATAATATGGTAACTTTGGTTTCTTTTTACACTGGGAGAATGAGCTTGCATCAAGCCATTAAAATAACAGGCAGATGGATGTTCTTCAACTCTTCCAATCTGTACTGCATCATCTTTAAAAAAGAAAGTAAATGCAAACATTTAAATAAGATCCCAAAGCAGAATGACAAGTGAATTTTGTGTAACGAAAGGGTAAAAATACTTAGTCATGACATTTTCTTGTAGCTTCTGGTCCCAAAGCCCCTTGAACAGGGCACTGATTTCCACTGCCAGGAGTTAACTTCCATTTCCATTTGCAATAAAGAATATTTTCTTTAAACCTCTATTTATATATATTTACAAGTTACACTTTCAAATTCCTATTCAGCATGTAAATGGAAAGAATAAAACACAGTTTGGACTAGAGTCACACAATTCAAGGTGGGCAGGTCAGGCTATTTGGTCTCCATGGCCGTGCGGTTTTCCTGTGCTGGACACATTACACACGAGTCTGGTCTTCCAATTTTTAGTCTCCTGCCTGTTTTACCACAGAACACAGTCTCAAATTCCTAAAAAATCAATATACAAAAAAGAAATGTTATATTTAATGTAGATATTGACTTGAGATGGATGTTATTGTTTCATCAGAGCCTTCAGTGGGAAGGAAGAGGGGCCATGCCAGTATCTAGACCAGCAGGTTTTCCAACACACACTCTCCTAAAAATTCTTGGCAGAGCCAGAATTGCTCTGGAGCTGCAACTACTGCTGAGGAGAATGGGAGCTGCTTTTAAGGCATGTAGCCCTTTAACTGCTCACCCACTCAATCTGGTGGGGGCATGTAGCCGTGATCCCCTGCCTGAACTAACCAGAAGCCTGTGAAAGAGGTGGAAAATAGAGATAATGAAGGAAGGAAGGAATGATTGAAGACGACCTTAATTTCATATTGTTGTCCAAATAGGATCATGCTCAGGAATTGGGTAACTAAAAAAAATTGATTTTGAAATCCGATTTGAAAACAGTGACTGAGGACAGCCTGCCATTTCTCACTAGTGAACTCAACCAGCTAAAAGAAATAAAAAATAAAAATTTAAAGGAAGGTTCAAGGATATGGTGGGTCCTTCACAAACAGCATCAAGCAGAAGCTTTGCATCTGTTATACACTATATTATGACAGCTTTAAAACATTTCCCATTGTTATCAAGACCAAAAATGAAATGAGATTTCAAACCTGCTTCAGGGAGTCGCCGTGCCTTTCCTGAATGTACTTGAGGAACGCAGTTGTCCACTGCAAAGTTGTTGCCTTGTCAGTGTCAATTGTGCAGAAGGGAACGAGGAGATTGAGCTCATCACAACAAACCCGGATCCTGCGCCTGCGGGAAAACACGCAAGGTTATCCACCATGGGCCAGAGGGAAGGGAAAAATACAGAAAACAGGAACATTACCCACATGTGCCACCAGCCCTGGACTTTGGGTGCTGCTTTTTGCTTGCTACAAGCTTTGTGTATTAGTTTTGTTACACACAAGTCACCTTATCTTTACAGAAAGGGTGAAATGTTTTGAAATCACTTTTTGTTTTCAGAATAAAAACACAAAGACAGCCACAATAAAACATAGATATTTTTTTCCTCTAACAAACACCAAATCCTCACCTCCTGCACTGCTTTTTCTTGGAAGTAACACAAAATATGTCAAGTTTACATTTACTCTGGATAATCAGAGTATTGCAGAACCAGTACTTCAGGCTTCCAAAGGTGCTTCCTGGCCCCTGCTCCCAGAATTACCTCCTGTCTCTCTCCAGGCGGTTGTGCCTTTCCCTTCTCTGGGCGCTTCCATCCTGGGAACCACTTTGTACCTGCACACTGGAGCTGGGCTGTGCTGACTGCCAGGGGCCCTGGGCAGCTGCAGTGCTCTGGTTGTTTTCCCGGGCATTCCGAATTTCACCGAGAGGTTTGCGATCCATGTTTGGATCCAACAGATTTATTCGGCTGCAACTTCTGTTTATGGCTTGCTTGCATAAGGTGTCTTGTTGGAAAAACAAAGATGAAAAGAATGACCTATTTATTACTCTCCCACTAACCTGAAAATAGTGATCATGGAAAGCTTTTTTGGAGCTTTATTTATGTGGAATAATCTTTGAAGCTTTACTGCCAACCCACAATGATTCTTACAGCTATCTTAGGTCCTGCAGAAGGCCTAAGGCACTGCTTGCTATTCCAAAATCCACAGAGCTTCTGTTATCTCAGAGAGCCCACTGAGTTCATGCCTGCCCTTGGTGAGCACTTGAGGCAGCCCTTAAAATGTTCTTCAGTTTGATACTGACTGCATCTGCTGGATCAGCTTTGGGGTCAAAGAATGTGCCCCTCTGCCATGGGGTTTGGAAGTGTTTGGTCAAAGGCTGGACTCGAAGATCTTGGAGGTCTTTTCCAACCTTAATGATTCTATGATTCTAAAGAACCCAAGGCCCAGATTTTCATAGGTACTTTGTAACCTCAAGCCTCCTCATTTCAAGACAGAAGTGCTAAACAATTTTGAAAGTAGAGATAAACTCATAGGTGTTGCACTTTTTTTTGAGAAATCTAGCCCCATGTTGCCTATAGAGCATCTCTGCCATAAACATCTCACCTCCCACATTTACTAAAATCGTATTAATTCCAGAAAAGACACAAATTCAGAAAAAAAAAATTAGATTTGAAGACCAAGAGAAAACTAAATGAAAAGAAGATAAATGGTTTACCTCCAACTTTAATCCAAACTTCCTCAGGCAAAGCTTTATTTATAGCACCTACTGTCTGCTTTGTGGATTCAACTTCCTGATAGAGAAAAGGGAATGTCTTGGGTATCCCAAGGTCTTGATGTTTGGCAGCTTCCAAAATAGTGCAAGATGTTCCACAGGTCTGTGAAAACAAAAAGGAAATACTTACAGGACTATATACATTAAAACAAAAGAGACTATTTTGATATCTTTCTGTTAGCTTCTTAAATTACTTCTTCATGCAGAATAAATCCCAAATACACACAACCATGAGGTTTTGACAGAGTGATGAATTTTGGGGATACCTCTGACATTTCTCAGTGCCATGCTATCACTTTTGCTTCAGAGGTTACTGCAAGTTGTGGAGGGGGAAATATCTTTATCGTCAAAATGAATTAGAAAGAAAGGAACCATAGAAAATGGTACTGTGTTTCCTTCTTGTCTTGCCCAGATGAAACTGATGATGAACTGATAAACTCCAGAAAAAAAGAAATCTAATGGCCTACTGCTCATTACTGGGACACAGATAATTACAAATGCCACAAAAGTGACTTGATTGTCTTAAAGATTAATAAATAAATTGCATTACAGATCATTCTGATCATCCCTATTCAAACCCAGCCACACTCTACCACAAACCTTCAGAATTCTACTACACCTAGGAAGTTAATACTATCAGCATTGGAACTAGGCAGAGGAGAGTTACCTGTGCTTGGGAAGGATTAGCACTTCCAGCAGCAGAACAAGCATTCATGGTAAAGAACGGGTAAGTAAATGGCAAGGAATGTGTGGCAGGTGCAGCCTTATTTTTCCCTAGTGCAGCACACCTGTTCCCTTGCTGGTGAAGAGGAACACCCACCACTTCTGAGGGCTGGCGGATCAATGTCACTAAACTTTAAACAAAAACAAACAAACACAAAACATACCAGGCTGACTGCTTGAGTGCAGAAAAAAAAGTACAGCTACAAATATTCTAGAAACTATCACCAAGAAAACACTTTCATTTACTGTAAACAGAAATCACTGTTATTGCCATATTGCCCGCTTCAGGGACCAAATAAAAGAAAAGAAAAATAAGCCAAGGAGGTATTTTATTCTGTGCAGTAACAAGTTGCTTCATGCCTCAATAAAACATTTTGTCAGCACATTAGGATAGGTACAGGGTTAGATTGTAAAACAATATTTTTGCTCAAAGTTTTCCCCATAGTCAGGCGTCCACATTATAATCCAAATCAATTATTATTATTATTATTATTATTATGATCAAAAATCTACTTTGCTTTTAGCAAACTGCATATTAAAACTAGGTAATGTTCTCTCGCCTTTATTTACAGTACATGTTATCAAGAATAAAGTTGTAAAGTAATTAATTTGGAACTCCATGCTGTACCATTTATGCAGGGGCCTAAGCTGAGCTCAGAGGAGTCGCAGCCACGTTTGATGGCACAGTTTAACAAAGCCCAACCCATCCTTCTCATGTATTAAAACAAGCACTATTCTTAGGTTTCACTTAGCAAATCACTTTTGAACTACATGATACACAGTTTAACAACAGAAACTAGAAGTAATTGCAACACACTTGTTAAGAGTTACTCCAGATTCTTGGGGTTCTTGACATCTGGGGTTTTCTGTCGGGCTGCTGTTGAATCTGTCTTCCAACCGAGCTCTTACTGCAGGTTTAGATCTAACCTCTGGTGCCAGTGCCGAATTTTCAACAAATATGTTTTCCTTATTCTCCCCCAAGAAATTTTCACCCTGTTTAGCTTTTACTACACTGCATCCCGAGACTTCTACAGAGCTACTGTTGGGCGCTTTCTCTCTTTGGCTCACAGGGAGGTTGGACTCGCTAAGTAACATCATCCTGAGCTCCTGCAAGTCAGCATAGCCCAGGTGTGGGTTAGAACTCGGCCAGTAGCTGTCACAAGGCAACCCTGACTGACAGGTAACTGGGCAGGCCGACTGGTTCCCAGAGCTGCTGGACGAGCCCCCGTCCTGACTGGTGCTGGGGGAGGGCTGCTGCAGAGGGGGGTCTGCAGAGGGGCCAGGCGAGGAGAAAGCGCTGAGCCTGGCTTCCACTTCACCTTCGCTACTCTGCGCCTCCGTGTGCGAGCAAAGTATGTGCTGCAGCTGGGTGTACTCAATGTCCATCATCTCCACCAGGCTGGCCTCGGGGGTGGCGAAGCCAAGGTTTTGCTCACCAAAGGAACTGTCACTTGAGCCTCCAGGTCCGACAGCAACGGGAGCGGGGTCAGGAACACTAGCTGGGCTCTGAGGAATGGTCTGAGGCTCCTCGGGGGCTGATCCTGACATGGCTACAGCAAACCTAATCAGTTACCAATGTCCCTTTCAACAGAAAACCATAAAACCTTCAACAATTGTCAGTACTATCCATTAAAAAAAACCCAAAGGCAGAAAAAAATTGCACTTAACACTGATTGGCGAGGTAACAGAGCGGGGACCAAGCTGCCGCTGGCGGGGTACCTGACACCCTGACCATGTCTTCCCGCCCGGGTGACACCCTCCCTCCCCCTCCAGCACAGCTGCTCACGACAAACGGCCTTCACCTGTCCCCGCCCCGGCCTCGGCGGGGAGGCTGCGGGGCACTCTGCGGCCTGGCACCCCCTGAGACAGCGCCCGGACGGCGGCGGGGCAGCCCGAGCGGGGCGNTCAGCGCTGAAATTAACCCGGAATGGAGCCCGGGCCGGCCGAAAACGGCGTTAATCGGCGGGCACCGGTGCTGGGAGGAGATAAGGAAAGGGAACACGTGGCTAAAATGTGTGTTTACAGACGTGTTTCAGGTTCTGGACACACGATTTAGTGTTTTAGCTGATTTGCGGTGGTTGGCTGGGTACACGCTCTAATGCCAAATTTAAATTAATTAAAGCTACTGACTGCTGAGTGTAAGGCTAATAAACTCTGTCACTCGGCTCTGTCGGTAACGGAAAGCTCACAGAGAGCAACGGCCACGGCTCAGCTGCGCTGAGGGGACTGCCCCCCCTGCACCAGCAGCATCACCAGCGGCACGGAGCAGGCGAGCCGGGGCCACTTGTGCAAGAAGGAAAAGGCGAAGAAACCGGCTGGATTAACGGGAAAAAACAGCTGGATTGACGGGAAAAACCAGCTGGATTAACGGGAATCGCTTGTCATTCCCCACGAGGGCCCTGGGGCCGCCTCAGCCCCGCACCCCGCGTGCACAGCCCGCCGGGGCAGCGATGGGCCCCCGGCCCGGCCCGGCCCGCCCCGCGGTACGGATGGGAAAATTGAGAGAAAACAAAGGTCCCAAGGCAGCGCGCACGGACATTTCCATGAAGTGTAGCCACAGTCCGTCAGTTTCACTCGCGACTTCCCTCTAGACACCAACCCAGAAATTTTTAAAGCAGTTTTGTGCACACTGAACTCAATACACACTTTCCTACTTCTCTAATTCTCCTCCCCGCTCCCCTTTACAATGCTCACAGTTGGAATAGTACAGCCATTTATAGACATAATAATATTTCTGCTTATATTGTTCTAGACTTTGCAGGCGTTTTTACAGAAAAAAGATTTCTCAAAATACTCTTTGGAAAGTTAGCTTAGTACAAACATAGATAAAAGCTCAAAATAGCGAATTCTTTCATGTTAATCAAAAGTTTGGACAAAGCCAGGGAATTGTTTTTCTCTTTCCTGCAATGCAGGACAATAATTCAGTACCATTTTTAGTCTCTGTAAATTGAGTTAAATTGTGATGTTGGTTTCAGCCTGGCTTTTACCGACTGCTGCTGCAGAGGATGCAGGAACCCTGCTGCAAAATCCAACTCCAGCTGATTGTTAACTACATAAAGCTGTGGTTTAACAAAGTCACTGGAACCTGTCTATGCTGATGATTTCTTTGCCACTTGATCTCTGGGAGGATGGATTTACCGGTCCTAAAGCATAAAGAGATTCCCCAAACTACTAAAGGAGAATTTCGTAGAAGATGAAAAGCCACACATCTATTTCATAAAAATGTAAAGTCAAGAAATTCATAAATTGTGTGACCTGAATTAATATTTTTTTCTTTTCCTCAGATTTTTTGATGTAAAAATCTTCAAATTCCAAGCTTCCTGATTCAAATGTAAAAAAAACTTCAAAATAAATTATGGGATGCTTTAGAACTGAGAAAAGAATCATAAGCACAGATTTTTACTGGTTTTTAGAAGGCCCACAATCAGACACTGGCTGGCTGTGACATCCTGCAAAACATCTGCCATTAAACTATGAGGAAATGAAACCTGTGGTGCCATCAGTCTCTCGTGGTTTGGTGAGAAATAGCAAAAAGTAGAAAATAATATACACATACACATTTAAGAAATGGACAACAGCTCTCTGTAGGTGTTTATTCTACTTACAGTAACAAAAACCTGTGAAGTCCCATATTTTAATGTACAGTGATATATTTTGCCATATAAAATACAATTTACAGAAATTTCTATCAAGTAAACCTAAACAAACACACATTTTGCATACTTTTATGTATGTCTTTAAATTAGAAACATCTCATTAAGAAAAAAATCTTACACCGTAGTTGATGTTTGCATTTAATACAATTTCTTTACGTGTTACCGTTTTCCCTCGGGTTCAGGACACAGAGGATCATTTCAGCCAGCAAATCCTGGATGTGCAAGGACCTCAAGGATGCACCAGTGTGACTGTGGTGACACACACGCTACCCGTAATATAGTCCTCAAGATGCAAAACGTTCACAGGAATCGAATTTTACATTTCCAAATCTGTTTTAGCAAAATACCGAAATATTTACCCCAATGGTTAATTTACACATTCAAATAAATTACTGGGGGTTTATTTCACACTTTAGAATTAAGTGCTTGAGGACTACATGAGAAGTAGCAATGTATTTCACCGTGAAAAATGTCCCTCTTCAATCACAACATGATGTACCACCATAATTTAAACTTTAATGCAGCTGTATCTTTTTCAGTGGAGAGTTTTATATACACTGCCAGCCTAAGTAGGGCCTAACAAAAGAACAGTATCATTTATTTTTCAAGAGCCCTTTTAGAATGAAAGAGCACTTCTATAATGAAAAGTTCAATCAAACTGGGACATCTCTTAAATCTGTGGAAAAATTCTAGAAAACCAAAACAAAACCAAAAAATGTTCCACTAAATCAGTTCAACTGAAGTAACAGATTTAGTGGCCTATTTAACCAGATTCTCTTCCTTCCTTTGGTTTACCGATTTTCAAAATAAATGTCTGATGCTTTTATAAGTTTTGCTGGTTATAAAGGTGCTACTCTTGTGTTTTCTTTAATGACAGGTTTGTAAACACGGGATATTTAAAACCTCATGAAAAATAACTAAGTATGACTTGTTTCTTTGCTGTACACTTAACAGATGGATTCCAGACCCAAAATACGTGTATATAAAAGGAAGATAGTGCACTTTAAGCTTATAACATTCCATTTTCAAATCCTCCATCAGTCACAAGTAATTATGAACACTGTTCTTTTGCAGCCTTTTCCTAAACACACGACCCTTCCGTTGTAAAAGAAACATGACACCAACATTTTTAGTGTGTGCTGTAGGAACAATTTTGACACCGAAATATCACGTAAATGAGATGTAAAGGTATGGCTCCTCAGGTCTGGATTAAATTCTCCTATAAAATTACAATTCAAGTTACTGGAAAACATAACTTTATAATCTTAAAAAGCAATATGCTCTTCTTAGACTTTTTCCATTTCTGTACTGTAAATGGAAACTTTAAGATAAAGATGCAAGTAGAAAAAACAAAATTTCAGTACAGGTAACGTTGTGAATCTTTATAAGAAAAACATTATGCACAAAATGCAGCAAGTGAAAGTCCAATATGTTCTTGCTTTTCATCTATCTGATTATTTTCATTCACAGTTGTTCAAAAATTGCTAATTTGTCAGTATATCGGGTAAGGCTAGTTTTACAACAGAATTTTTAAAAGGTGAGAATATGTACAGTATTTACAGATGTGCAGTCCTTGCTGTGTTGCAAAAGTGTACTATTTGTGGGAAATATCAGTCACAGTTCTATGACTGATTGCTGGAAGATGAAGCTTCAGTTTCCACCGGTTTCTGAGTTTCCTTCGGTGTTTCTGGCTTCGTCTCTTTACCAATTTCCTTACTCTTACTCCTATCTTTGCGATCTTTCCCTCTTTCCCTGTCGCGATCTCGATCTCTGTCTCGATCCCTTTCCTTTTCCCGGCTTCGATCCCGGTCCCTGTCTTTCTCTCTGTCACGATCCCTGTCTCTGCTTCTCGATCGCTCTCTATCACGTCTTCTGTAAGAGTCCCTCTCTCTGTTTCTTGTCCTATCTCGGTCTCTGCTTCTTTCCCAGTCCTTACCCCGCTCCGAATCCTTGTCTCTATCTTTGTTTTGGCTCCTATCTCTATTTTTATCCCATTCCTTGTCTCTGTGTCTCTCCCAGTCCCTGTCTCTGCTCCAGTTTCTGCCACGGTCTCTTTCCCAAGGTCTGCCGTGTTCTCGATCCCTTCGTCTTTCCTCAAAGCCTCTGCCTTGGCGATTATCTGCTTGTTGAGGCTCTGGCTGATCTAAACCCTTGTCTTTATTTCCTCCCTCATATCTCTCTCTCTGCCTCCCTTCAAATGTCTGGCCTCTATAGTCAGGATTTTTGCCTTCTCGGAAGTCAGATGTGGGCCACTGTCCTTCTGACTCAGGTCCTTGTCCAGACATATTGGAAAGAGAAGCAGATGGTCCACCTTCCTCCCACATCTCTTTTCTGTGAGTTGGTGGATGGCTTGGAAGGTCCAGGAGAGGTCTTGGGGGTGGTTTCATACCTTGTGGTGACTGACCCTGGTAATGAAACCTAGGAGGTTCATCTTCTTCTGGAAACATTGGAGGTGTGCCTCCTCTTGGTCCTCCAAACTGATGTGGTGCTGGACCTCTCTGGTTGGAAAATCTGGGTGGTGGGCTCCCCCTCCGTTCTTCATATGGCTGTGGCAAAAGTCCTCTTGGGCCAGGCATATGATTAGGAGCTGGACCTCTCTGCCCTTCAAATTGATTTGGGTGAGGCCCTCTTGGTCCCCCAAAATGACCTGGGGCTGGACCTCTTGGCCCTCCAAACTGAGGGCCTCCTCTCTGTCCTTTAAACTGACCTGGTGGAGGTCGTCTTTGACCTCCAAAAGGAAAAGGTGAAGGTCCTCTGTTTCCCATAAACTGAGGGGAATCTGGTCCTTCGAACTGTCCTGGAGGCCCCATCATTTCATCATATTGGGAATCTGAGAATTCCATTTGCTCCATGTGAGGTTCCCTATGATCTTCAAAATGAGATGGTGACATTCCTCTTGGACCACCATGATAAGAAGGGGCAGGGCTCCTATTATCACCAAAAAGAGGTGGTCCATGCTGTGCAGAAAATAAGGAAGGAATGGGACCCTTTTGACCTCCAAACCTTCCAGACTGAGGTCCTCTTTGCCCATCATTATTTGGAAAACCGTGCTCTTCAGAGAACTGTGGTGCTGGCCCTCTAAAATTAGGTCCATGAGGTCCTCCAGGTGCATTGAGCATCATTGGAGGCCCCCCTTTCTGGCCAGACATAGAAAACGCTCGATTTTCCTCAAAGTGCTGTGGGGGAGGTCCACCCTCACTCTGAACGGGCATGGATTCAGTTTGTTCTACAAACTGATGAGACTGAGGATTTCTTTGTTCATCATATTGCACTGATGAAAGACCCATCTCCGGTTCAAAGTGTCCAGCTGCCTTTTCCTGTGGAGGAAACATTGTATTTGAAAAGGAATCTCTTCCCATTGCTTCCTTTGACTCATTTGACCATGACACTTGATGCATATCTTGCAAAGACGGGCTGTCATTTGACGTGGAGAAATTAGGCTGAAAAGATGTACTTGGAGGTGTTGGAAGCAGCACTTTACGTACAGGTTTGGAAGCAGAAGGATCTCCAGAAGCTGTTTGGCTCAAGTTTTCCAAAGTAACTTGAATGGTGTGTTCAAATTTGCTGTTAGATGTCTCTTTCTGGGGCACTGTAGATGTCTGTTCACTTGAAACCCAATTATCAGCAGTAAAACCAGGCTGAGTAGTGGAAATTAAAGCATTATCTTCCTTACCAAGTGAAGTCTGCATAGCATTTGGAAAACTTGCTGGAGCGACTTCTCTTGTGGGTATCTCATTCTGTACTACCTGTGGCTTTATTCGAGAATCAGCACTGTCATTCTCTGTTGCCATCCTTCGAGCCTGTCGAGGATCTCTGTTCTGCCTTGGGTCACAGCCCTGGTTTAAAACTTGTGCTTGCTGATTTAAAGATGAAGGTAAATCTACTTTTTGTGTAGCCTGCTGGTCCTGATGGAATAATTCAGTCTTTATTAGGGAAGCTTTTGCTGGTGGAGGTGACATTAAAGCATCAGACACTGAAAAGTGAGCCATTGAAACACCAACAGCTGCTCTTTGCTGTCTGAGGGCTTCTTCTTGTTCCTCTAGCTGCCTTTTCTGTTCTTCTATCTGTTTGTTTAATTCTTCCAACATTTTTTGCTGTTCTACCAAGGAGGAGGATGCTGATAAATCAGAAACAAATGAAGCAGACGTTTCTGAAGAACTGCTTTTAGTGTCTGTATACATTTTGTTGGGTAAATCATCAACAGTAACTTTTGCTTCTTCCAAGATTGTTTCATCCTCTGGATCGTAGGCCTCATCCTCTAGTTCCGCTGTAGTAGATGGCTTTTCCACACTGTATCGTTTGTCACTTTCACCAGTCTGCATTTCAAAGGCTTTCTCCGGACCATATTCTTCCTCAGGATCGTAAGGTCTGTCATCCTCCTCCTCTTCTATGGCTTTATCCTTGGACATCTGCCCGAACTGCTGCACAATGGGATCTAACAGAGGAACCGCTGACATCCCGCTATCTGCCGCAGCTTGACTTTCCTGACTGGAAGACTGAACAGTTCCAGAGTCCTTGGCAAGAGGCTCAAAAGTTTTCTTTTTCCCAAAGAGGGTCTGCAGGATGTGCTCGAGAGGCGTGGCGGTTTTTGAGGATGACGAGTGCGTGGCAGTGCTGCTTGCAGGAGCGGCCGTTGGAATCGGTGGGGTCACAGTAGTTGTGGGGCCACTTTTAATGGATGACAGTATTTTCAATACTGAAGGTGTCACTGCTGAGGTGTCTGGAACAGGAAGTGGGGGTGGAGGTGGAGGAGGAGATCCAGGAGGTGTTGTACTCACGGTGGAGTCTCCTGAATAAAGTGTGTATTTTGGGGTTTTCTTCTCTTGTGAAGCTGGAGGCCCTTTAGAGAACAGCGATGGTTCGGCTTCCTCATGTGCTTGAATTCTGCTTCGCTTCTCCTCTATCTTTTCTGTCTCAGTGGCAGGACGTTTCCCTTTCTGACAGATGACCAATCCAAGGATTAAATTTGGCCGAGATGACTCAAGACCTGAAAGAGAACACAAAGATTGTATATATAAAAACCTGATTTTTAATGATGTTTTCAGTAGAAACTTATTATTTTACAAAGTGGCAGCTATGAAAGTCATAAAGGTAACAGTTTTTTAATTCAATCAGACCTATTAGCAATTTTCATTAGTCCATAAGCATATGCATTTGTATTTGTTCCTTTTTATATACAGTTATGTATAAGTTTAAAAGTTTAAATTCCTTCCTTGATATTTTTAATAAAAGATTGCAGCACCAGGCATCACTGTTAAAGTGTCTCTGCAAAAGTTCAAACCGAAGAAAGTTGTTATATTTTTGTATCTTTACATTGTTTCTACTGTTCAACTACCCCCACCTCTCCTCCTGAAAAATCAAATATTTACATTTAGTTAGCAAATATACACAGAGATACTGAAAAGTGAGAAAACCTGGGCTAAACATTGCTATTTGTGTTATAATCTGTGCTAAAAGTCCACATTGACACCAGTCTATAAATACTTTGTCTCCAAGTTCAACAAACACCAGTAACGTCAAAAAAGATCACATCAAACAGCATTTGGAAACAGTGCTAAAGCTGGTAATTACTCCCAGTTTGTTGTGGTTTTTTCCAGCCAGACATTATTTTAAGAGGCGACAGAAGCAGGGAAAGCGCGGATGTCCCTAACAAGCCCAGAGAGGTGTTTGGTTGGGCCGGCACCTGGTGTGGGGGTGAGGTGGCCTTGGAGCTGCCGGACGCAGTGCGGGTCTTAGGCCTTGATATGCAAGTAAAAAACACGATGAGCAGAACTGCTCCTCTGTGAACAGCTTCAGACTTGAAGGAGAAGTATATCCAGAAATGATAAGAGAGCTTCAGATAAAGAAGAAAAATGCAAAGGTCTGTAGGCCTGTCTCCTGCTATTGTTTTGTTTCCTCTTACACGCACAGTTCCACTGGCACTTGTGACAGATTCTGCCTAGAAGGAAGGGCAGGCACTAAATCCTTAAACAAAAGGCAGTGGCAAATGTAGAAAATCTTTTAACTTCTGGGCTAAATGGCCTTTAAAAGGCCCACATTTGAGGGCCACTGTCCTTCCCCCATATGTGCCATTAGTTATGATTTGCATTCAGTAAGAAAGCAGTAATATGGAAACATAAAATAACCTGTGAAATAAAAGATAATATTGCAAAATATAAGATAATACTCATTGTGGATAAATGACAAGGTGAGGGCTCTGACCTACACTGACCCTTTTACTCAAGATCCCCTAAGCAGGAGATTTTCATATATATGTTCCTTTTTCTCATTAAATCAACTTCTCATTAAGCAACAATTTTAAATATCTAATTATTAGCACCGAAAACTTTTTGATACCAACACAACGCCCAACAGTAGCAGATACATTCCATTAGCAAACCACATCACACATACATTACTCTGGTGAAACAACTCAGAAGTTTTACTGGGACTCCTAAATTTACCATCTAATGAGGAAACCACATCAGCTGTTTTCCTAAATTTATGTTGATGAGTAACAGCTCCCCAGCTGGTGGGTGTTGACCAGTGCACAGCATCTCACAATCGGGGGTTCACCCAGAAACTGCCAGTAGGCACTTGCTGTTCTGCTGTTGTTAAATGTTTTGGTTACCAACTTTCATGCAGAGACTTGTGATTTATGCAATTAGTCACAATGAATTTCAAACACTGAATAACTGAAATAAACAGGTGTCAAAAATCCATCAGGCAGGATATCTAATAAACAGCAATTACTGAGAAATCAAGTTTGAATCCCTGTACAAAACAGAGATCAAGTCACTAATTAAAACAGGGTAAAATTTTAATACACTTTCAAGGCAGAAAAATTCCAGCAGCAAGTTAATACCATTAGTTATAAATTGCTGTGGTCAGAATTGAGGCATCACAGAGTAAATCCATTAAAACTTTACATCTTGATACTGGAATTTTACACAAATAGAAATTTTGCCTCAGCTGACTTCTACCCTCACTCAGTTCAGAGAGATCAACTACTACAGGATTCTTTCAATGAACACATGTGGCCAGAGCAGCTTTCAAAGGCCACAGCCCCGTTCTATCTCAATATCCATAAATAGGCTAAGTGCCTAATTTCAGGAACAACGAAATGTTGACTGCAGTCTGCCACTATTGCTCAATGACTGCCTTTCACAAACACACGTTTTAAAAGTGCTGCAACCTGTGCTGGCAGAGTCAGTAGCTTTCAGTGCTAAATTATTTATAACAGTTATTATCCTATTATGCATTTGAAATCCAGAGTCTGGTTTTATTGAGTTACCTCCTGTAACTAAAGCCATAACGACAGAATATACTAAATACTAGTATTGAATTAATACTTGTCTTCCTTAGCCTTAAACACATTTTTTCATTAGATCAAGTTGCCCATATTTATGGGTATATTGGCTCCATCTTTCCCTGTCATCAGCAGCTGCTAAAAGCTGACCTGCACTGTTCAAGACACAACTTCACATCTGCCCGTCCCTGACAGACCCATGGGATTAGACTAAGATCACCTGTGGTGAATTTTAAACTGCAGAAACCAATACAAGATTTTATCTGTATTTATCAATGCCATTTAAATATCTGTCCCAATTAATCATGAGAGCAATTGACAGTTGTCATCAGATTTGTGCCCCCTTAATACAGGGCTGCAGATTGCTCCCAGCACTGTGACACTGCTCCATGTTCAGGCTCCTTTGCTGAGTGGAACTGGCTGGCACAGAAAATGGGGTTTGTAATGCCACGTTCCTCTACTGCTGCTGCTTTTCCTAGTGAAATCTGCTCAGCTGAACACATCAAACTCCATTCACAGTTCAGGTAAAATTTTGGTCCATTTGTTTTTTTAAGAGCATTCCAAACAGCATGAGGAGATTTCACGCCTTTGTACTTTATGAAAGAAAACTCACAGTCCCTATCAAAAACTACCAAAAGACATATCAGCATTTGTGGAATCTTTGCTGATATATGTCTGTTTTTATTAAAATTCAGCTAGGTAAGATAGTTGTTACATTCCCATCACCACTAAATCCCTCAATAAATCACTTCCTATTAGTAATTTAAGTCTGATTATACTACTTTTTACAACTGGAAGTGGTAAGTGTGTATGTGAAACAGAGAATTGAATTCACATACCGTAAACCACTGCAAAAGGACAGTGCAGAAGAACCCATGACACATAAAATCTGATAATATATATCTGAGTTAATTAAATATAAATCAGGATAACCCTCCATTTTCCTTTGTTTTTAAGTCGCCCACGTCAAAGTTCTCTGAAGATCTTCTAGGTACTAGCGCAGTCCTCAGTTGTGTTCCAAATCCAATCCATCAGAAAACAGGAGAAATTCCTAATCCATCCGTGCCTGATGGGACTGGCTGATACAGCTGGAATATCTTCTAACTAGGATTTCTGGAGTGGCAGGGTTTGATTGTCCTCTCCCTCCTCCCCCCTCAGCTCGTATTTATCTAAATGTGACAGACCATCTAAAGGCAACGCTTTCCAGGCCGTGCTAGACTCTACTGGAAGGCACACAATTAAATTTAAGGACACAATGACCACGTTCCACAAAATATTTTTATTGATTGTGAAAGAAAGAAAACAGAGTCAATTCCATCAAATGTCATTAAAAAGTGTGAATTACATGCTGTGGTTTTCATACATACACAAAACAAGAGAAACAGCTTACCTGATTTTTTTCACCTGCTTTTAAAACACAACACAGCTTAGCACAGCTGCCACAGGAGCTTCCAACAAGTGTTAATTGATGGCAACCTCTTAAGTGAATCTTCTGTGAAACTGCTCCATCTCATGGCCTGCCTGCCCGTGGAACCTTGTTTCTGCTAACCTTTAATCTACTTGACCTACAACTATTTATATCCATTTAAAAACCTGACTTACAAAATTTGCCTCCATGAACACCTTCAGATGAGACTTGAATCTGTTCTGAGCAACACCTTCCAGTTTTGAAACACTTTTGCACTTGAAACTCAGAAAAACCAGTCTGACATCACAAAGATCTCTTACTAATAGTAAAGTTTGGCTACATTTGCCAACCTTCAATCTAAGAGAGAGTTTCATTTGAAATGAAACCCATAATGGAGAAGTAAAAGAAGTGTAAAACAGAAAGCTGGTATTTCCACAGGAATGTAAGAGGCAACAGTTATGTAAACTGAGTTGTCAGACCAGCAGACATTTACAGCAGATTCAATGGCCAATCCCATCCTTGTGCTACTGCCCAAAAAGGATGGTATTTCTTTAGCTTTGCCTGGAAAAACCAGCCCATGAGTTAAGACTCTGCCTACATCCCTGTGCCAAGGTGTTCTGTACTTGGTGTTTTGACTTCTTGGCTATGAAATGGGATTAAGTTTTTGCCTACGTTTCAAAAATTCAGTAAATTACAGACTATGAAGTGCTGAGATTCAACAATCCTAGCAATAATCCTGCCTTTTTAGCTATTTCCTAAAACCAATCACCTAGTCTGTGCACTGTTCAAAAACAGATAAAACAGATTTGAAGTGTATGAGAAAAATCTTGTCTGGGGATGCAAAGCAAGCACCCTTGGCCATCTCAGGGAGGAAGGGACAGCACTAAACTCATGATGTCCCATTTGAAAACCTGTCCCAGGCACTGTTGCTCCTGAGAATGCTTTATTGAGTTTAGTGCTACACTTGTATCTGAGGAGTAGAGCTCAGTCAGCTTCCCAGAAAGGTGAGCTCCTTGTTGGTTGTTCCATACCTACCGTGTAGTGCCAGCCATGGCCATGACAATGCAGTTCTGCCTTCATTGCCACCTGCAGCTCTTCAGCTTCTCAACCTGGTATTTGCTATAAAACCTAGATCCTAATTTGGAAACTAAGCATATGCATCTCCTTATCCTTAGATGAAAATTACTTCAAATTTTGTAGAAGGGTGTTTTGTGGTTGAATTCATTCTCAGTTCTTCTGTCACCATGTTCAACATGGGGCAAACTCACCAAACACTATTACAGGTAATTTTATCTAAAGATAGAAGATTCTAAACCTAAGGAATGGGTCCCTTTCTCCCCAAAGAACTGATTTTCTGAAGTCAGTGATTTGAATAGAGTTTGATCCAAGTAGAACAGAACATTTCGAACACCTCGTGCCCCACAGTGCCTGTACAGATTAACTCAGCATGGACGGTGACAATGCAGTGGAACCACCAGAAATGTTACCTTTGTCTTCACTCTGACTTCTTGACTCCTCTGTGGGATAAGTTTCCTGCTTGAATTAAGCGATGGTGAATGGCTTGTAAGGGTCTAGGGTTTGTGAATTGAGGAGTTGCTGACAATAGGGTGGGAGTTTTTGTGGTTTTGTTTGGATTTTTAAAATATAGTGGCTGTTCCACATCCTTGATTTTACAGGTAAACTCATTCTCCTAAGACATATGAGCATCTTGTTGGAAAGACTAAAGTTTGGAGAATTTTATCTCAGCAGAATTGGATTTCCAGCTTTTCCCTAATTACGTCCTTTAAAATTGGTTTTATATAAAAAAATTTAACGAATGATTACATTCAATATTCAACAATTTGTCTCAGATTGCCTTTTGTCTTGTGATTTTACCTAGCATTGAACCTCCCCTGTTTTGTGCTTACCTGGTCCCTCAAAGGGCAAGAGTTTGGAAGGAATTGGGTCCTTAGAACTCAGGGGGATCAGGTAGAGATCCTTGACATGTCTGTTGTTATTAGCTACAACACCAAAACGACCACGACTGCTAAAATAGGAGTAGAGAGAGATATAGGCGACTTCTTCTTCTTCTGTTGCAGGATGGAAACGAATCAAACACAATTCCTGGAATACAAAAGCAAAGTGGAAAAATTCAACCTGCAACATAGCAGCAAATGAAATGGTAAAGGGCAAATTCCAGGGGTAAAAATAAACTGTGCATTTATCACTCCAACTATGCCTTCAGGGCAACACTCTAGATTTAAGAGACTACTGCTGTTCAGTTTGAAGCATTAAAATACAATTAGGTTTGTCATTTTCAGAAACACAAACTACTTGTGTATCTTACATCAAACTGAACAGCTTGAGGCTCAAATGAAAAAGAAATGGAAAATTCTTAGTTTCATGTTTATCTCTACACTGTGTATCATTTTTTCACTTCTGAAATGGTTTTAATACTAAAATATATTAAATACATTAAATGGTAAGTTCCTTTTCTTTAAAATTTGAATTTCAATCTTCGATATTTCAATTAGTAAATAGTATGAAGATTTAACTACTGTGCAGGAAAGAGAGATCAAGATTTACAGCTCAATAAACACATTACTAAAATAAATCAAAAATTTCAAAGAAGTGGTTTAGGTAGTTTTCCATGTGTGATCTATGCCAGTATTTGCTGTTTACTACTCTATATTATAAAAAGTTTTCATTTTACACTGCTGTCTATTTCTTCTGAGTTTTGCAAAGGATTTTAAGTGAATACCTTAGAAAGCGAAGATTTGAGTTTGCCAACATAATCCCAGACTGTCTTCGGTGAGATCCTCCCACCAATATGAATTGTGTCAGGTAAATCCTAAACAAGAAGTATTACATGGTAATGTGAGAAAAACCAAAAACGAAAACTAAAAAAGGCAGTGCAGGTTGTCCCATCCCAGTAGCCCAGTGGATAATTAAATTTTAGTTAACTTTTGTACATATATTTTTAAATTCAGCTATGCTGTTCCTAAATTTGGAGGTGTTTAAATTACGGCATGTGACCCAAAGGCCAAGAGGATACATGGAACAGATACACACCCCCAAACATGGAGAGCAGCAACACATCAAGTAGTTCTGCATGCCCATTACTGGCATTTATAGGGAAACTACAATATACATATCTATTGGCTTTTATAGGGAAGCTACTATCTGAAATACAGCTTTTCTCCACATTTTCAGTGACCCCAAGTCACTTGAATTCTGGTGAACTTCCTGTCACGAGAACAGTGAAACTCATTTCAGCAAAAGCAATACTCAGAACAAGCAATCCTACTAAGTCCTAAATCACACATTTGTGTTTGAAAATTCCTAAGTCACCTAAAATGCCTTGAGTCACTTTGAGAGGAAAAAAGAGAAAGAAAAACCTTTCTACTGTCTCATTATTTGAATGTACACCCTCTCAGAACAGCATCATCCAACTGGTTTTACTTGAAAATTAGTAACAAGGATGACATTTTTCATAAACAGCTGAACAAAATTTTCTAACAGATCACATCAGTGACCCATCTACTCTGAGAAGAGAACAAGGCACACACTTAAAAACACTGGCTCTAAAACAAGGAAGCTGATGTAAAGCCATTATTCCATGTTAGATCCTAACATATGGATAAACACATTGAAAGACATTAGAATTCTTCACAGATCTGTGAGGAATTTTTTAAAGGCTGAGTTCTTTTCTTGAGCTATTTTTCCTATTACTACATGGATGTCATTTACCACTGCTCCAGTTCTGATGTAACTCTATAAACACACAGTGCCCCCAGCCTTTCCAGCAACAGGAACTGCAGCACAGACCCCTTCCAAACACACACACACCTCACTAAGATAATCAAAGCACCCGGAGACTGGATACGCTTTAGTGACAAATTTGGCCACACTCTGCATGTTAATAAATCCTTTCCAAATGGTGTTGAGACGAGAGAGAAAGAGGGAAGTGTCGCTGTCCTGAGGTGAGCGAGGCTCTGCAACACTGCAAAACAAATCCAAACACAAAGGTTACAGAATGCAAATGAGGATGGGCCCTTTATTTTAAATTTTCTTCCCTCCTATTGATCCAATATTTTCTTTTGAATAAGTAACAAAATTTTTACTAAATGCTGTAATGTTTTCCATTAACTTGGTATTAGTTAAAAAAGCAAAGAGCAACAGAAAATAAACTTGTAGCTGCAGACAGCCGAAGAGATGCCAAAAGGTATGACTTTTATAAAACCAGTTACACATTTCTCACTAGTTTAGTCAACAATATCCCTCTGACAGAGATTCTGAAGTAAAAGAATTTGCTATGAATAAAATTATTTTAACTGCAATTGCAAAAGGATATACTCAGCAATATTTATTTTTACTACTGTGTATACTCAGAATGTGAAAGAAAGCCACTTCCTTTCAAGCTGATCAATTGGTTAACTTTAATTCATATTTAGATGCAATAGCATTTTAATATAAAATGAAAACCCAGAAATATCTTTAGGCAATCTCTCCCATGCACTGTCTTTCTAGATATTAATGTGTATGCAGACTTCTAAGTCTGCATGACACCTTCAAGTTTTATTTCTCTGCTGGAACACTGGAGAATCTTTGCTGTCAGCACACACTGATGCTCTGAACACTTTATCAGCTAGAGAAGCCAAATGAGGAGAGATGGCATTTTAAAAATTTGAATCAGGCTCCCTGAACTATAAACCTCAACAAGCCTTTTAGCTGAGGAAAAGGGAACAGGACGTGGGACACGTGGGAATCTGCAGAGTGCCACAGGAGGGATGTGGCAGCTGCCGAGGATACGCACTTGGTGTTGGGTGACTGATGAACCGCCAGGTATCTGGGATCTGGTGAGGAAGACGGTTTGGTTAGTATTGATTTGGGGACAGTCATAACTGGTTTGGAAGTTTCCTGTTTGGTTTCCCCCGTTGAGACTTTGTCAGCTGCGGGCCCAGGACGCGGGGCCGGTGTCACGATCCCGGAGGAGCTGCTCATGGCTGTCCTGGGGTCTCTGCCAGAAACCGTTACGGTTGTGACAACGGGGCCAGCACAGGAGGCAGGGAAAGCAGAGACCTCTTCAGGTACAGCAGAGTCTGTGCTGTTCTGGCTCTGGCTTGTAGGAACATATGTTCTTTCTGTGGTTGGCTGGGGAACTGTTTCTGCTGCTGGTTCAACATCAATTTCCATTGCGTCATCAGCGACGGGCTCTTTGTCAGGCTCTGCTGCCGGGGCTGCTGCAGGACTTTCATACTTGGCCTGGACTTCTGGCTTTGATTTCGACTCCACCTTCTTAGCAGAAGCCCCTGACTTCGCCTTTTTAGCTGGTATCTCATCTTCTGATGCTGAAATCTGACCTATAGATTTAAATCAAGCACTTTTGATTAGTATTTAACAGCAGTTTGGAGAAACTATTTCAAAAAAACCAAATAAACAAACAACACTCTTAAGTAACAGTTCTTTTACTTTGCCCAAGGTCAGCACTGTAAATAAATACCTGTACAGATTTTGCAGTTCAGGTCAAAAAGATGGGCTCGATGCTGACTTGTTGTATCCTTCAACATGCTGCTAAAAACGTCTAGAGAAGGGGCACTGTTCAAACTGGGTGCAGTTCGGGTTGACTCCTGCTGTTCCTAAAAGTGAATAATCACAAAAAATATTACTGCTGATCATTAGCTTCAACAATAAAAAAATACTTTGAAAACTGTTAATTCACTTCAGTTCTTCAAAAGAATACATGAAAGAGCTTGCTTACAGCATATCATGTTAGATGGAGTTATGACATGATATGTGTCCTCATTTCATGCCACAGTGCTCTCAAGTAGAACTAATGTTCAGAAATAAAAGATTTCTCTGTAAATTGACACCATTTTTGAAGTGCCTGCAAAATACGCCTATCACTGGCTGTTGCAGTCCTTCACACTTGAAGAATGCTCATAAGAACATCGAGTGGGCGGGCAATGGTATCACCACAGTTCAGTGAACAATCTGCACTCATGGTGACAAATTTGAAGCCCTAACTGCCATTTCTCCCCCTCCACATCCTCATGCTGAAGGAACATCCCCAGCACTCACATCAGAGTCAGACACTGGTGGAGAATCCTCCATACTGACAGCAGGCACATGTTCCCGTTTTACAGCCGTTTTCTTGATTTCGTGAGATTTGCTTCTTGAGTCCATCTGGAATAAACAAAACAGTGTTGGTAAAAGCTCCATATATTTATTTTACTCTGTACTTTGCTATCATTTGGTATGTGGTAGAGAAAAAGCGTATTGAAACTGAGCATTATCAGTATTTTGTTAGGAAGAAAATGGTGCTTTAATGTATAATGGGTGGTAAAGGTTGGCAAACTTGCTGTCAATTTGTACTTAAGGACATAGGGAAAAATTATGTTACTTACTGCCTTAGCTGGCTTCTCTTTCCACACAGACAGCTCTTTAGATAAAAGTTCTTCTGGCTTCATTCTCACTAGTTTTGACAGGGAGATTTCCTCACGAAGGACACGATGGAAAAGTCCCTGAAAACAGAAGAGACTTTTGCCATGCTGAAGAGAACTTGCTTAGGTAACTGACAAGGTTAACAGGCAAAACCTGCTCCAGTTTCTTAATTTTCTATTAAAAATATCACCTACTTATAAGCAAACTTGGAAAGGTGCAGCGATAAGAAAATAGGGATGAAATAAACCCCAAGTATAAATATATCACCAAATGCTCAAACTGAATAAATACTAATCACCAACTAAAGTAGGCTTTGAAGTCCTACTTAGATAAAAATATTATTAAAAGTATTTGAATGGCTTTATAATAATATTTTATAGTTTAATTCATAAGTCTCTGTTTTGAAACTCTTAATGCTGAGTGTAGAGTCTGACACACCATTAAAGCCCAAAAGTAGGTTTCCATATAAGTTTAAGAAAATCCCAAACCTGGTTTTTGGGGTCCTTCAGATTGAACATGATGCTACGGTATTTGCTCTTGTATCTGTTGTCCGTCACTTGGAACAAATTAAACATCTCCTTCTCAATGTTGAGTGCCACTTTCCCCACTTCACTCTCTGTCATGACCAGGTCATCGCTGTCATTGACTCTGTTGAAAACAAGAACAGGAATGTGTGGTTAGGTCAGGTGGGAATGGTCAAGTACAGTCACAAAAAAATAATTTTTCAGAGCTGACCTCGGCTGCTCCTCACCCAGGAAGGGCTCGAGACTCCTTTAAATGACACCTCAAAGCCAAAGTCTATCTCAGGACCTGAACTTGGGCAGACTTTAATTACTACCCACAGATGGCCATGGGTGACACAGCTTTGGGAGACCAAGTCAGCCTTTACTCCTGCTCATGGCACTGACATCAGGAGTTTCTCTGCCAGGAGTGACACAGGGAGCCCAAGTGCTTGAGATTCAGTCCTTGACTCCCCACTCTGACCAGGATTTCCAGTTCAGAGACAATACCAGAGGGCAGTGCTCTGTGTAAGTCTTGATGGTTCACATTATCTTTAATAACCATTGCGAGAAAATCTGCATTTTTTGTGTGTTTGGTTTTTTTTTCCCCTTTCCTAAGTGACAGTTGCCCATTGACCAGAATTTCTTGTTGATTTTTATGCTGGGAGAGGAGGGAATCTCTCCTTCAGTGAGCTTTAACCTTTCACTATGGTATTTCCTGTACTATGCTCCCTACAGCTCTGCATCTCCAACACTGCCATCTCTAGACTTTCAAACTCAGAGCATCTACATTATAAAAGCTTCTATGCTATGATTTAATCCTTCAGCTGTAATTGTCTCAATATAAATGGAATAGTGAGGTTTCTTTTTATAAAGGCTTTATCACATGCACATTTATTTTCTATCAGGAATTTTTATTTCAAATATAAACCTGAGATGCCCACTGCACTTGCAGTAATTTGTTGCATAAATTCAATCCCTCAAAATTCCTTATCAAGACAAACCAGACTCTGCATGCTAGTTCTAAGTGTAGCTTCCTATATAAAGTAAGTGTTTTGAATTCCCACCTCTTCCATAAAATTTCTTTCAGGGATCGTCGAATATTTTGTCGAATCTGAGAGTTGGGCTGTGACTGGGCAGGAGTGGCTGATGCTTTGGCTTGGTTACTTCCAGCTGCAGCTGACATGGAAGACAGTGAAGGCTTTTTGAGTCCTCCACTCAAACTGGAAGACGGAGCTGTTTTCTTGGCAACTGACGAGCCATGAGAGAGAGGTGACTGTTTGGAAGGAACACTGCCTGATGAGGGCCAAGGTTTCTTGGGAATGACACCTTTGAAACTTCCAGCAGGTTTCAGTGGTGGTTTAGTTAGTGATGTGTTGGCGTAGGATGGGGACTTCTTTGAAGGCAGATTTTTGGTGAGGGAAGAGGACTGTTTCTCTGTGATGGATACCACAGCCTTCTTCGGTACCAATGTGGACTCTGCTCGATCTTCATTCCTTTTCTCTTCCCTCTGAGCTGTTAAAACAAAGAAGAAAATACAATATTAAAGGCTTAACTTTATAACTTCCTATTCACGAAGACCAAATACCAATCTACAAAGAAAAGTCTGTGAAATATCATATCCAGTGAATAACTACCAAGCAGGCAGTTCAAGCTAATTACTCTCGCTTGCTTTGTTAAAAGTGATTTTAAAAACCATGCCATGATTGACTTGTTTGTTGAAAAACTTGTTCATAAGAAAAGTGAAGGGGAAAAAAAGACACCACCTTCAAAGATTCCTGAGTGTGATTTCATGGTTAAGCTTCAAAATCAACCCAAATTCTCACACATATAAAAAACAAAAATAATGCAATACAACACTCTACATTTAAACAGACAAATTCTCATAGCACTTTACAGAACCAGTTAATTACAGAGGTTGACCTGATGACAAAGTCCATGAATTTGAAACTGTACTAATATTACCCTAACCAAAGTATTACTGAAGTTTAATAAAGCTATTCAGTTCCTAGCTAAGTCTAGATTTAAAGAGTATTTAAACATTAACACCGCTGCTCAGGCTGTAGCCATCTAATTCTCACCATTCTCAAACTATACCATTTATAATATTCAGTTTTCTATTTAAAATTCTAATGTTACCACAATAACTGATAAACATCATATACAAGAAAATTTACAAAGTCTAAGTAAAAGCTCCAGTTTTCACACCTGTTGAAGATATACTTGCACAGGATTTTACAAGCAAATGTTTTTAAATTGCATTTCATCTATACCACCTTCTGGCACTGACAGGAACAATTCAACCCAGCAAAAAAAGCCAAACCTGAAAACACATGCATCCTGCTCCAACAGAACATCATTTCCAAGACATCAAAGTTGCAGTGGGCAAACACCAGCACAGGGATCCTGAGAGCTCAAATGAGGATGGGTCCTGAGGGAAACTACCAAAAAACAACTCCTAGAGTTGTTTCAAACCTTGTTGAATGTTTGCAGATGAATTAGCCCACAAGCCCTAGGTGCAAGGTGCAGGACACTTCCTGGGCAATATCCAGGAGTTCCAGTAACTTTACCAAGGACCAGCTGGTCCCTCTTCACCTTCCAGGACTGCTCTGATGAGAACAGAAACCACTGGAAAAGGTCAAAAACTGTCCCATCCATCTGTCCTGAGATGGACTTGACAGGGACCAAGTCCTCCTAAGGGGATCTGGTTTGAAATACCTCACACATCAGCATAAATTCCCAATAGGAATCATCCCTCAAACTGGGGAAGATTTGGAATTCTTAAGGGACAAACGATACTCCCTTATCTTGTAAAGAAATGGCCTTGCAAGTTTCTGCTGCCTAGTGGAGACCAGCACTCCCCTGGACACCAGCACATGCTTCCAGCAAAGTCCCTCCTCACCCCCTGCCCTGTAACTGGCCCTCGGTGCTGGCAGCACCCACAGATGCTGCTGGGAGATGAGCCAAGAAACACCACAGGAATTGACCTTTTGTAAGGTGAAGTACAAGGGTGCGTGCTCAACTTCTGCTGGAATGCAAGAAGCCAGAAGATCCAGAAACACTCTATCTTTGTCCCGAATTTTCTCTGAGAAGTATTTTACAACTGAGGATTTTTTCTGAGTCAGATTTAACTATTTGAAGTGTAAAACAAAACCTGCTGTCAAAGTATATTAAATTATGTCACAGGCTGTGATGATTTTGCTGTAAATGAATTACAGTTACTACCCAGAGTTTTCCCTAGACTGGCCTTGATTCCTGCCTGACTGAGGGACAGCTCCTGTGTGACCCACAGTGTCTCTCCCTATGTCCCACCTCTACCCTAACTCTATTCCAGCTGTCAGGAGAACTCTGGCAATCCCAGGAGGCAGGAGGGAACTATTATTCCTTATCTATAAGGAACTATTGTTGATACGGCTGATTTGGTCAAGTTGGGTCCCCAGAACCTGAGATGCAACCAGCCAACCTATTTTGAGCTCCGTCTTGAACAGAGACGGCGAACATTCAAAACGTGCACACTGCTAACGCTACAGGAGTTACTCCCATTCTCTTTTTCCTGGTTTATTTGATCTTCTGCACAGAATGGTACCTCTTCAGGCAGGACAGCAGCACACTCTGTGACCTGCCATGGCAAGGCAGGAAAGCACAGCTTGGCTTGCAAAGCGATGACAGCAAAATTCAGTCCTCAGCACCAAGACGTTCAGTTCTTTGTGGTTCACAGCAGAAGTACAACTGTAAATTCATTCTTAATCCTCTATCCACTATCTATTTAACGATTAGTTCAAAGTAGTTAACGGAAACTACATTGGTAAAACTAAAAATAGCAGAACCAGGATGTTTTGTGTCCCTCAGATGTTGTGTATATATAAGAACTATCCCCACACCAAACACCTTTCTGTTACAAGCAGCTGTTATCACAGTAAGAATATAGAGTTGTAAAATAAATTAATAAATAAATAAAAGCTACTAGAGTACAAAGCTAGATTGACATTCCTGGGGTTGAAAGTCAGCAGACTCTGTAAGGTCCAAGGATACACAGAGGCATCCTTTAACCTGTCAGTTGACATCATGACTATTCTAAAGGTGTGTAATTCTGTGCTTCTTTAGCCACGGAACACACACAAATAGCTCCTGAGTATCACACACACCTGACAATTTCAAGCTACAATGCTACTTTATACCAATTACAAGTGCCTCCTGAGCAGGACTTGTTGATCAGACATGGATGGTACAGATTCTCTATGTACTAATGCAGGCAGAAGTGACTCCTTCAGTTCTCCAAAATCACCAAGGTCCTGTTCAAACTGACACTGTCCCATCAGTCACGTGCAGATTTTGATAAAGAATCCAGAATACTTAGATCCTGTACAAACAAATAACCTATGACAGCTGTACATGAAGCCAATCTAAAAAAAACCCTATTTTTGTCAAAAACCTTTTTGTCAAAAAACCACTGTTTTGACAGTGAGAAACTAGAATTTTTGTCCTATCAGGTTTTGGGTTTCAGTGTCAATGTGCTGCCCTGTAATTCAGGTGAAGCAACTCACCATGCATTATACGGGTCTTGGATCCAATGCCCAGGAGGACCCAGTGGAGGGTGGGAAAGGAGCAGGGCTGTCTCTTGGGGTGGCAGCTCACTCTCCTAGTGATCTATCCACAACATGAGCACACCCCAAAGCTGGCAGCACCTCCTGACAGGTATGGGAACATGGCCAGTGTATGTTTGGAAGCACTAACAGCAATATGTACTCTTTTCTGAGAGCAGTATGCCAACACATACAGAGTTTTACTTCTGAACAGATGCCAGAGCTGCTCAGCAAATGGATGAGACAGATCATGGACCAGATATTCCCTCAGCCCATGATTTCCAAGTGCTCAGCTGTGCAGTCTATGGGCAGCACGAGGAGAAGGCACAGCCAATGCTACTGCACACACTGGCCCCTGTGTTTCATACCGTGGCGGGTTTGGTCCTTTCCAGCAGTAGCTCCAGTGGAACTATAATAAATGCCCTAAACCAAATTTAAAATAAAAGGATGAGACAAGCACTGAACATCAGCCTATCCCACTTAGAGATTAATATGGAGTTTCACCACCAGCAGTTTAGAGTAAGGCATTTGGCGGTTCTTCTGCTCAGCACTTTTAACACCCAGGTGAGCCTCCTTGACTTAATGTCAGAAACACTATTTAAAACAACAAACAGTAATTCCTATTTGCCCCATTTTGTCCCGTGGGCCACATGTTAGGACAGGAACAGGACCTTACTGACTGGAGGGAGGCGTGGGCTAAAGAGACCGAGGTGCAGCTGCAACTAATGAGCCAAGGCATTCCCAGGGTGAAACCCAACGAATCCTCTGGCAGAAAACCGTGCATTCCTCCCAGGCTTAACAAACAGCATTACTATGGAGTGCTCACTACACACAGAACTAGAATCTCTCCCACCAGATGTCGACAGACACAGAACCCCTCCCCTGAGGAAATTCCCCGTGCAGCTACACTTGACATTACAACACAGCCATGAACGAGGCGTCTGCATGCAGAGCAGGACAGAACTGTGACAGCATCGGCTGGGACAGACAAGCTCGACGGTCCCAGGTACTTGTGAACATCTCAACACGGTGTTTCAGCACTGCCAGGCCATTGTGGAGGCCCAATTTAAGCAGGATTTCCACAGTGTAGGGCTGTTTACTTTGCATGAGGGAGTTGCAGGCTGTACTTGTATCACAGTCCCTCACCAACACCCAGAGGTTGGGTTTTACACCACCAGCATGTACATTATCCAAAGGAAATTTCATTTCTTCTCTGATCTTTAAAAGATACATCTGTATAGCATTCAAGTCTATTCTGGTTCTTTCCCCTTTCCCTCTCCCCCCAAACCTTCTTTGGAGTAGTAGCTTTTGAAAGCCACTTCAAAAACTAATCCCGATTTCTATTTAAATTCTCATTTGTGATGAGCTGTTTTGCTGAAACTATTCTCTACTTCTTTCAATTTTTAAATACCAGAATAAGTGTGCTATTACTTTTCTCCATATAGTTTTAAAATAATTCAAATCATAGTTCTTTAAAAGAACTTCAATTTCTGGCTCTAGTTGATGTTAAAACTTTTAAATGCTGTGGAGATAAACCACAGGCTGTTACACCTGAAGAGTCCATTTCGCAATGACCCCAGTAAAGCCCTTTTTGTGGTGGTTTTCTAAATTAAAAAAAGCATCACAGCTCCTCTTACAGGACATTAAGAGACTTCTGTGAAATCCATTTTGCAGCCATGTAGAGCACTATATGTTTCTCTACAGAATTAAGATTTTGGCATATGGCTGTTCATATACCAGCACTATTGTCTCTGGTGTATAACATCTTAATGTTCCCCCATGTTCTCTTCCCTCTACATCAATGTACTTTTTTCCCACAGGATGAAATTCCTCCAGGCAGTGTGTGAGGAGCCGATGGCTGCGTCGTGTCCAGCTTGCACAGAACTTTCTGCAGTGGGAGCACAGGCCCAAGGGAGCAGGACATCAGGAACCCAGCACCCGAGGGGACACTGCCCAGTACACAGGCAGCCCAAGTCTGTCTGGGTTTTACTGCTCCTTTTCAGACTCCTCTGTCACTACAATAGAGAGTTTTAGGGAAAAAACCAAAACCCCATAACTAACTTTCAGTCTTATGCACGACACATGGATTTCTGTGGCACCCACAGTAAGAAAGCTGGTAATTAACATTTTTCTGTAACAATAAATCTGTAAAAATCCACAATACAAATAATGCAACCTAAGCAGGGAACAGCCGCTTGTGATCCACCTGTTAAAAACTGGATCACTTTTACTACTCTTTAAAGTAGATTCTTATGTCTTTGGAGGGAAGAAAACTCACAGTAGCGCAGCACTGCAGTTGTTACAAACCCAATAATATCTGTTAGAAAGTATTTACACAGCCAGTGTAAAGGCTGGGCAGAGCTGAGCAATTCCATACTGTGACAAGAGCTGATCTCTGCAGAGGCACCAGCACTGGCCCTCAGAGCAGCTGACCCAGCTGGCAGGAACACAGGTGTGCCCAGCCCAGCAGAGCCAGTCACCTATGCAGGAGCTGCCCTGCCAGCGTTTTGGGTGTCACACACGACTCGGGCTGTGACCTTGGCCTCGAAGTCCCGCTCGGTCCCGCAGCTCCTCGGGCTCAGCCGCAGGTGGCTGCGGTGGCTGTCCCTGCACCGTCGTCCCAGCACGCTGCAGCTTCTCCGCTCCAAGCGGGGGGAAGGCGAGGGCAGCCCGCTCTGGCACACAGGGCAGCACAGGCTTCTGGCCTACAAGGGAAACACCTCACCCCTCTCTGCCAGTAGCTGAGAATTTAACAACTGCATTTCCCCTCTGGAAAATTGTTGCAGCAGAGGACAGGCAGGATTTCCCAACCTCAGAACTGGTGCGGTTCAGCCATTTCCCTTGGCCACTCAGCCCATGAACCAAGAGGACTTGTGCGACGCAGCTGTGCCATGACCCCCTCCTGTGTGACTTGTGACAGGAATAACCTGAACAGAGCAGAGTTTAACCAACCCCCCTGCCCCGATGCAGTGGCCAATATCGAACTTCAATCCACGAGTTCTTCCGAGGTGAAACCTTTTGGAACTGAAAAAACCGAGTAAAAGACACAGGTGAGCAGGTGCTTTAGCTGTCAGTCCTAAAGCACTCCACAACGGGAAGCTACTTACCAGTTCTGAGCCAGCTGTGCCCAGTCCCGTGCTGGGGCCGCCTGACATCTGTGCCTTGGGCCCTGCTCACCGCCGCTGGGTGCCCCGAAGCCCCCTCTGGTGGCACCGAGCACCGCTGCTGGCGGCTGTGCAGGTGAGGAGCTCTGGAACCGCTGCAGCTCAGCGGCTGTGCGACTGCTCCCTCCTCACACCTGCTTTTGTAGGGCTTTTTGTCGCTTCCCTCAAAGATAACTTTAATTCAGACGTGTTGAGCTGCTGTTAAATCGGTTTCAGTGTTAGTTTTCACTGTTACCTGCCCCATCTCCTTCCACTTCAAACTTTATTGAACACTAGTGTCTGGCATGTGCTGCCTGCCCCACTGCTGCTCTTTGCAAGCCTCCATCAGTTCTAATCTGCACTGGAGTTAAGCTGCCTGTGTGCCAAGCCTCTACATTCAGGCACACAAAGTAAACCTATCTCTAAAGTTAATTTAGGAGACTCAGAGGCAAGGGCCTGTCTTTTTTGCAGTGGTTTGTGTTCAAGCCAACCTGTAGCTCTATGCTGACACACATATGTAGCTCTGACATACAGCTTTATTTTAATCTACATGATAACTGCAGTGATCTATCTGATCTATGTTAGACAACTCCATCTTCACTCCTGCCCCCCCTCCTGAGGGAGAGAGGCACTATCTGCGGCAAAAAAAGGGCTTCTTATTTTCCAGACTGTTCATGGATTGGCATCACCACTCCTTGCAGGGACAGGCCATCTTCAGGTTCCAAGTTCAGCACAGATCGGACACAGCGAATCAGCAGCGAACTTGACTCAAAGTGCAAGTGAACACCTCAAAAAAATCCCTTTTATTTGGGGACTAGCAAAGAACTTTTTCACTGGCTATGCAGTCAAGTGAGCAAGTTCAAAGAACTTAAGTAAAATTAGTAAAAGAAAGCAAACTAGCAAGAGGGTGGTGAGTGTTTTTAATCAAACTTTCATCACTTTCAGTGTTGATGATGAGATAAACCACCCTCATATGCACAGTGCCTCTGAAGTGGTACCAGGTTTCTGCCCCCCAACCCTTCCCCTGAGCAATGGTTCTCACACTGAATCCAAGCACCCCTGAGGGCAGGAGTGCTGGCTTGCTCTCCCCGAGTGCCTCGGGCATGTTGGGTGCTTGAGAGGCACATGCCAGGAGCACATGCCAGGAGCAGGGACCAGCTTTCCTAACTTAAGAGATGGCAAAAATCTTCACGTGGCTGCCAGCCACAGGGCACATATAACATACCTTGTAGAGCAGAGAAGGGGAGCTCCAGTAGTTCACAGGCAGGAGATGAAAATGGCTCCCCAAGGATCCCACTGCTCCTTTTAACTGGCTGGGTCCCAGGGGACGTTGGCTTCAGCACCACTATGGTCTGCCTCACTCCACAGGCAGGGCTCAAGTCTTGTGCCAGCCCAGGCCAGCACAGCCCCTGCCAGTCTCACGACAGGAGTTCAGCACTGGAGCTGCCAGGTTATACTCCTGTACAACCCTTCCAAAGCCAGGTCTCCAAGGTGAATTTCTCAGAAGTATGCTGATCATTATTTGGTCTGTCAGCAGCCTTTCTGAAAAGTCCTCTAGTTCAAATGTTTAGGCCAGACCTACATACAGGGCAGCCAGGTGTCCCAGAAAGTGGCCAGTAACAAAATCAGTAATTCTTTTCATTTTCCTGGTGCTATTCAATACTTACTGCCTCTCAGGATGGGCCTACATTGCAGAATACAGCATTAAGCAAGACACACTGGCTTTCTAGGAGTCAATTCAGATGCCAGTAGTAGTTCAGTTATAACAGTATGGAACCTGGCACAGCCTGGTTTTTCCTGTGGGGGAAGCACACACCCAAAGGAAGTCAGTTTACCTACAATCAGTCCTTGCAGGCAAACACACCTATGGCTTAAGCAGCAAAGTTTAAGTAAAATATATTTTAAGTTAAGCTAAACCAACAGCAGTATATCCACATCCACTGCACTCAACAGTTGTAAATTCAGCTGGTACGATCTTGCCTGAAGAGCAGCACTGAACTGGCACCAGCCTGCGTGCAGACAAGACCTTATCTTCTACTCTTCAGACCAGTACTTACAGCTCCCTATACCACTTTTACTTCCTGAGCCATAACTCCTGTCTTCAGTGCACCCTATTCTCCCCCTGCTCTCTGTAGAGTGGTTTATTTTCTTTCTTTCCCGTCTCCATGCTGTTATTACACAAAGAAAAAAAAATAAAGACACAAGGAAATTCACACAAATTATGCATGCTATAATCCTGCCATTTTGATACACACAGCAGTTTCTGCTGGTGGGGCATCCCAGTATCTCTGTGTTCCATTCTCAGTGTCTCCTTATTTTGTTAGAGGTGTACAGGAACAAACAGTCCAAGATCTTTAACTACACAAGCACATCCTATTCCCTTTGTGAATCGCTCTTGAGTTCAGCTGCAGAAGAGACGAAATAAACTCAAGGTGTAACAAAAGGAAGTTTGTATCACCAGAGCCAGGACTCCCACTTCCAGGAGGTGGCAGCGTTGTCACTCCATAATTCCCTGCTGGGAAGCAGGAGCAGGACCACAAACATTGTGGTTTTCTCTGAAGGAAACACTTTCCCTTCCAAACCCCACCCATTAAGAACTGCTGTGAAATACTGGTACCAAATAAGGTATGACCATAATTTGCTAAAAACTCACACTATATCTGTCTGCAGTTATGTCAACACAAATTTAGTGGTTTGGTGTGACAAGTGCTTTTTACTCTGAAGTTCTACCACAAGAAAAAGAATGTAATGCTTCCTTTTGAGCTTTTATCTAATAAACCCTCCTCACTCTCCTGCACTCTTAGTTGCTCTTCTCAATAAAAGCAGGCAAGATATTTAAGCAGTTTTAACACCTGAACTGAGTAAATAATCACTTCAGGTATTTCAGTCTAGTAAATCACATGAACTTCAAAGCTTTGAAGCACTAATGAATACTTAGTATACCTAGGACTGGGTAGTTTAAAAACTGGGATACTGCAAATGCTTACCCTCTTCCCCCTCCCTTGGGATTCATTTCCTATTTTAAAACTGCAGATACATTTGCTGCTGACTTCTGCTTGACAATTAAAAGCAAAAATATAGAAAAAAGTCTCTTACAAGTGTTGCTGTTGTAACATGGATCTCTGAACAATGTTCATAAATCTCAACAATCCACATACTTGTATCAATCTGGAAGCCAGAATGACTTCTGAAATGCAATATAAAAGCTAAGCACTGCGTATTAAATTAATACCAATTTTCCTAACAAAAGTAAAAGCAACTCTTCTGAAAGGGAATGTGACTCAGACCTAATTTCCTTTTATATGTGTACTTCAAATGCTGTCTGAAACTTCAGATTACTTGTACTTAATATTCCTTTATCAAATCAAGCTATTTCCCACTCTAGTTTTTAAATGAATTAAAAGCATTATTTTCACTGGGCACATAAAGATGGAAAACAGTGTCATTAATCAGGCACCAGATTCTGGTGTACAAAGTCACTTCCAAGTACAGCCCTAACTCATATCCCCAAAAGACACAGGAAAGTTAGGAAGTGAAGAAACACAGACTAATGGGGTAACAGAAGGAAAAAAAGTAACACTGTTCTTTACAATTGCACAGTACTAGCACCAAATATCCCTCTTTTAATAAATGCAGAACAGGTTGGGGAAAAGGGCCTGGTAGGCTTAGATGCAAATACACTACATGCTCCTAACACCCACTACATCTTTAAAAGTGACTCGATTTTCTTGCTACTAAACAAAAATATCTCATGGAATAACAGAATATTTTAACTCAAGTACAGAGTAAACATATAAAGTAAATCTATGGGTGAAATGATAAACTGGCTGATGGAAAGAGTATTAGAGAACGATTCTGTTAATCAGGTTAAGTTTCCATAATTCCTAAAAGGCCTCGTGCATTGAAGTTGCAAACAAGGATTTGGTGAAGATGGCTGGAAGCTCTGGAAGAACATGGCAGCATTCTGGAATACTGCATTTGGAAGTGCTTTGCCTCCTGTGGACTGCAAGTCCTTCATAATCAGTGTTCAGAAATGCACGTCTCTTAAGAGAGAGCTGCTTGGTTTTAAGATTTGCATCTAAACCAGACTATGTTTGGTCCAATAAACTTGTTTTCCTTGACAGACTTGCTCAGATTTAGAGACTTCTCACTTTTAGATACCTGAAGTGAAGTGAGACAACTCTCATGAATTTCCCTAATGCTGTAACTTTTAGGTTTTGAACAGCATATAAAGATTTCTTAAAAGAAATAAAATCTGGTAGAATACTTTTGCAGATGGTGCATTGGGAACTTCTCAGGAAGATTACAGCTCAGACCTATCCATTGAAAAGCAAGGACACATTTTTTCACAAATACACAAACAATTTATCTGGGCATTTAGTAATGGCAGAGTTCCCACGTATCAGTGCAACTTACCTTAAAAAAAGCAATCTGAAGTTCTTCCTTGCATTTGATGTGAGAGCTCTTCATTGCACGAACTAGGCTGCTCTCTATTTGTTACTAAAGTCTGGTATTTACATATCTTTTGGAATCAATTTAACTATTTAGCTACAGGAGTCCTGTTTTCTACTGGAAGTGGTTAAATCTGTAAAACCTCCAGTGTGGTAAATCTTAAGAGCAACCTCCCTTAAAAAAACCCTCAAACTTTCCGCCTCAAAACCTGTATTCCTTTCTCCTAGGAAAAAACCAAACCCTATAGGAATAAGGACATTTTAAGTGAAATGGTTCTATGGACACCTGTAATTGTCACAGTCAGAAAAACCTGATGTAAAATAAGCCCTTACAGTTTCATTTATGTCTCTCCACTAATTTTAGTTATGTTTAAAAAAACTACTGCTTCTAACAAAAAAAGCTAAAGTTTCTTTAAAAGAATCTTTAAAAAATGGAAGTTAATTAAAATATATACCTTAAGGGAGTTTACTATAAAAAAGGTAAAGGGCCTAATATGCAGCAAAAATACACAGAGAGAAATGACAACCATTTAACCATTTGATGTGGGTAAAGATCATTAAAATATATCTTTTATGTGCTATGTTCATCAAAAGCAATTTAGGGCAGCTGGTGCTCCCTCAGTGTTTAAAAATTGTAACTAGAAAATCTCAAATATTATTTATAAACTTATCAGTTACTTTACATGTAAGTGTTCAATATCTAGGTTTACTTCTTAAAATAAAATATAAATTGGCTGAAGTGTGGTTACAAAAGCTGTGAGAACTGAATTTCTGAATTCATTACTCTTCAAAGGAGTAAACATGAGGCACCAGAGGTCATGTGGTTTGTAACTGATATGTCAGATTTCATCTCAAGTTCCACAACTGCATTATAAAACTACTTAGATGGAGTCAACCAAAAAATGTCATAAGCAGACAGACTTGTTCAGGCTTCAAAGCAGTATTTACTTACCTTTACATGAGTTACACGGATGCTACTCAAAACCTGTAAAAATACGTAAGGCAGTGTCTCTGCCCAACATCCAGCTGAGATGTGCTCTTGTGTGTGTGGATAATGTGTGGAATATGAACAGAGAAAGGGGAAAAAAAGAAAATAAAGATAATAGAGTTCTGCCTCCCCCCCAACATAAAGGATGGTCCTTAAGTTATTTCATGTAAGGAAGAAATGCAGCAGGAATATACTTGACAGTTAAAAGCTGTTTGCAGAGGTGTCAAGTATTGTTGGATACCACGTTGAAGATTTCACTCTTGGCACCAGGCACTGAAAATGCAAGACCTGAGAGACAGGTGCCAAATCTAAATTACAAAAATACAACTGAAATTAGTACAGGCAATTGCCGACTCACAAAGCACACTGTGCAACCTTTTTGTACAACTTAACACAAATGTATCAATACTTACCTTCTACATTAGAAACAGACACTGTCTTTATGGGAAAGATTTCAAGCTTAACCATGTAGTTTTCATCCAGGAATCAGCTGGGTAGATCGACAGGCTCTTAATCATACAACTGTCATATGATACAAATGAAACTCCTAAAAGTGTCTCTCATTTGTGTGTATCAGTGTGTGAATCTTTGAAGGTGGAGAAAAGTAGCTTGGTGCCATAGTAAGAAAAAACCCCCAAATCCTAAACTCCCTAGTTTTGCAGAGCCAAGAATGGATGGGTATTCAAAGAAAATATGATTATTCAGGAATATCCCTAAGCCATACATACATTTGAACAACAGTGCAGGTGAAATGGCAGCAGTCCTTTCAGGCTTTACAGCATTGTAATTATGATCGCTGGCCCAGGACGGCGTGACGGGTTCTGCCGCTGGCTCTCGAGCAGGAGCTTGGGTGTTTGCCTCAGTCCTGGCAGTGCTCATGACAGTCTTCTTCACATTCACCTCTCTTTTCTCAGGGAACTGTCTCTTTTGGTTTGAAACTGGTTTGATACCTGCCTGTATAATTAAAAGTAGCTCAATTACTAATAATCGTCAAATATATTGCATTTTACAAACAAGCAGAGAGTTACACATAGGTACACCAGTTTCTTTTACAGCAAACTCCTTACTTTTATAGTGCACCATTTGAAATTATTTGATTACTCCAAAACCCAGTAATTTGAAGTTTAGTTTAAAAAGGCAAAATTAATTTGAATTAAAGTAAAATAAAAGAGATGTAATTACTTAAAATAGTACTTTTTTTAAAGTCATTGCCATCTAGAAGGGTTCCTTGCACCCTTGCAAGGAACTATCTCCATCTAGAGGTAATTATTAAGATTTCTAAAAAATTACAGGAGAACATTTTATTGTCCTTATCACAGAAAAAGGCAAAGAGAATAACAACAAAAAAATAACAGAAAGCTGCTCTTTGATGCAGGACTTGACAGTTTCATTTGAGTCAAAAAGGAGAGCACAATAATAGAGCACAATAATAACAGGAGAGTAGAAATAAGCCACAATGTTCCAGGGCAACTGCTCTGGATCACGAACTCAAGCTTACCTGCTGCTGAGGTTTTGGCATGCCAGGCTTTTCAGGTTTTGGTTTGATCTTCTCTTTAGGTTTTGTTTTTGCATCTTTGCCAGAACTCAAGATCTTCATGGTGGCTGCAGCGTGTTTGAGGATGCAGTCGTTGCTGCAGTACACGGAGTCGGGCTGGGCCACGTTGAAACAGCCGGGGCCGATGCACTTGGAAGCACCAGGAGTTTCAACTACCTACAGAGAGAAATGGAGTGAGGTCAGACTTCAAAGAGGAAACAGCAGGAACACGCCTCTATAACATGGAGAAATGCTTACACAGCCCACGTGCAGACTGCAGCTCTGACCTGCACAATCACCAGCGTGAGAACAACTGCTGTTCATGACACAACACAAAAAACCCATACAAAGGTAAGAATTTCACTCCTCTAACAGATTATTTTCAGAATGTGCTGCATTTTCAAGTGGTTGGTCTGCTAGCACTGAGATAAAGGAGGCTGGTTTCCTGTATTTTCAAATCCCATAAGCACACAAATGCTTTTTACTGACCTTTTTTTACTTTTTTACGTCATGTGAGAAATGTCCTTAATAATGCACAGCTGGGTTCTCAACAGCAAGGTCTCTAATTAGAGACCTGTCCTCAGCCATGCACACGTGCAAGAGGAAGCACTCAGATATTCAGGTGTACAGATTATTCTTGAGCTAGAAGTTTTACCAATTTTAATTTAAAAGTCTCCAAATACAATTCTTATAGACAACTTTCACACAGCCTCCTACTCCTTACACATTTAGAGGTTTGCCTGTGCAATGTGAATTTTCCTCTAATTCAAAATCATTCTCCATTTATATCAAGCTGTTACAGATGAAGCACTTCCTCTTCCAATGTTAACATTCAGAAAATAGCACATTCCTTGGAAACAGAGTGCATTACGTCTAAGTCTAGAAATACTTGAAAGCTGTTTAGGCTCCAACGTATCACCTCTAGGTCTTATGCTTTTAGCCTTTCTTCTAAATTACTCCTAAAAATGATACAACCAACCTGACATTCACAACCACTGCAGTTCTAAACAACCTCTCCCCATTTATAGTTACCAGAAATAAATTTTTCAGGAATATTTCCAGTTAACTAAATATTATTTGCATAGTGTGACTGACTTTTCTGCAATCAAAAGTCAGTACACAGCTTTATCTGCAGCAGCCTGATAAAACCTGGACTTGGGAATTTTCCCATCATGTACACACTTAACTGAGAAGTAAAGATAGCACTTGGTGATATTCAGTAGCAGAGCTAACACCAACAGCACTGATCTCTCGAAAACCTTTCTGTGTACAAAGAAGTACAAATGTATTTTAAAATGCTTTTGAGAATACTGTTTTCTACACTTTTATTTTAAAATAGTAAATATTTTATATATTCAGCTCATACTGTTGTGATCTATACATTAATCTCATTGTGCTGCCATGGACAGCTCTGAAATCTAAAGGGAAATGTCCAAGATACTGGCACTACTACAGTATCTTATGCAGAACAAAGACAATCACAGTAGCACATTTTTTTTTAAATTCATGTACATTGAGCTGAAAAAGCTTCTATGCCATTCCAATTGGGCATGAAGCTTATTACGACAAAATTTAAACTTCCTTTAGATTTCAAAATAATTCAAAATATACATTTTGTATTTTAAAAGGCCGCATAAGAGAAATCTGTATTTGCTAATAACCTAAAGCAGCATCAGGACAAAAATCAGAACTTCAAAGACTAACTGGAAGTACAGCTGGAATCAATTCTAACAGACTTGTCAATGTTAAGTAAAAACTCTCACTACCATTAAAAATGTCCAAAATGTTTGAGATTATTTCAGAAACAGTATAAAACAGCACAGGAGTCTAACATTTTTAAGAATATCTCATTGTTTGACTTCCAAAACTATTTAGAAAGGGCAGAATAGCACAAATTACTTCCTTACACCAACATAAAACTTTTAAATCCCTAACTTGAAATTAACAGTTTTAATTCCCGTACTAATGGAACTATGGGACAAACTTCTAATAACCAGCATTATTTAGTGGGCTGTTCAGCTTATGTGTAGCTTTAAAAGCAAGTAAGATTTATAGCCATACAAGTCATTGTCTCCATGTACTCAGTGAAACATGAAAAATAAGAAACAATTAAAATACTTACAGGTTGAAATATCTTTAGTTTTTTCTTCCCACTTGGATTTGCAGCTTTTTCAATCCTACCCTTGATTCCTTGGTCCTCAACTGATTTTTGTTCAATTGTTCCTATGCTTGTGAATTCTGTGCCATCCACATTTCCTTGCTCCACTTTAGCTTCCTGCTGGTCTAGTTCTGAAACAGGCTCATCCTGTCCCTGGAGAATGGTGCAGTTTGGACAGATATAGTCCTCACCATTCCTCTCCAACAATCGCCCTCGAGCCTCAGAAATACCCACGCAGTCACCATGAAACCACTCCTCACATCTATCACAACAAATCATAAACCTGGAAAAAAAAACCCACCAAGGAACAGTAAAACACTGTGAAAGGAAAAGACAATTAACATTCAATGGATATTTCAAGCAACACAACTTAAACACCCCAATAAAGCACCAGCACATGGTTCTGCCTCACTGGTTATTTCTGTATTTGTTTATCCTCTTTTAAGTATTTGTTATAAACTCCCCACCAAAATTTAACAAACCCAAGAGCTCATTCAAAGAGTAAGCACTAGCATCTGGCTTAATTACTCATCACAGAGAAATTCTAGCTCCTTACACTGTGCCTGCAGCTAACCCCTTTGCCTACCTGTTGTTGTGAGGCTGACGACAAATACAGTACAGGGCATTTGGGTCGTAGATCTCAGACTCAGGTTTGCTTTTGGGCTGTTCTTCAGGTTCCTCATCTGAGGCCCCCTTTGCACCAAGGGCAGGCTTTTCCTCCTTCTGAGCCTCCAGATCTTCAGTGTCCTCCTCAGACACAACCACCTGACTCGCAATCTCAGTGCTGTCTGCAGTCTCAGGCTCCTGTTTGACAGGCAGCTCAGACTCATCCTGTTTTTCGGGTGTGACATCACCTGTTTTGGCAGGATCTTGTTCTGAATTCCTTTTCCTCAGGTGGTTCTGCACATCCTTCAACACCAGCTGAGGAGGTTTCTGCTCAACACGTTTCTTTCTCAGCCGATTCTGCAGTTCCTTTAGCGTTAACCCATCACTGTCACTATCAGAAGTAGCATCTTCCTCTTCCTCCTCCTCCTCCTCTTCTTCTTCCTCTTCCTCTTTTGTGGGTCTGCTTTTAGGGCTTTTCTGCTCCTTACAACTCCTGGTGCAAATCCTCCGCGTGACAGGTTTTGTATCGGGAGTGCTCTCAACGCTGTCTTCGGAAGCAGTTTCAGCATCCGTGGCTGGCCCAGAGGCTGCTTCACTGGAATCCTCCAGAGTAGTGGGAACACTCCTCCTCCCCCTGCGCCTCACCGTGGTCAGGAACTCCTCCACTCTCTCCGTGCGCTTTGGCTGCCGTCCACTTCTCCTGAGGTTTATGCCCTGTTGCTGCTGCTGTGGCTGCTGCTCACTGGAGTCCACATCAGCGTCTCCTGCACCCTCTCTCTTGGCAATCGTGGTCCTCCGAAACCCCCAGGTTTTCCTGAATTCTTTACTTGTCGGCTTGACAGACTTCTGTTCTTCCTCATTGCTTTGCTCACCTTTATCATCCAACACTGATGCTAAAAACAAGGGAATAGTTAACAAAGTGGTGGTGATGAAAGATGTGTTTTCTTAAAACCATTTTTCAACATGTTATTTTCTCTGTGACGTCTATGTATCTCTACTTCATAGGATGAGCCTCAAAACAGGTATTTTCTTGTGAATGTAATACAACAGCAGTAGCAATTAAATACATCAATCACTGATCACTGTGACAACATAATCCAGCTGTTCCTGTTAAAAACTCCTGAGTTACTGAAAATAATTTACATATATGCAACATACATACACAATGGACAAATAAGCACGTTTTCAATTGCAAAGGCAGGACTCTTACCAGGAGAACTGTTTTCCATGTTGTCAGTATTAGGTTCAGACTCTAATGGCACTGTGTTTCTAGCTTGTTCCATAGTACAGGCAACACTGTCCCCACTCTGAAATGCTGAAGAGAAACATAAGGTTCAAAACTCTCATTCAAGAATATTCATAGCATAAGTAATTAGCAAATATTCTGATCTCAGTATTAATTGTAACAAGCACTTGTATTTCAAGCCACTAACATTCTTTCAAAGTGCTAAGTTAAACGTGTGGGTTTCGATACTGTACTGACATTTTATTGAGTAGCCTTAGGATTTCTGATATTTTCTGGTATTTCTCAAAAAACCCAACCAAACAAAAAACTCCTTCATGATATGAACCTACTCCCCAGGGTTTGTCTGGGGGAAAACTCTACAGCAGTTCCTCTCACTTCTCTGTGGAATGAAATGTAAGAAAGGCTGAAAACGTTTTTGCAAATAACCATGTCAAGGACCAGCCTATGTGATCTACCAGAATGATCCAAAAAAACCCCAAAACTGATTCAGCAAAGAACCTCCAACTGTCACACACACAGCCACAGAAAAAAAGAAAATCTGTGCTGACAACCAGATCTGCTTTCTCAAAAGTCTTTCCCAGCTTACTAGAAGACTCTTGTTATTTGAGAAGGCAGATGCCAATGAGAGAAATAAATGCAGCATTTGTATTTTGATGAATTCAAGAATAACCTGGTTTGAACAAGTATTAAAGTTGATATACTTCCAAAGAGCTGCATGCCCTGGAACTGCTCCTAAGGGCAATGACACTGCTCCCGCTCCCAGGAAACTGGAATATGCAGCAGTAACTGCACCTCAAAGAACGGGCTAAACAGAAACACTTATTTGAAAACAAAGAACACACTCCAACTCTCCCCAAGAATGTTTCTGGATGTGTGTATCCCTGCCTGAGGAATTGCAAAGGTAAGCCAAAAGGGAACATGAGCAGAATTCCTAAGTAACAACACTAAAGAATAAGAGGTTTCTAACAGCTGTACATAACACAGGTACAAGTTTTCAGAGACATCCTTCAGCAAGCTTTTCCCAGTATTCCAGTGTTCCCTGGGAATAAATGCCTCCTTATTTCATATACTGCATCACTTCCATTACTGTTCCGTCTTAACACAATTCCTCCTCTGCAAATCCTGCTTTCAGTGTTATATTTAACACCGCTTGAACAGAAATGTTAAGGGGCAATGCTATGGAAACATAAAAATCTATGCAGATATGTTAAAAAAATTAACACTTCAGTTGAAACTGTGAATACTATAAATGTCACTGGAAAAGCAGCAGACGTCAGAACATTAATTTAAATAGTAACTGATTAGCTTTAACATTACAGACAGAATAAAAAGTAAATTTTAAGCCTGCAGTACGCAGGTGAAGAGCGCAAACTGTCTCAATCCAATATGGAATTCCTTTAAGTTCCCCCATTAAAAAATCACTAACTATAAATTTTTAACATTTTTTTTAACAGAACTAAAATTATATTCATACAGAAAGGTCACAATATAATTAAGGGAGCAAGTCAAAACAGTTAAAGTTTACATCTCTGTTTACCCTGGAACATGAAGAAATGTTAAAAGCTACAAGAAGAGGTTACCCAAATTCTGAGATTTAAATTTCAGCTAAAATGTCATTAAGTAGGAAGGCTCTCCAACGTCCTCTGTACCTGACACAGCATCAGAGGTTTGAATGGTTTCTCCCTGCAGAGCTGAGCCAGAGGAGGGCAGCACAGGATCAGAGTCATTCAGCATCCTCCAGCCAGCACATGCTGAATTTCCTGACTCAGAAGTGCCACACTGAATCTCTGAGTTGTCAGCAGGTCCAAATGCTATGAATCCTCTTCTTTCTGCAGGCTCCTGGAAAAAAAGAAAGGGACAAAATAAGGCATTGATATATTTATGAACTCATCTTACTATTGTTTCCTACATTTGGAATTGTTTTGCTTCTATTACATTATAAAGCAAATTCCATTATTTTGTTTTCCTGACAGTTTTGCACTTTCAGACTGGAACTGGAAAGAAGTCAAAATTAAGCAATATCACCTCTCCACTTACCAACAGCCAAGACCTTCAAAAGAAATACAAAATATGATTGCACTCTCACTAATTCATTTAGATCCTATTAAGATTTCCAGAACAGCAACAAAACTGTAATGAAGAATTTATTCCATGTGCAGTACTTAAAAGCATTCTGAGAGTGGAATTAGTACTAAGTGTAGGTTGTCAATGAAAATACAGAAATGCTTTTAAACTCCATTAGCATGGCCCAAGTTACAGTGGGCAGATTTACTGATTTATACAAAATTTCATCACAGGAGACACTGCAGCTTCCAGCACCTGAGTATGAACACCAGTAGGAAATGCCTGCATTAACCTAAAGTAGTCTACCAGACTACAAGAACACTGGAAAAGAATTTAGGAGGAAAAGGAGGACCAGCTGGACAGGATGAACTGGACTATAAAATAAATTAGTGAAGACAACAGAACGAAACTGAACTCAGACCTGTGTGTCAGCACTCTGCAATTAAACATGCAGAGGAACCACCACAGGAAGTATAGGACATAACTAAAATAATAATAATTCTCTGAAAGGAATAAAAATTGGTTATTAATACTTCAGGTGAGGAGACAAATTTTAAAATACGTTAGATAATCCTTCATAGACATGCCAATATATAGTCTGACTTTGATTTTTAAATGATACCTTTTTTGTTTTTTCCAAATCTCTGAAGCTCCACCTCCTAAAGCATCTGTGCTCTTCAAAAAACACTTTTTACTCCCTTAGAATGATCATCTCTAGGTGTTCTCCAATGTCACCACCCCAAAAAATATGGAAAGGGGAAAAGACAAACCCCTTCTCAAATGTGATCTTCATCAGGGGATCATTTTATTCCATGAACTGTAAATCTCAAGATTTGCATGACTGTCGCAAAGCAGAATTAGTAAAAACAATAGGAGTGTAGAGCTAGATTCACATCAGTATTTCTCCTTCCCCCTGTGCCTTTTCTACAGGGGACTATGTACATTCTTTTCCTCAGCAAACCACTACCACGTCAAAAACAGTAGGAAAAATAAACAACAAAAAAGAATAGAACACACTAATTATAAAGACCCTGGTGCTGCATCTCATGGCATTGAATACCTGCTCTAATAGGTATTTAGCTCCATTTTCTGAATCAGGGATTATATCCAGGGAGTCCGTCACTGAGTTTAAAGTGCCTCCTTCCACGGTGTAGTTCTGTAAGAACCTTTCAATCTCCCTGTTCAGAATCTCCAACTGATCACACATCATGCAATTTTTAAGTGATATGCCTAAAGGAAGAGGAAAGTCAGCTAATCACTTCCTGTTTAACTCTGTTTTAAACTATGAAACAAACTAAGCCTCTAGCACACACGAAAAGTGCCTCCTGTTGGGGTAATTTACACTGAAGAAGGAACTGTCTGAAGGGCTGTGCTCACAGTGCTGCACCTGGGAATCCAAGGCCCTGTGTGCAACCTCTGTCCTTCAGATTATGTTTGAGTCACTAAGTATCACTACAACATTTGAAACCCAGAATCAGCATCATCTCTTAGGAGACACAGCTGGTTGAACACAAACTGCATTTTCCAGCATCAGTCATCACCCACCCAGTGGCTCGGCTGCACAGGGCACAGGCTCCAGCTCAGATTTAACAGAGAGCAGCATTAACATCAGTAATACCTGAAAACAAAGATTCTATGCCAGAATCATCCTTCTTTTTGCTCTAGTAGATATTATCTTAATTGCTATTACCTATATTATCTCCATTACCTACAAGAAAAATCTTCACAGAACTCAGATTTTAAAATAATTCCAAATGTGAGAGATGTAAATATACAGTGCACTTAAAACACTAAAGTTACAGACCTCATGTGTTTGCTGTAAAATGCCTGGTTGTTTCTTCTTATTATTTAGTATCTCCACTCTCTCCTTTCCCATGTGGTTCAAAATATTTTTCATAAAAAAATAGAGGAAGTTTCAAACTTACTTTACACAAACCTGCTCTTGCAGAATTGCATCTTAATACAGGCTAAACTTAAGTGACTGAAAGAAGCTGAAAAATCAAGTATTATCAAAACACAAAAGGATGAAGCCTTAACTCACAATTATACTTTGCAGTTTTAAGCAAATGTTCTACAAACTGCCTGCAAAAATATTTACTACAACATATGGCAACTTTGGAATCATCAAATACCTCTTTCTCTTCCAGATTCAGTGGGACTTTTTGTTCATTTTGTTCTGTTTGTTCTCAAGTTCACTGTTCAACTGCAGCTGAGATATTGACAGAAATGTCAACTGAAGCAGCAAACTAGCAATCTTGTTTTAAATGAACTGAACATCAACAATAACTTTAATTATTTAGCCTAACACAATATATTAATCATATTTCTGAAACTGGAAGCTCCAGCTGGAAACTGAAAATTATTGTATTTCCCCCAGCAGACAATTCCCATCAGTATCATCCTGTTTATCTATATGTTAGGTAATGATATCTCATACTCTGCAGTATACTAGAAAGGATAATTAGTTCCTCTAAAAAAAACGAGGAAAGAACCTCTATAAATGATGGGATAAAAATACAAACTAACATTAGCAGACATATATTCAAAAGGCCCGCTGGTTCCTGCTGAGGTTCACAGCTTCTGTGAGAAGCAGTCTCCAGTGGGAAAATGTGTAAGGTTTTTAGACCAACTACAAATGAATTTAGAAATATAAATCAGGAGTTGCTGCAGTAGCATGAGTATTCCAGAGAAACAGAACAGTCACTTAACTGAAAGTGGAGCATAAAGCTGATGCACAGTATCTCAAGAAAGAAGGTCCAGTCAAGGAAACATTTATTTGGTTTTCTCCTCCCCCATTAGTTTTCAGGTAAAACGTTTCAATTTTTCCGAAACAAGTTAGGCACTTGATTTAATTCTGGACTTAAATTCCATAAGCAATGGAAGCACAGCAGTATTGTACCCTGAAAAATCATAGAACTGTCACAAGCTTTTAATTTCAATTTGGTCAACTATTCTCAAGCAGTAATAAACACGAAATCACAGGGCTGCCACACGGCAAGAGCAGAGAGCCCAGCACTCCCATTCAGTAGCCCTGTGGATTCTTCAACTACTGCAAACCCTTGTGGTTTTCAGAAAACACAGACTGAAGAAATTCCAGAGCAGACTCAGCAGCCAATTTAATCAGAGATGGAAAAGAGAGTCCCAGATTTCAAATCCTGCTACTGCAACACCTCGCAACACATTAAAAATCTCATCTCCAACACCCCTTCATTAAACAAACAAAAAACCAACTTGTAATCTCCCTCTCACATTCAGACAAAACCTCACCAGAAGCATGCTCTTATCTACTGCCTTCCATTGTGACCCAGCACTTAGAAATCTCAGGTGAAAAAGGACAGGTTATCTCTGCCAGGAACACAGAGCTGAGATATTCATGGCTGGATGGGCTGCAAAGAACCTGGATCTGCTGCTGCTGACTTCATTAAGCCCTTTTTAGAATGCCCAACATAACATCTTTATCTGAGGTGACAGAGCAAAGTTTTTCAAGAACACCAACATTTGCCCATCTTTTTGTGTTTGTATTTCTAGATAAAGGCCAATTCAATAAATTATGACAACTATTCATTCAGATCGGGATTTCCACTTTTATTTCTTCTCATTTCCCTGAAGAGGAAATAAAAGCTCAATAGATCCTCTGACTGCATCAAGGTTTTGTCTTTTCTGGAGCTGATTGTTTTAACTGCGTTAAGAATTCCCTGCTTCAGGTAACTGAGAAGACTTCACTCTAAATACTATCTTGAAAGGAAGCCTAGTAATAAAACCTTTAGCATGTACTAAAACAATCTCAAAAAAAGTAACTTCATTTCTTGTTTATCTGGGGACTTGCGTACAAAAAAAGCCTGCCAGTATTCAGGATAAATTGTTCAGATTCAGCTTTTTGGGGATTTTATTTAGTGTTTGAGGAATATGTATGAAAGACCAGAGATCTTTATTTCCTCATTCCCACATCTAGACAGCAAAATATGCTGCATCTTATTCCCTGATCTTGGATGTCAGCACTCTTCAACACTGAGCCAATTTGCTGTAATCTGCACGAATGCTGGAATCTCATTAGGGATGATACCAGCCCCTTGCACCGATACTTTAGTCCAAACGATTACCACCTGACACCTATTCATTCTCTTATCTGCTACTCACATTGAGAACTCTACAGAAACGTCTGTGGTTTTCAAAGACCACACACATACTGACCCCTTCACAAACACCCACGGAAGGAAGATTCGCTCCTATTTAAGACTTGTAATAGACAATATTTACATCTTTTAGATTTTTAACGTCTTCGTACTGAACCTCCAGCTATTGTTTTAGACACATTATGTAAATGCAATGGCCATGCCCCGAGGACAGGACAGAAATCTCAACAACCACAATGGCCAGCACAAGGTTCTAAACATGAGGGTTGGTGAGAAGACAGACCCTTTGCATCTGCAAAGAAATTCAAAGCATGATTTTACACCACCTAGGTTTTCAAAGCAGATACATTCATCAGTGACCAGTTTCATGTCCATGTCCTAACATAAATCCAGTCTGTTCCACTACAGAATATACTAGCTTCAATTAGAATGACTTGTACCTGGGTTTTAGTTATATTTTTCTATAGATTTTTTCATAATTAACTTGATATGCAAAGTACTTGGCTGAAACAAAGACATTCCAGTCAGGTTTCTTAAGTATCAAAGAAACTGCAGGATGTTACAAACAGGGCAGGAAGCATTCTTTCCAGAATGATATGATTCCAGTTATTTCAGTCACAATTTACGCTATTTTCTCATTTTATTCCCTGTAAAAGAGTTACTGGGCTTGGCCTGTGATAGCCTCCTTTAAGTGTTAAAAATTTCAAATCAGCGCATATAGTAATATCACACAAGGAAAACAAAATAGTCTGAGAACTCATATAAGGACATAATTTCTGATGCAAATAAAAGAAATGTTGGTATGTCTTAGCTGATGCATTCCTATTCAGAAGGCCAGTCCCATTGAAAATTATTTTGTATCCCTTTTTGGCAAAGATGACAGCTGGGAAACCTGCACTTTCTGCTAAGCAGCAGCAAAATTAATCTCTTGCATCAACAAGCACTGCAAAAGCAGCCCAAAGGATGCCAGTAGGGCATCACCTACTTTGTACAGGAACAAGCAGTTCCAGTGAGACCAGGGACAAAAGTGCAGTCCAGTGACCCCCAATAACAGCAGGAACAGCTTCTGCCCTGGCTCTGGAGATGTTCCCTCCATCTGCTCTGCCACGAAAGATGCAAGAACAGACACTCTACTGGCACAGAAAGCAACAGAAAATCAGATCCCCCAGTACAGCCAGCACATGGTCTTTTATTTTCATGTAAAATGTATCCACTGCTCACTAATTTAAGTACCTTAAGAAAGAAGGCAGACATCTTCCAAACAGTTGTGAAATGGACCTTGTGACAAAGAGAGGCAATGAGAGTTGAAGAATGAGAGGTCACAGTCCTAAAGCTTAAGTCTGGATATTGTGAGACAAGAAAATTGTCGTGGCCCTAACTCCTCCTCCACACTCCAAATCATTTACTATCTCACTACTTGACTGCTACAGCCAAACTGCAGCTCAAGGTCAAAAGTCCAGACATTCCTGGTAAATACAAAAATTTTATGCCAGAAGTTTACATTTGAAATATGTTAAAAATCTAATTTGCATAAAATCATAGTATTTCAACGCTTATTATAGTTAGACCTAAAAGAATAAAACCAAAGAGAAATAACACTACAAAACCTGTAACACTTATTTTTAAGTGCTTTGCTGGCTATCATTAAACACACTAAATTAATTCCAAGATTACTAACAAAGCCACCACCTCCTCTACCCACAATACCAGCAACTTAAAAGAGGCAGTTCATTTCTTCCTATTCTAGAGTCAATGTATTATTCCCATTTAAAAAATTTAACAAGCTTTTAAATTTGCAAGATGTGGACTGAGCAGTAACACAGCCATGCTCCCCAGGAACAACCCAGCCTAATTTAAGAAACGTGCACTGCAGGAAGCAGTTTATTCTAGGCCAGTAGGAATAGTTCAATACAGCCAAATTAAGACAAATTATCACCAAGATATAGTTTTAAGGTATCTTTTAGTATCAGGACAGTATTTCAATCTCTGATGCACAGAGCACAGGAGGGTATTAATTCATCAGGGATGGCACCACAGACACCTACAGCCCAGTCTCACACCACACCTCAGTCCACTCAGACCTGCTGCTTCTGCCCCCACCTCCCCATCTCCCATTACAGAGAGATTCTAGTCCTTGTAAAGATTATTTTTTCAGTGCTGGGGAGTATCCCATCAAGCTCCTGCCAGAAGTAATAGAAAAGAACTGTCTGGTTTGGCAGATCAGGCTGTCCCAAGATAGAAATGGTTGAATGAGAGGATGAGGAATCTGAACCCTTTGAAGGTGGTGGAAAGAAAGGGTGCTTATGGTACCCACACCACAGGGGGGGCAAAGCTCCCAGAGGACACCTGAGCACACCAATGAAGTGAGAGGACCAGAGGGAGCAGGTGAGGAAAAAATTAATCCACAGGCTTCTACACATCTGTTGAGATCCCCTTCTCAATCTCCCCGATGTTTTTTCAAGAGATCTTTGAAGGTATTGTAGGACCCTGAGGTGTAATGATGTGGTGCCAGAACTATTCAGTAGCGCCCACTGCGACCACCTCTCTGCACCTAGGACACTCAGGACATGTCAGTGTAGCTCTGTGGTCTGCAGACCTTCTGCCTTTTTTAATGTCTGGCGCTGAAAAATTATTTCAAATGTTCATGGTATAGTGCAAAACACTCATCCTGTCTTGGTACAGGAGAGCCCATTAAGTGCACATTCACATGACACCACGTACCAACACACAGTGCTGACGCCAATGAACTAATGAGATTTAAAATGCAAACAAACACTGATTATTTTTTAAAAATGTTCAAATATGCAGAAACAAGTTTTCAATCTCCTTCTAGATTTTTCTATCATGAAAAATGAGTCTTAATACATTTATAAATTTCACAAGACCAATACTTTTTAAAAGTGGAAAATAGTGAAGAGTTTAACTTAACACTAAGCTTTAGAGCAAACCAACTTGACAGCCTACTTTTTAAAATACAAGGAAATGAATTAATTTCTTCAAGAAGAAACAGCTTCCCTTAGTAACAAGATACACTCACATGGTCTCTGTACTTGCAATAATAAAGACAATAACCTTTCCAAACTAAAATGTCTTTAGTCACACATTATAAACCCTCTCTGCTGTGTCTGAAACTAAAACACTATCAGGCTTTCCATGGTTCCTGTCAGGCTGCTCACTTACCTTACATAAGCCTCATAGGAGGGCCAGTGCCTCACAGGATGGAAAACTGTGCTCGCAGAGGACAGCAATCCTGCACTTTAGCAGGGAATGTGGGACCTCCTGGAAGTGATGAATTTAATGTGTATGCACAGCAGCAGATTATCAGATTAGCAGCACACACAGACCGGGCCCAGCAGCAGAGAGAGAGCAAAGACAATGAGCGACTCCATGGTACAATGGAACTGCACCAAGCAAAAAGAGAGCAGCTCCTTGGTTCGTGCAAAGCAAAACACACACACACTGAAGTTTATTTTGATGTCTTTCAGATTAAAACCCTCTTATGTTATACTGCAGCACACAGGACCCAAGCAGTCAAGGGAAGAAGGGATGGACCACTGGGTAGGTCAAGCAGCTGAATGAGAACAGCACCAGGCATTACAGTAGTATTTTATTCTGGGTAAGTAGCAAAAAGAGCTTCTTTTCGCCAGACTGAAGTTCTCACAGTTAAATTCAGCTAAATAGCAATTTCTCATAGAGATACTCAAGGCAGTTTAGCAGCAGGCCCATCAGATATCTGGCAAACACAAAGATTCAATTTAATAACAGATCCTATCTGTACTACAGATGTTGCCTGTCACAGTTGCACAAGTCAGAACGTTAAGGGCTACAATCCCTAATCAACAGAGCTGTGCTGGCACAAGTGCCTCATACTGGTGTAATTACATCTGCAAAACTGTACTTTTACCTGTCTGCTGTTTGCAGGGTGGGGCAGGCGAGCACCACCCTGCACAGTGGGTTCCCAGTGCAGCTGCACATGTAACCTCAGCTCTATCATGGGGGGAAAAAGACTTTAAAAATTCAATCAAATTCCTTGGAAGAAGTTATATTGGCAAAGAGATTCTAAGGTAGGTGTGTAGGCAGGAGAGCCTCTGCCAGCACAGCTCTGTGTCAGCAGCTGGGGGCAGAACTGTGACAACAGCACCGACGAACTTCAGTAACCCCTCACACAAGGCACTTACACTGTGCACATCCTCCAAGCTGTAAGCCCATAACTGTGTTTGGGAAACGAAATTCATATTGACTGTAGTGTTTTCTGCATTTATGAAAACATTAATTTTAGGAGGGAAGGAAAGTATTACATACATGTCATTTTTATTTTCTAGTCAGAACTCCATGGGTGGTTAACAGCCTAGGCAGATACTGACTTAGTAACAGACTGACATTTGGCATTTCACTCCTCCTACAATACCTTCTGAAGCCTTTACTCACATTCTTCTGAGTAAGACAATCCCATACTTGCCCTAAAAATGAAAATTTACCTCCCAAAAACCTGAATTTTTGGGTCAGGTTTACTTCTGCTTTCAGGGTCTGACCAGCCTGAGCAAAAATCAGGTAACAAACAGATTTTGCCCATTAAGGAAAGCTGTGAGCAGAATCAAAGCAGTGTAGAGAGCTCTGTTGTTTTCTTTTTTCCCTTTTATACAGATTAAGAAACAATAACCACAACTTTAGGTGGTCAAATGCTTAGATTAAAAGCCCAAGCACAATCATCTCTGAACAAGAAACCTTCTAAAGGCTCCAGCAAAAGCCGATTTTACAAGTCATGGTTGAAAGTTTAGTCAACAGAAGTATCAATTACAAAACACTGCCTGGGTATCACTCAATACACAGGAACTTTAGCACTCCTGTTCCATCATCTTGAACGAAAATATCTTGCAAATACATACTATTTATCTGCCTAATGTTAAATTTCTGCTACTGAACTTGATCTCTTCAGCAACTGCCCAGGAAACACTGCTTTGGGAAAGCAATTCACACCCTCTGGCGTTCCTCCACCAAGACATCAGGGAAATTAGTTCTTTATCAGGGCCGTTAAGAACATTCAGCTGTAAATCCAACAGCTAAATCAGAGAATCTTAAAGTTTAACCTTCCACAATCCCACAGCTTGTTTATTTATAAATAACCTATAATTCCTGACCCTACTAGTACAGCTGTTGAAGAAAACAAAATCATGGGGTTTCACAATTTTTTTCCCTTATTTCATTTGTAGAAAGTGAGCTAAAACATAACCTCTGAAACTAGCTATTATTTTTATTCTTATTTCATCAAAACAGCTTCATTAAATGAAGTAAACAGAAATGAACTTCTTCCAAATTTGGTGAAACACAGTAATTACAGCACTCTGATTATGTTATTAAGGATGCAGTAAACACAGTTGAGTTTCCAGTTTTGATTAGAGTTTACTGGGAGAACATACATAATGCAGATTTAATCTGTGTGTTTGAGCTGCCTAACTAGAAATTTAAGCTTTTTAAACTCAAAGTCTCTCAAAGCTCTTGAGACCACCATCAATAACACCTGTGGAGTATCTGCTTATTTCAGAAGCTGTGTTAGATAAAAACTTCCCAGCAGTGAGCCCTCCAAGCATTAACAGAGAGCTGAGCAGTCAGGCCTGACTGCACACACAAACAGGAACCAGCTTTTGCATAAACTGGGGAAATCTGTTTTGTATTCAAATCCTCTCCTTCAACCTCCTAACACTGCCCTAATACTTGTGCCACAAGACACACAAGGCAGAAAGTGCACCAGAGAATAAAACTGGTGCAGAGACACCACTACTGTCAACTAAAGCCATGTAATCTCACTCTTGCCCAGTCCAGGCCCTTCTCCTACTTCTACCAGTTACATTTCATAACTCTCAGCCCAACCCCTTTAATCCTTGCTCTTCCTCTTCCCACTAATACCTCCAGCTTAAAGTTTCAGACTGTACAGAATTAAAATCCCACAGCTGTTAAGTTACAACTATAAAGACAACTACGATCTTAAACCAGAAACAAATAATGTGATCAACTGCCAGAAAATCTTAGTAGTGAAGCTGGATTAAGCAGAACAAACACTGGCTTTTGGGAGTCCACTAGACACTGAAAAAATATTTATTCAATTTTATCTACTAACCTAGATTTGATTCTATTTGCATTGCTTTTGGGAGTTCCAAGGTTTTGGTATTATTTGCTTTTTTAATTCAAAATACATCTTTCAATTATATGAAAACACTCTCTGAAGCACTCTGTGAATAAATATTAGTTTATATTACTATTTTATATTTCAACAGTTTTAAAAACTGTAGGTATTTTTTGCACTGTATATATTTGCAACACAGCAAGACCTTCATTTGCATACCAACAGAAAATATCCCTTAAAGAAACAAACAACACAATAACTTTGTAAAAAATAAAGATTTAAATGCTGGTCTTGAAAACACCAATTATTTGATTTTCAACTCACTGAAGGCTGAAGGCCAACATGAGCCTTTAGTGTTTCACCCAAGTGCGTTAAAACACCTTTATGTCTGACACGTTTCTGGAACTGTCAAAGGAAAAAAATGTAAGGCCTAACTGAACATCTATTTTGAGCTTACTTCTATATTTATTCCTATAGAAAGTTCTAAATGTCAAGGAATGATAACAAGCAGCTGGCACACATAAAAGTGGAGCACAACCCAGAATATCTACTACAATTAACACAGTATATGGTACACTTGGACAGTAACTACACATCATTCTTCATTGACCAGCAATCAAATTGGTTAAAGAGCTGGCAAATTTTGTTTGTAGAAGCAGCACCAAGACTGTTAAAGCTAAACTAATTCAAATTACCCCTTAAAAGAAAACTGAGGAAAATACATAAAAAAGCAAACAGTGAAAAAGTTCTCATAAAATAGGGCAAAATATAGTTTAATATCACCTGCCAAAGAATTTAGTTAAACACGACTGTGATTACTAAGTATTCAAAAATGCTATTTCTGAAAAAACCTCAACTCTATTATCCAGGCAGAAAAAACCCAACCAAACAAAAAACCCAGGGAATTTAGGAATGCTATATACATTCTTCTGAGTTAAATAAAAGGAATCAGCATTTTGTTTCTCCTTGAAGTTCCTGGAAGGAAAACCCACGAAAATCCATGCAAGAAAAAGAGCACGTTATACTGTTTCAAATTACTGGAGATAAAAACTGCAGGGCGAGTGTAATACACATTCATTTTTTAACACATTATGAGATAATAACATTCTTTCCAAGTTAAAAACGACAAGCTAAGACAGTAAGATTTTCATAATCACAACTAAAACATAAGCTGTCGCTTGGAGGTATAAACTGAAAACTATTTAACTGTATGAAACAAAATTTGGTCGCCACCACATAATGGTTTTTTGCAAGCCAAACAAACAGCTTCAAACTATTATCACCTCCAAAAGACAACATTTAAGTACATTAGTACCAGGGATAGGGAATAGTTATTGGCAAGGAATTTATTAAATATTTAAATCCGGCCAACAATTCCTACTGTCTCAATATTTGGTTTTTTTCTCCCTACAAAACAGTCAGCAGAACATGATGAAGTTCAACTCCTCGTGTTTAACTCACCAATAAGGAAATTCCCTCCTTTGCCCAAAGAAAATCAACATCTCCCCAAGGCAGGGAAGTTTCAGTCCCCCGCGCCGAGGCCCCGGAACGACTTCGGCTGGGCTCGGTTGGGTTTGTGGGTCCCCAAGGGCGCTCCCCCGCCCCAGCCACCCCCGGCGCAGGCCCGGGGCCGGTGGGTGCAGTCGGTGGTGCCGTCACGAAGCAGCTTCCCGGCGTCAGCTTGGCCATGGCGGCGACGGGCTCCGAGCACACCCGGCCTCTCCTCGCCTCTCCTTCCCCCCAAGATGGAGGAGCCGCCTTCAGCCCGCTCCGCCCGGGGAGCGGCCGTTCCGCTCCGGCCCCGCCGCGGCGTGAGCCAAAGGCTTCCTCCGGGGCCCCGCACGGAGCCTCCGCCTCCTCCGGACCGGGCCAGACCGGGCCGTGCCCGCGCGCCGCTGCT